>BPLQ01008840.1:0-504075 GCA_021605075.1 Caerostris darwini
ATAATGATGATCTAAATTTCTTAAAAGGATTAGAAAATTTGAAACGTGTTGTGGCATAAGAAGCAAATTATTCAGGCTTTGATATAAATCTATTATTTAGTTAACTGTAATTTAGGACCTAGGAGCACGAACCTTAACAAAAAAAGAAGAAAAATATTTAATTCTTTGGATGAAAAGATCTTTAGAAGACATTTTGACGAGTCTAAAGTAATGAGGTCTGAAAAATCGGAAATAATAGTAAAATGACTAAAATATACATAAATACATAAATAATAAAGGAAATAATAAAATTAAATTTAGGAATATCCAGTGGCTGGATCATTTGAAATGAATGGATAATAGAATGAAAAGGAAAATTTTAAGGAAAGAGAAAACCTGGAAAAAGTTAGAAGAGTGGATGGAAAAAGAAAAAGATATGGCGGAAATAGAAAAGAAACACTAGGAATAGGAAAGGATAGGAGAGTTTTGTTATGGTAGTCATGGTTCATAACAATGATGATGATGATGATCACGATAATATAAATAAATGATAAAAAATATGTTGATTTTTACTGCATCCCGGCATTTACTTTTTGTGCTTCCTAATGCATCAGTTTTTTCAGTTTAGTTTGACCATCGATTGTGGAGAAAACTGACAAAAGGTCAAGTCTAAAGGATTCAGACAGAACGGCGTAATAGAGGAGAAATGTAATTTCGGTGGGGTATTAATTGCAATAAAATAAATTTAATTTTTAATAATTAAAACTTTAAATAATACAATATCAAAAGAATAATTAGATTCCAAAAATACCACTATAAATATACAACTTTTATCTTTAAAACTAGGTTAGCACAGCGTAGGTCTGATTTACACCCCTAATATGCAATCGATTCGTCCGTTTCTGTCTTTAAACTGGATTTATCTTTTCATATAACCAGGGATTGAAAAATAAGATTTTTTTAATGATAAATTTAAATGAATGTTGATATAAAAATTCTGGAGATATTCATTATCATACCTTAGAACACAAACATTTTAAATGTGAGTTAAAATAAATTATAGGTAAAATATATTACAATTATTAACATTATCAAATTGCAATGATGATATATATTTCGTTTATTGCTATGGAATTTAGGATTTTTTTTAATTGTACTATCAGACACATACATACTTATACACATGCACATAACATATATACCAGATTAATAAATTAAAAATATTTAATTAAAAAATTAACTTTAAATTACTTTAGATTACAAGCATTATAAATGTGTGAGTTAAAATAAATTATAGATAAAATATATTACAATTATTAACATTATCAAAGTGTAATGATGATATAATATGTTGTTTATTACTACGGAATTCAGGATTTTTTTCAATTGTACTATCAGGCACATACTTACTCATACACATAACATACATATCAGATTAATAAACAAAAAAAATGTTTAATTAAAAAATTAAATGGCAATTAAAATGAAAGTTTCCTTTTGAAGTTTACCATTGCAGCTATTAAACCTCCATGTAAGAAGTAATTAAAAATTTAACGGAAAAAAATATTGCAGAAAATAAAAATTTAAAATTAAATGTGGGTACTGAAATTCCTATGGAATTTTTCTCTGTATTCAGAACTTTTTTATTTTATTTCCAATGGCAAATTATGAACAGTTACAACAAAAAAAGAACAACGACGAAAAAAATAAGAACATACAACAACAACAAAACATGCTGAAACAGAGTTCATTAATCTAACATTAATGCCAAGTTGCAGACCTTTTAGCCACTAAAAAGTGTTACCAGGTGTACCACGGGGAGGTAGATCTTCTGCGCACCCTTATTCAGAACTTTAAAAATATATAATATACTTTAAAAGTTAAACATAACAATAGAATATTAAAAAACGTTTCGAATAAAAAAATCGTTTGTTTCTGTATTGCCAATAAATTTAATTAATTAAGGTTCTTTTTAATTTGAAAATTAATTTTTATGAAATGAAATCTACTGAAACGATTTTTTTATTCATAATTTGAAAATTTTTTCAAACGATTTTAACGGAAATCTTTTTAATAAACTGAAAATCTATCCAAACGATTTTTTTATTCATAATTTGAAAAATTTTTCAAACGATTCTAACGGAAATCTTTTTAATAAACTGAAAATCTATCCAAACGATTTTTTATTCATAATTTGAAAAATTTTTCAAACGATTCTAACGGAAATCTTTTTAATAAACTGAAAATCTATCCAAACGATTTTTTTATTCATAATTTGAAAAATTTTTCAAACGATTTTAACGGAAATCTTTTTAATAAACTGAAAATCTATCCAAACGATTTTTTTATTCATAATTTGAAAAAATTTTCAAACGATTTTAACGGAAATCTTTTTAATAAACTGAAAATCTATCCAAACGATTTTTTTATTCATAATTTGAAAAATTTTTCAAACGATTCTAACGGAAATCTTTTTAATAAACTGAAAATCTATCCAAACGATTTTTTTATTCATAATTTTAAAAAATTTTCAAACGATTCTAACGGAAATCTTTTTAATAAACTGAAAATCTATCCAAACGATTTTTTTATTCATAATTTTAAAATTTTTTCAAACGATTCTAACTGAAATCTTTTTAATAAACTGAAAATCTATCCAAACGATTTTTTTATTCATAATCTGAAAAATTCTTACAACGTGTTGAGGAAAATATTTTTTCCAAAATTAATTCGAAATAAATATTTATAATAAATATAAATATTTTATTTTGTTTTCGTTTGCATGATTACATAATGCAGTCACAAAATAAAGCAAACTATTGAAATATTTATTTCACGATTCCTTAAAAGATTCCTAATGATCCATCTTAAAGACCGTTACTAAATCTCCGATTTGTAATTTATACGCAAGAAAATCAAAAAGCATGCTTATTATGCTGATTTTTTGAATTTATGTCTTTGAGACTTTGACAGCATTTTCATTTATTAGCCTCGTTTGTCCAGAAACAGATAAGGTAAGAACGCACAACGAACTCTGTGAAGGATTTGCAAATGCAGGTCTTCTTTTTATTGGATTATGTTATAGTTAGTAATCGATATGGTCATAAGAATAGCAGCTTTGCTGTGCAACTGATCGAAGGAGATTCTCTCTATTTATCAAATATCAAGTAAGTTAATGTTTATTTTTTTAATTATTAAAATGCATTCAATTAAATTGTAAGGACAAGAATTGTGTTTATAAAAGTATTATTAATTTTAATTCTACTTTTTTGTTTTTACTGAAAGTTCTTGGAGAACATACGAGATTTAAAAAATTTCAAATTTTGAGAATATACAAGACATATACTATAATAATATAATCGGTTTTTGAATTAAGGAATTTTAAAATTACTAATTAGTGAATATATTTTTTTTATTAAAATGCATTAAATGAAATTCTAAGAACAATAATTTCTTTCATAAAATTATTCTTAAGGTTTGTTCTATTTTTTTGTTCTTATTAAAAGTTTTAGGAGAATAAACGAGATTTAAAACAGTTCAAATTTTAAGAATATACAAGACATATACTATTGTAATCAGTTTTTGAATTAGGGATTTTAGATTATTATTTAGTGAATATATTTTTATTTATTAAAATGCATGAGATGAAATTCTAAGAACAAGAATTTCTTTCATAAAATTATTCTTAATTTTTATTCAATTTTGTTCTTATTAAAAGTTTTAGGAGAATAAACGAGATTTAAAAAAATTCAAATTTTAAGAATATACAAGACATATACAACTATTATATAAGAGGTTTTTGAATTAAGGGATTTTAAAACTACTAATTAGTGAATATATTTTTTATTTAAATGTATTAAACGTAATTCTATGAACAAGAACTTCGTTAAAAGTGTTCTTAAATCTTTTCTTCTTCATTTTTATTCTATTTTTCGTTCTTATTAAATGTTTTTGGAAAACATGGGATGTTCAAAAAAACTTCAAATTTTAAGAATATACAAGACATATACTATTGTAATCAGTTTTTGAATTAAGAAATTTTAGATTATTATTTAGTGAATATATATTTTTTTTATTAAAATGTATTAAATGAATTTCTAAGAACAAGAATTTCTTTCATAAAATTATTCTTAATTTTTATTCAATTTTGTTCTTATTAAAAGTTTTAGGAGAATAAACGAGATTTAAAAAAATTCAAATTTTAAGAATATACAAGACATATACAACTATTATATAAGAGGTTTTTGAATTAAGGGATTTTAAAACTACTAATTAGTGAATATATTTTTTTATTTAAATGTATTAAACGTAATTCTATGAACAAGAACTTCGTTAAAAGTGTTCTTAAATCTTTTCTTCTTCATTTTTATTCTATTTTTCGTTCTTATTAAATGTTTTTGGAAAACATGGGATGTTCAAAAAAACTTCAAATTTTAAGAATATACAAGACATATACTATTGTAATCAGTTTTTGAATTAAGAAATTTTAGATTATTATTTAGTGAATATATATTTTTTTTATTAAAATGTATTAAATGAATTTCTAAGAACAAGAATTTCTTTCATAAAATTATTCTTAATTTTTAATCTATTTTTTTTTTGTACTTATTAAAAGTTTTAGGAGAATAAACGAGATTTAAAAAAGTTCAAATTTTAAGAATATACAAGACATATACAATTATGATATAAAAGGTTTTTGAATTAAGGGATTTTAAAACTACTAATTAGTGAACATATTTTTTTATTAAAATGCATTAAATGTAATTCTATGAACAAGAACTTCATTTATAAAAGCGTTCTTAATTCTTTTATTCTTCATTTTTATTCTATTTTTCGTTCTTATTAAATGTTTTTGGAAAACGTGATGTTTAAAAAAAGTTCAAATTTTAAAAATATACAAGGCATATACTATTGTAATTAGTTTTTGAATTAAGGGATTTTAGATTATTATTTAGTGAATATATTTTTTTTTATTAAAAAGGATGAAATGAAATTCTAAGGACGAGAATTATGTTTATAAAATTATAGTTAATTTTGTTTTTAATTTTTATTCTGTTTTTTTTTTTTTTTTTTGTTCTTACTAAAAGTTTTAAAAGGACATACGAGATTTAAAAAAATTCAAATTTTAAGAATATATAAGACACATACTATAACGATATAATCGGTTTTTGAATTATGGGATTTTAAAATTACTAATTAATGAATATATATTTTTTAATAAAATGAATTAAATGAAATTCTAAAAACAAGTATTTCGCTTATAAAATTGTTTTTAATTTTTATTCTTCATTGTTATTCTATTTTTTGTTCTTATTAAAAGTTTTAGGATAATACGATATTTAAAAAAATTCAAATTTTAAGAAATATACAAGACATATACTATAACGATATAGTCGGTATTTGAATTAAAGGAATTTAAAATTACTAATTAATGAATATATATTTTTTAATAAAATGAATTAAATGAAATTCTAAAAACAAATATTTCGTTTATAAAAATGTTCTTAATTTTTATTCTTCATTGTTATTCTATTTTTGTTCTTATTAAAAGTTTTAGGATAATGTACGATATTTAAAAAAGTTCAAATTTTAAGAATGTATAAGACATATACTATAATGATATAATCGGTTTTTGAATTAAGGGATTTTAAAATTATTAAATGGTGAATATATATTTTTTTATTAAAATGCATTAAACGAAATTCTAAGAACAAGAATTTCGTTTATAAAATTTTTCTTAATTTCTATTCTAGTTTTTTGTTCTTACTAAAAGTTTTAGGAGAACTTATGAGATTTAAAAAAGTTCGAATTTTAAGAATATACAAGACATATACTATAATGATACAATTATTATTATTTTTTTTTTTGAATTAAGACATTTTAAATTAGTAAAATATTTTTAGCATTTATACATTCGTAATAAATTAAATACAAACCCAAATGGAAATATTTTGATTAAAAGAAGAATTTCTGATGTAATTAAGTATATATATATATATCTATATATATATATTAAATAATTCAATTAAACATGGTTTTCTCATCTTATTTTTAGTGCAATTTTTGAATTATTTTACTTGATTTCTTTTCTTTTACAGTTACTCAGATTTATAAAACAAAGACAACTATTTTTTTTCCAGAAGGAATTTCAAGATTTGAAAAAAAAAAACCCCCAACAACAAAGAATTGAAATGGCTGGTAAAACTTTTAAGATATTTTTCTCTTAAAACTGTAAAGGTTTGTGTCAATTACTAACGCTAATAATTATTTAACTTACATTTATAAGCTAACTTTATATTTTCAGAATGTTAAAGAGAATAATAAGATGAAACCTATTTTTTATTGTGTTTCGGTTATTCGACTTATAGTTATATATAATTTTATTTATTTCCATGATTACGTATCATGAAAATAATCCTCTGTGAATATTTAAATTATTCGAAATGTTGCTTAAAATTACGATTATGTATCATGGAATTAATCCTCAGTGAATACTAAAATTATTCGAAATGTTGCTTAAAATACTGTCTTAACAATTATTAAAGAATTAATAAAATAATATAAAATATTTTAAATATAGTAATAAAATACTGTAAACATATTAATCTTGTAAATTATTTGTTAACAACATCTTAACAATTTTTGTCATTAATGCAACATCATATTAGTGAATAATCTTAATTTCATTACAGAATGTTAAAAAAAAAATAAGATGAAACCTTTTTCTAATTGTGTTTGGGTTACTCGTGTTATAGTTACGTATCATTTCGATTATTTCCATGATTACGTATTATGAAAATAATCCTCTGGGAATATCAAAATTATTCGAAATGCTGCTTAAGATACTGTACCAAGAATTATTAAAGAATTAATAGAATAATGTAAAAACATTTTAAATACAGTAATAAAATACTGCACAATAAACATATTAATCTTGTAAATTAAATGCTAACGGCGTCTTTACAAATGTTTTCAGTAATACAACATCATGTTAGTGAATAATCTTAATTTCAATATAATAAATAAATAAAATATCACAATTATGGAATCAAAAATTAGATTATTAATCTAATTTTTTATTACTAAATTTTAATTTAATTTATTATTATTATTATTTTAATAATAATAATTAAATTATATTTATAAATTTAATAAATTGTTATTTTTTTTTCTTTCTTTCTCACTTTTTTTTTTCGTTCTGTACTTATTAACTAAAATGTTGCTTAGATATTAATAATTAAGGTATGAAAATAAATTATGCTTAAAATAATCTAATTTATATTTTGAATATTCATCAAACAATCATAAAAATTTAATATATTTATTCTTAGCATTACGAAGATCTTTTAGATGGCTATCAGAAAGAAAAAAGACTATAACGGTAAGTTATTTCACATAAACTTTTAAACTTTTAATATCTAAATCTATCATTATACACCTCCCCGCGAAAATTCTACAAATAATGATAATTTGCATCTGAGTTAGAAAAAAAAGAGGGTAAAAATGAAGTTATAAATGTTATCCTTATTTATAGTTACATAAATTTATTCTCTTTATTCATATTGACAAATATTGAATATATCTTATTTTTTAAATGACTAGATTGCAGTTCCAAAAAGCCCATCTGGATTTGGTTTTACAGTGGCTTGGACAAAACCACCTATTGTTGATTTTGTAAATGAAGGTAAAGGAATATTTCGTCATTTTGATTTCAGTGGTTACTTTGAATTAAATGTAAAATCGAATTAGATTCAAAGCTTTGTATATAAGGCTCTAAAATATACAATCTTTGAAATAATTGGTTAAGCTAAATATTTAAATAGTTTAACGGTAGTAGTTTAGTAGTATACTTTGAATTAAATGTAAAATCGAACTAGTGTCAAAGCATTGTATACAGATTCTAAAATATACAGTCTTTGAAATAATTGGTTAAACTAATATTTAAATAGTTTAGTTATAACTTTTCAAACTAAGTAAACAATCATTAAAGGTTTTTAAGAAAAAAAATTATGTTGTCTATAATTTTCATTACCTTAATGTGGCTAATAATATTGGCTAATGTACCATGTGCTTTCAAATTTTTTTAATGAAAAATATAAAATTCGGAATAAAATATACTGCGAATTATTTATTAATAAATATGTAAATAAAAATTTTTATAAAATTCTTCATATTTTTGTGAAAATTTTCGAAAATTATTAAATTATAGTTTCTAAACCTATATTCAAAATTTATTTTGTATGGAAAGCTTTTCTGTGTCAAAATTTCTATCAACTGATAGAAATATAGGTACTTACGTACTAACGGTACCTTGGCGACAGACTTGGCGTTTTTAAGTGTCGCCAATGGAACCCCTGCAGATTTGGCGGTTTTCAGTGGCGCCAATACAGTAACCCCTGCAGATTTGGCGCTTTTTAAGTGGCGGCAATCTTAACGGCTGTAGATTTGCTGAGTTTCGACGCCATATTGTTGTGTAAAAACCGCCAAATCTGTAGCGGCGGTTGGCGCGTTTTCACTAATTGTCGCCAAGGTACCGTTAGTACGTAAGTACCGAAATATATTTATTAATTTTAATGATATTATTTAATGATAATTACGGATAATAAATAATGATAATAATAATGATAATGAAAATTTTAATGATAGAATTTTAATTATTTATTATTTTTAATGATAAATTTAGATGAATATGAGAAATTATATTGTTATTTAAAGTTTAGAATATGATTTTTTCAAAAATTTTTTTTTTTTTTTCCTTAGTCATATTATGTATGTCAAGTGGAAAATTCTTTATAAAGTAAAAACAAATTAGAGATTTATTTCAGAATAAATATTTAAGAACAGTTATTTTAAAATACAAACATGATAAATAATTATTAATAAAAATACCTCTTAATTTTATTTATAAAATTACGAATTCAAAATATTTGAATAGTTTTTCGAGTTTTATTTATTTTTTTCAAATATTTTGATTTTAGCACATAATTGTTATTATCAGATGGGATTTAAAATTATATCTATATATCAAAATATTTTTCATCCAATACTTATTTCTAGAAATTTTATGGCGGTAAAAAAAAAAGTTCTTTCATTTTTTTTAAACAGAGTTAATCCTTTACTTAAGGCAACATTTCCATTCAGAATTTGTTGAGACTGCACTTTCAATTTTATTTTCTAGTGGTATTTGTAGTTTAAAGAGACAGCTCTGACTTTAAGAATGCGAATGCCGTAAGACATTTTGAAGAGTTTGAGAGTTCAACTGTTCACTGACATGCATTTACTACATTTAAATCTCTTGTTATGTGAGGATTTTTTTACATGAATTGAGATAAATATATATTTTTTACGCGTTTTTATTCACTTTTAAGCATGCAACCAAAGTCTACATGAAAAAAATTCTGAGAGTTTTGTTTTAAAAATGGTGTCAAATTCTTCCGATATCTTCCAAATAAAACTCTTGTTGAGAAGTTCTCACGTTTTTCTTTTTACACGTATTCCATTTTAAACATATCTATTGGTTAAAAAGATGTCTAAGTCTATATGTTGGATGCATTAGCAGCAGAAAAACATACAGACACAATTGCAATCAGTATCACTTCACATAAATGGAATTTGTACACTAAACGACTTGTTTTATAATTATTTTTGTTAATTCAACGACATAATGTTTTGGAAATTCTTTACACATGTTTATCATGAAAACAAAACAATATTAAAATGGACTGTAATTTAAAATTGCATTCTTTTCGTCATTGGCACAACAGCCCCATGGTGCTGTCAAGGCCCTCTGCCTACTGGCAGATTTCGAAACAGGAGATGTATCCTTTTTACTGGGTAGGGATATCAGGCTTACACCCAACGCACTACAGTCATATTAGACCAGCCTACAGTCATATTTAGGTATATATTGAATGATAATTATAAGTAATTATATTTAATAACAATTCAACATATTCAATATCTTATATATAATTCAATGATATAAAACATTTAAATTAAATAAATCCCCCACTGTAATCCATGTTGGAACATGGCCGGCTGCCTTATTGGCAGTTGGCCATCATCCAACATTGTATTACATTATGGAATACATTACAACATCGAATAACATTATTTCAAAACAGGAGATGTTTTTTATGGGGTAGGATTGTCAGCCCTACACCCAACAATCATTTTAGATGGGGACCTACGGTTTAAAGTGAATTCCTGTTTCTTATCCCACTTGGTAGACAGCAACATCTAGACCAAGTCAATGAACTCGTGGTTCTGTTGCGATGGAGCACCCGTAGGTAGAAGTCTGACTTATCTCCGTATTTCTGAAGAAAGAGGGCTGTGCTTTCCAAGAAGATTTTTAGGGAGAACTAATCCGCATTTGCAAGCAAAACCGAAAAACTCAAACCATGAAGTCCACTAGGGATGCAAGAGGGCTACATTCCATACGCCATTGCGTCTCCTTTTTTTTGTAGCAATGTCTACAACAAAGCGGATAAAAGATTGAACCACTGTCCTAAATGCTCACCAGTGGCGCCCATTGCAACTGAGCCACGAGTCGATCAGTGAATTCGTAACCATTACAAACATCCATGGTACCAGAGGGACTTAAATCTCTTATGTAATATCTCCTACCTTTTAATTACCCTTGTCCATAATTTTGCAGCAACTGCTTCTACCGCTTATTTATTTATTAGCTGTTACTGTTTTTCAAATTTCTATAATAATTTTTCTTTCTTTCTTTTTTTTTTCTAATGGAGCTGGCAAATAGACCGTGATTTTTTATGCTATAAGGGCTGCACCGACGTTACTCTGCACTACCTAGGGGGCGCGTGTAACTGAAGATAAGCCACGGACGCGGAGTAACAAAGCCCCTGCAACGCTCTACGATCCTATTAGGACCGGTACCTACGGTTTAAAGTGGATTCCGAACCACTAGCAACGCCGGGATTTGAACCCGATACCTGAGGTACCGAACGCCAGAGCGCGGCCATCAGGACCCCCATTTCTATAATAATGGATTTGACCAGGGGTCTCCGAACTTTTCAACCTTAGGGCCATATTGTTTTCTCCAGTAAGTACCAAGGGCCAAAACCATTTTAATTTTTCTGCCATTATCTATAATTTCCAGTTAGTTGCTATGCTTAAGTTAAATTTTCTGTGTATTATATTTGTCGTTAAGCTTTACCTAGCAAGTAAATAAAACCGAGTTATTATCCTTCTGTATTTTTTTATCCCACTTATTACAGCAACAATAAGCTATTCGCTGTCGCTGGCCGGATTGATGACACTAGCGGGCCGGATTTGACCCGCGGGCCGTAGTTTGGAGATCCCTGGATTTGATTATTATTCCTCCAGCTCTCTGATTTGTATAATATCCTATGTAGTGTTTATTGTATTACATTGCTTTTAATTTTTTTCTCTAATATCTTACCTAACATTTTTTATATATTTTCGCATTTCATATTTCATCCTTTTTCAATTTTTAAAATTTTTGATATTTAGTTCTGTTCTTGTATGAATTTTCAACATTGTTCAGCTTCTGTACCTCAAAAGTGAATTATGCAAATTTTTCCGCTCCACCTTGCGTCCATTCATTTCACCCACATCATTCTCAAACTGTATAGAGACAACTCAGCTCTAGGCACAGTGATGTGGTGTGGTGTAGTAGTAGTAGTAGTAGTCACCAGGCCATGAGGCCAAAACTGCGTTATTAGAATGCAAAATCAATTTCAATATTTTTGCACATTGTTTGACAATTTTTTTGAAACCTTTACAAAAAATAATTATCTGAAGTAGATAAATAAATATGATTATCGATTTCCAGTATAAAATATATTTTTTTCCAATGCAGCTGGTAAACAGACATGGACGTCTTGGATGCCTTATGGCAAGCGCTGCACAGACGTTACTCGCTTTGCATTACCCAGGGGCCGCGTGTAACTTGATGGTAAGCCACGGACGAGGAGTAATAAAGCCCCCGCAACGCTCTACGATCCTATTAGGACCAGGACCTACGGCTTAAAGTGGATTCCGAACCACTATAACACCCATGGGCAACTCCGGGATTTGAACTCGATACCTGTGGTACCGAACGCCAGAGCGCTAGCCATTCGGCCTTCAGGCTCTCAGTATAAAATATCGTTCAGTATAATAATTTTCGCTAAAATTGATTTTTTTTTGAATATAGACAAATTGCTTCATGCCTAAACGAAAAATAAAATCTGAATGTCTGACATTTATGTTGAATCACTATATACAAATGAGACCAATTCATGTGGTCAAACAGGATATGCTTGTCATGTTTTAGCACTTATAACACCTGATAAACATCGAAGGCTTTACATTTGGCAACCACGGGAAATTATAACAGCTGTGAGAAATGTTTCATACATTAAACAAAAGAAAAAAAAAACTTATCCCATACCTTTCATTCACTTATGAACTTGTATTATATTTAATATAGGTGGAACAGCGGAAAAGGCAGGAGTCATGCCGGGCGATAAAATCGTATGCATCGATAAAATTCCTGTTTCAAAAAAAGGAAAAGAGGAAATTGAAAATATTGTCAAGTAAGTACAGTTGTCACATGTTTTAATTCGATAGATTTTTAATTAGATAGTCACAGGTTTTTTTTTTCTTATGTTATATAAAAAAATAAAGAGAAACATTTAATTTTATATAGAGCTCAAGTTTTGATTAAAAACTAAGTATATATAAATGTAAATGTTTGAGTTATACTAAATCTTTGAGTTATATACTTCGAATCAAACATTTATTTTTTCAATTTTGATATTTAATGAAAAAAATTAATGTAATCTTTTAATTTTTAATTAAATTAAAAAAATATTATATTAATGAGAATAAAAGTTTTCAGAAATTATTAATGTTTATTTATATATATATATATAGATATAACATAACAATATTTCATACAATATTCATAACAATAATTGATATATACACTGAAGTGACAAAAGTCATGGGATAGCAATATGCAAATTTTCAGATGGCAGTAGCATCGCGTAGAACAGGTATAAATGCGCAGTGCTTTCGCAGAGCTTTCATTTCTGTTCAAGTTATTCATGTGAAGAGGTTTTGACGTGATGATGACCGCACGACGGGAATTAACAGACTTTGAACGCGGAATGTTAGTTGGAGCTAGACGCATGGGTCATGCCATTTCGGAAATCGTTAGGGAATTCAACATTCCCAGATCCACTGTGTCAAGAGTGTGCCGAGAGTATGAAATTTCAGGCATAACATCCCACCATGGACAGCGCACTGGTCGACCGCCTGCACTTAACGACCGAGACCGGCGACGTCTGCAAAGAGTCGTAAATTCTAACAGACAAGCAACACTGCGTCAAATAACCGCAGAAATCAATGTGGGACGTACAAGGGACTTGTCTGTTAGAACTGTGCGGAGAAATTTGGCTTTCTTGGGCTATTCCAGCAGAAGACCGACTCGAGTGCCTTTACTGACAGAACGACATCGCTTGCAGCGACTCTCGTGGGCACGTGAGCATATCGGTTGGTCCCTAGATGAATGGAAAACCGTGGCCTGGTCCGATGAGTCACGATTTCAGTTGGTAAGAGCTGATGGTAGGGTTCGAGTGTGGCGCAGACCCCACGAAGCCATGGACCCAAACTGTCAGCAAGGCACTGTTCAAGCTGGTGGTGGCTCCGTAATGGTGTGGGCTGTTTTTTCATGGCATGGACTTGGTCCTCTGGTGCGACTGGACCGAACATTGACTGGAAATGCTTATGTTCAGCTACTTGAAGATCACTTTCAGCCATTCATGGACTTCATGTACCCAAACAACGATGGGATTTTTATGGATGACAATGCGCCATGTCACCGGGCCACAACTGTTCGCGATTGGTTTGAAGAACATTCTGGACAATTCCAACGAATGATCTGGCCACCTAGATCGCCCGACATGAATCCCATCGAGCATTTATGGGACATCATCGAGAGGTCTGTTCGTGCCCAAAATCCTGCACCATCAACGCTTTCACAATTATGGACGTCTATCGAGACAGCATGGCTCAATATTCCTGCAGAAGACTTCCAACGACTTGTTGAGTCCATGCCACGTCGAGTTGCTGCACTTCGCCGGGCGAAAGGAGGGCCGACACGATATTAAGAGGTATCCCATGACTTTTGTCACTTCAGTGTATATTATTACACAATATAATACATATTTGTAAGTACATGTATTTAGTGCTATATTAATATATTACAAGTTGCGTACACTTATACATAAATAAATAAATAAATATATATATAATTATATGCCAGTAGTATTATATTATTAAATATATATTATTTATATTTATAATGTACAATTAATTTTATAAAGAATATTTTTAAATAGAAGTATTAAAAAAAAGGAATTATTAATACAGTATATAGATTCATATTCGGCAATGATCTTTTATACCTATATTAAAAATTTGCATTAAAACTTAGAGCAAAATTATTATACAAATTTGTATTCATCGAATATAATTGAAATTTGTTTTCACCGTATATTTGTATTGCATCGTTGTATTTGTATTCATCGAAAAAATATGTATTCGTCGAACTTTAAGAAGTTTTGGGTTTCATAGTACTCAACAACATTTTTTTATATACTGACGTCCTGGTGTTCCTGGTTTTTCCATATTCTGCTAAAAGTTTCTTTAATCAGAAAAAAAGAAACAAAACAAATCGGAGTTGGTTTTTCGAAATGACACTCCGAAACAAATATGTAGATTTTCACGTGTTATTCATATATAAATTTCTTTCAATATCGTTTCGCCTTTGGATGCAGGTTTTTTTTTTTATTCATTATCTTTGTTGATTTCCATATTTTACTTTTGTTTTGGCGAATGCAAATCAATGTTTTGAAGGAGTAAAAGTGCTTTTTTATAGAATTCAAAACTCGAACATGCTTTTCTTAACTTGTTGTTTCAGCCTAATACATTTCTTCTTCATAATAATTCGTACAAAAGTTTACTGATTTGGATCCTTCCTTATATTAAAGGTATTTAAGTTCAGGGGGAATGTGGCTCAAGACATCAGTATTTTTGTTTCAATTCCTTCTATTAGCTCATACTCTCCCTATATATATCTTGTTCAAATTTTCAATCGTTCATAAAATACTTTTTATTCCTCCACTCAAGTTCAAATACATTTTTTTTTGAACTTGTAATGGATGACACTTGATGTTAATGCAGTTTTTTTTCAAATATTAATTCAGTAATTAAATTTAATTAATTAAATTTAGTTTTTTTTTAGATTTAAGTTGCATGAATTTGAAATGAAAAGGATTTAAAAAGAACTTTCTGCAATATAGAGAAAAACAAGTAGGAATTGACTTTAATTTTTTTTTTTTATATTACTTTTTTATTATGAACCCTCGTTAAATATCACTAAAAAAAATTGAAAGAATTAAACAATATAGAGTACAATAATCACTAAAGGTAATGAAATTTTGCTTTACATTTAATCAGAATAAATTGTAACAGTAAAATCAGAGAACAATCTCCAATGGAAAAAAAAAATAATGTACCACCACTTATGGTGGCAAAAACATGCTTAAAATAAAATAAGTGTCCATAGTCTCGTTTAAAGGCTGTAGAAAATGATGTTGGTTAAAATGCAATGCATCATCCATCAAAAGTCTTGGTGCTACTGAGATATGTCAAAATTTTAAAACCAGTCATGTCAGCTGTTAATTTATCAGATCACATGAGCTTGGGGTTTGGTAACATTTTGTATCTCCAACTGAGGGATAAGTCGCCAAATGTAGTAACCAGATTTTTTTCAATTAATTTTATTAGCTCACACTCTCCCTAGATATATATATCTTGTTCAAATTTTCAATCGTTAATAAAATACTTTTCATTTCTCCACTCAAGTTCAAATACATTTTTTTTGAACTTGTAGTGGATGACACTTGATGTTAATACAGTTTTTCAAATATTAATTCATTCATTAAATTTAATTAATTTTAGTTTTTTTTTTACATTTAAATTGCATGTATGTACCAATAGATGGCCCTAGATAAACTTAAAAAAATGAATGAAAATTATTTATAAAGGACTTTCTGCAATATAGTGTGAAAAAAGTAAGAATTGACTTTAAAAATATTTTTGTTTATATTACTTGTTTTGTATTATTTGCAATTCACTTCACTTAAAGTTGCAATCCATTGCTTAGCGGATTTGGGCGAAAAGAATTTTTGACGCCAAATCACAAAGGCCCCTCTTCTGCGATTTTACCAAAATAACTTATCATATTTTATCACACACGCATATATATATATATATTATTAATTTATTTTTAAAAAATTAATGAATTAATTTATTTTTAAAAAATTGTTAGTTAGTTACGTTTTTTTTATAATATTATTATAATTTTTAAGTAAGGAATAATAGTTTAAAAGAGGAAAAAAAAGTAATAAAAAATAAACAATAGAAACAAAAACAGTTGAATTGATTAACTGATCGCCATGCTTTATAATGTATACTAAAACTTTCTAGGCGTCTTTGCATTTAAATTGGATATTTCTAAAACAAATAGTATAATTAAAACCTTAAAAAAAGATGATTTCCTTGTTTTATGTTACGAACAAATTTAATTTTCCTTATGAAAAACTGTCTGTCATAATGAAAAGAACAGTGAAAATTAAAAATTAAAATTTTAAGTGAAAGTTAGATTTTTATTTAATTTTGCAAAATTATATTGAATAAAAAAAATAATTATAGTAAATTTAGTTTGTATGGTTCCACGTCAAATGCAGAAAATGTATGGTTTTTCTGAAAGGCAAACTTGAAGATTTATTAGATTACATTTAAAATGATAACCTAAAATTTTTGTATGCGTTGTTCTGTTGAAATTGATCAAATATTTCTCCTAAAATTCTTTGCTTTACATGGATATAGATACTCAGAAATGTCTTTGGATAAAAATTATTATTTAGAGCAGGTTAGGAATACAGACAATCTTTCTTCTTTTGTCAAAAATCAATGCCTCTAAAACAGCATGGTGGTCAGCGTAATGAATTAATAACTAAAGCATTTCCGTTGGAAACCCGATAAGTGAGCAGAACTAAAAGTTTCTGAGAATGCCGGAGGTGAGTAAGCTGGAAATTCCCTTCGTTGAAATCAATGAGGATGCTGCAAGCCCTCCAGTGCCACCTTTGGAAATATTGGCCATAAATTGAAATTGATTACAGCGAAGCAAGTTCTTCGGGGCATATACTGAATAATGCTGCATCTCTATTGTAAAAATGGATAATAAAACTGGCCCTTTGACAAAATAAAAAAAAAATAAATAAATAAAATAAATACATAAAAAAATTAAAATAAATAAAATAAAAATACAGAAGAATTTCAATCGGAGAACAGTTTAATAATTGGTTTGTTATAGATACGAATTATAAAAGAAATCATGAAATATTTCGGAAAATAAATGCCATTGCAATTGGATATTTTAAAACGTT
The DNA here is from genome assembly GCA_021605075.1 of Caerostris darwini. Taxonomy (NCBI): domain Eukaryota; kingdom Metazoa; phylum Arthropoda; class Arachnida; order Araneae; family Araneidae; genus Caerostris; species Caerostris darwini. Next base: position 17,466 of record BPLQ01008840.1, read on the forward strand.
TTAGTATTTCAAACTCTGTTTTCAAACTTATTTATCTACTAATAATATTATTATTCATGTATTTATGGGTATTATTTTTGAGAACATATGTTTTCGTTTCCTTGACCACTTTCAATAATTCTTTTTGGTTAATCTTTCAAGAGCTAATAGTTATATAATTAAATAATCTAAAATTGTTTCTAAAAGATCGTCTGATAAAAAGCGAATATTTTACAGTGAAAATGAGATTTTTAAAGAAAAGAAAATCATTTGGAACTCTATATATTTTTATTTTTTTATTTAAACTGTTTTCTTTTTTCAGTTTCGAACGATAACTGGCGAGTATAATTTAACGTCTAAATATGATTTATTGATACTTTTTTTTCTTTGTTTGTTTTTCGGGAACAGAATTTTTCGTATTCTTGATCACTTTAAAATATTCTTGTTGGTTATTAATACGCTTTTATTAGCTTCACTTGTATGTTTGTATGTATGTTTGTATGTAACTCACTTTTTGGGCTCGATTTTGGGACTGATGGCGCCATCTACTGGCGAGTCAGTCAACTGATCCGCGATCGAATTGCGCTCTTCCTATTGGCCGAAAATTTCGGTGGCTAAAAAGAGGCGGATCTCAAAGGCATAGAAGTGCGATCACGTCGAATTGCGCTCTTCCTATTGGCCGAAAATTTCGGTGGGTAAAAAGTATGTAAACTTAGCGGATAACCGGCCAAGTGGAAAACAAAGTAAAAACAATTATACTTTAAAAAAAAAAAAAAAAAATATGCTTTTAGAGTTAATCAGACTAAAAAAGTAAAAAATAAATTAATAGTTTAGAAAAACTGAAAAAAATACGCTTTTAGAGTTAATCAAACTAAAAAGTAAAAAATAATTGTTAACATGAGAATAAAATGACTGACGAGAAAATGAATGTCACTGTTCTAAAAGCGTGGGGTGCTTTGTATGACATTTTTAAACTAACTCTGCATTTCGGAATGAAACGAGTGAAAAATTATAACGATTGATATCGAGCACCCCACGCTTTTAGAAAAGTGACATTCATTTTCTCGTCAGTCATTTTATTCTTATATAATATTAACAATAATTTTTTACTTTTTAGTTTGATTAACTCTAAAAGCGTATTTTTTAGTTTTTCTAAACTATTAATTTTCTTAACATTTATTTCAAGAGCTAATAATAATTATAAATAAATAATTAAATAATGTAAAATTGTTCTAAATGATCGTAAGGTGAAAGCAATAAAAATTTTATTTGAAAGTGAAAATCAGATTTTTAAGGAAAAGAAAATCGTTTAGAACTCTGTAGTTTTTAATTTTTTTTTATTTAGTGTTTTTTTTTTTTTTTTTTTTTTTTTTTTCAGTTTTGGACGATAATTGATGAACATAATTTATTGTCTGAATATGATTTATTGGTACTTTTACTTTCTTTGTTTGTTTATGTTTGCTGTTATGTATTTTAAATTTACCCATTAAATTCTAAATTTTATAGATAATCTGTATATCAGCAAAACTAATTATAATAGATTTTTTTTTACATTTGCAGTGATATAAATTTAAAAAAAAAAATGTTCTTAAACTTGACAGACATGTAATTAACTTAAAATTAAGAAATATAAATAATTTTAGGATTAATAATTCTCTTCAGAGTTATTTTAATATTTTTCAGACACAAAAAGTAATCCAATGTCTTATTGAATTAAGAATCGTTTCAAATGCAATTTAATACTAAGGATTAGTTTAAACCCTTCAGTAATCCTGTTTCTTTATCCTTCTACAGAAATGTGAAGGACATAATGGAATTGGAGGTCATTCGCCCGGAAGGGGAATTGTCGACGAGAAAAAGACAAACAAGCCTTCGCCGGAAGGAGTCCTTCACAAGGAAAGGAACAAAAATGGTAACCCAGGTAAGGAAAAGTGACCTTTACTGCTACACTAAATCTTTATTTGAATACAATAAGCTTAAAATTCTGAAATAAATTAAACGGCTTAACCACCGATTAATATTTAATTCGGAGTTGAAAAAAATTATAACTAAAATATTTTGCATTAGTGGAAAAAAAAAAGATTTTTAATATTTAGCTTATGAGTGATTGTTTGGGACAAGATAAACAAGATATTAATTATAAATTTTGAAAAGATGAGATTAGAAAAAAGGTTGAAATCCGTTTAGGAGTTTTTTTTTATTATGTAAAAAAGTGTTACCATTTATTTCTTATGAAACTAAAATGCGTAATGCAAATAAAAGTTAATTCTTATTAAAATAGTTAGCTATAAATTGGATTTCTTAAACATCATTGATTTTATATATGTAGTGTGTAGGTTGAGTAATTAGATTGTAACTAGACTTGTTAGAGAATTCACAGCTTTATTTACACACGCAGTAACACCACACACATACTATTAGAGACATGAAATATTTAACACATTTAAAGACATGTAATTATAGATTCATGAAAGGATTTCACTTCTAAACCGAAAACCCGATACTTAGGAACGCGCAGGGGCTCGAAATATAATTCCTCTCTGATGAGAGTCTGTAGGCCAACTGACCCTTTCTCCTGATCGCCACAGTGGCGCTCTTGCCAACGCGTAGCAGGATGCATGGTTTCATATAATTTTTTGGAAATTTCATGCAAATAGCGGTTTTTCACTATAAGTCGATAATATATATATATTTTTAGAAAACAATACATTTTTTACACAAAATATAAGTTATGTTCAGTAAGCTCTCCAATATTGAAATCCCCAGTCCAAGTCTGTAATACTGTTATATTTTCTAAAGCTGTCAACAATAGCATTCAAGAACGATTAGAGATAATTGAGTTATCAATTGAAGTAAAAGAACTATTCAGTTTTATGATATCATATTAATGCTGCTTCTATAAGTTTTATCAAATGAGAAATTAGTTTTCAGCCTTTTTTTTTGTCAATTTAGATTATATTATAATCTTCTTATTAAATTCTGTTAATATGATAATTAAAATTAATGAATGGATTATCTTCGCAACAAGACATTTGTTATACATTTTCAACCTTTTTTTTTTTTTTTGTCAATTTGATTATATTATAATCTTCATCGATAATCTTCATCATTCATCATCATCACATGTTCATTTAACAGATTCCCCAACAATTCATTCAAATTCACCTAACATTATATTTTTTCTTGTTTTAGCCTGAAAATGTAATTAATGATTTTAAACGTTATGATTCACAATGCTTTACACTTTATTATTAAATATTCAAATTTCCAATGAGGTTTTTTTATCTATATACGTATATATAAATGAATGTGTATGTATGTATATTCTAAACTTAATAACAATAACACTTAGCGATCTAATTATATTTCCTCTTAAGTTATTCTTCTGAAACCCTATGCGTTAAAAAAAATTACGAAAATATTCCAGTAGTTCTGATTTATTTAAACAAAACAGTTTTCTGCTATCTGGTGCCATCTGGTGGCTTAAATTAGAAATTTTATTTAATTTAAAGTAAACTGTCGAAAAATTAACATTAAGTTTAATTGTTTAGGTTAAAAGGAAATATTCAATTTTTGAAGTCTATGCGATTGTATTATTTTTAAACATATTTTTATTTCTTTCAAATATTCTGTTATGTTGGCTTATTTAAATTTTATTCATTTATAAATATTTATTCACAATAATTTTTTCTTTACAATTTGTCAAACTACAATTCTTTGTTATCAGCATTTTGCACAAGCGATTGAGATGTCCTTTCGATTCCTTTTCATTTTTTATAGTAACATTTATCAAAACTTTCTTTTTGAAAAATTCTCATGCATTATATTTCCATCAGATTATTCGTTAAAAAAAAAGAACTCAGTAGGAAATACGAAAATAAAGGTTATAAATTTAAGACGATTGATGTATTTAGGGATACTTGAATACCATGAATGAAAATGAATACAGTTAGATTTTCTGTAGCCGGTCATATTTAGTCGAGGTAACTAATCCACGGGTCACCTATCACGATAATTTGAAAAGAAGAAAATGTTGAAAAATCAGCACTGCTACGTCATTGAAATAGGAGGGATATTAGCTACCCCCTTGAAAAATACTCCCATTCCTCAATAAATAACACTTAAATAACGGGATGGTATTTATGCGGGATCAGTGGTTTAAGGTTTTTTTTTTAAAAGCGTGAATGTAGTTTTTTTGAATCTGTGAATTAGACAATTTTTATTTGACAAACCATTTCAGATCGGAGAAGGTAGCTTAGCAGTAGAGTTCTTCGAAAATTTGTAATCTTGCGTCTCCCGTCGCAGTGCTAATAGATACAATCTACCAGTTGTTTACTAAAGTTATTTCAACTGAAACTGGTTGCGAGAGAGGGATATTCTGCTTGCTAAAAATGAAGACGTCCACAAAATAAGAAAACAAATACTTGCCATGCTATCAGGCACAGTCACTGAATACAAATCTTTCAATATGAAATTAGATGCCGACGAGATCCACTGGTGAATATTAAGGCTGAGGTTCAATCCGCTGGCAGCTTAATTGTAGGCGCTGTTTCAAAAAACAGAGGATATTCGGTGGCATTTGTAATGATCTGCATCTTGCTCGTTAGTTGGACAACCTGGTGGGAATGTTCCGAGATTTTACCTATACGATGCACAAACGAGAAGTTGTTGTCCCTAAAAGTCCTGCCGGAAGCCACTGTCCTCCTTCTTCAGCAACTCGGAGCCAAATCAGATGTTTACCTACGGGTGCTCCATCACAACAGAAGCTGTTTCTTCACCTCCATCCATGAGTAAATTACTCTTGCGATGTCGTCCCGCGCTGTAGGACACTGAGGATAAGTTACAACAACTACTTTAACATAAAAGGGAGAGGGTGAAATAGTTTTTATCTTACGAATGCTTCTCAGTCCGGTGGATATCCCTTTTATAAAGAGATTGCTATTCAAGTGACACTTGCAATCAAGATCAACAAGTCACAATGGCAATCTATTTTTTTTTTGTTCTAATGCAGCTGGCAAACACTTAGACAGCTTGGTCTTGGATGCCTTAAGGCAAGCGCAGCACAGACGTACTCACTTTGCTTTACCCAGGGGGCTCGTGTCACTCGAAGATAAGCCACGGACGTGGAGTAACAATGCGCCCGCAACGCTCTACGATCCTATTCGGACCGGGACCTACGGTTTAAAGTGGATTCCGAACCACTACAAACATCCATCCGAAAGATAGTTTTTACCGGACGCTAGCCACTCGGCCATTCGGATACCCCTTGTTTTGATATTTAAAAGTGAGACTTGCAATCAAAATCAACAGTCATGGCAATCTATTTTTTTATGTGATGATGCAGCTGTTTACAAAAATTTAGACTAGACTCTGATTACTAACTCTAAAAGTTCGCTACTTGATCGAACCAGTAAAGTTTAACGTACTTTTCAATAGTATTAACCAGGTTGGCATTCTGATAGCATAACTGATAACTATAATACCTGTGGGCGATACAGGTTAGGTTGCATATTTAGAGGCATGGCACCGCCGGGACTCGAACCCGAAACCTGTGGTACCGAGCGCCAGAGCGCTAGCCACTCGGCCATTCAGGCCCCAGTGGCAATCTGTTAATTAATAGATTTGAGATTGATAGGTTTTTCACATGGATAGCTTTAAGTTGCTTGCTCAAGGAAGTGTTCACCCAAGAATTTATTTATTTTTCCATCTGGATGGGAAATTGATAATGTTGTTTATAATCAGATTGAATTAAATTAATATTATAATGATTTTGAAAACAAACTATTTTGCAATTGTTTATATATTTTTAAATACCTGACAATAAAATTATTTCTATTTTACACTACATTCATTCTCTTGTCTGACAAAACATAGAAAAATAAATACCCAGGCAACGGCGAGTAAATAACTACTTCTTAATAAAACTTGTCATGTCAATTCTCTAATTTTCTTTAGAATTTAGAAACTCATTCAGTATTTGCATCACAAACAAAAAAGGTTGTTATTTAATTCACTTCTAAGTTCCGAATTATATTTGCATTATAAAAATCAGCTGTTTATTCACTTTCATTGTCGACTTTACAGCGAAAAAAAAAATTCCTCTAATTGAAAATATAAAATATGCACAGCAAAATTTAGAAAACTTCATGTAGAAGTTGAACATAAAAAATGACTCAAAAGTATTAAATGTGTTTTTTAATTAACACATCAAATTTAATAAAATTAAAGATATCTGTATAAATTATATAGTTTCTATTTATTCTATATCTTTTTTTCTTATAAATTGAAATACTTTTACGGGCGTTTTAATATTTGATCGATGAATCTCCGAATCTTTAAAAAATAGTTAAAAATACCATAAAATAAATCATAAATTGATTAATAAACGCTTAAATAAGTCTCTAAAAGTAAACAAATAATATCTGTGAATAATAATATCTATATGGATTAAAAAACGTAAGTTTCTATTTATTCTCCCCTTTTTTGTTATAAATTAAAATACTTTTATGGGCGTTTTAATATTTGATCGATAAATCTCCGAATCTTTAAAAAATTGTTAAAAATATCTTAAAATAAGTCATAAATTGATCAATAAAGGTTTAAATAAGTCTAAAAAAATAAACAAATTAAAAATTCTTAGCCTTTTTTCAACTCTTTTTGTGGCTTTATTTGGTCCTTAAATGATCCAAAATAAAATCATAAGTTGATTAATAATGACTTCCATTTTTAATACGCTTTTATTAGCTTCACCTGTATGTTTGTATGTATGTTTGTATGTAACTCACTTTTTGGGCTCGATTTTGGGACTGATGGCGCCATCTACTGGCGAGTCAGTCAACTGATCCGCGATCGAATTGCGCTCTTCCTATTGCCGAAAATTTCGGTGGCTAAAAAGAGGCGGATCTCAAAGGCATAGGAGTGCGATCATGTCGAATTACGCTCTTCTTATTGGCCGAAAATTTCGGTGGCTAAAAAAGGCGGATCTCAAAGGCATAGGAGTGCGATCATGTCGAATTGCGCTCTTCCTATTGGCCGAAAATTTCGGTGGGTAAAAAGTATGTAAACTTAGCGGATAACCGGCCAAGTGGAAAACAAAGTAATTATACTTTAAAAAACTAAAAAAAAAATATGCTTTTAGAGTTAATCAGACTAAAAGTAAAAAATAAATTAATAGTTTAAAAAAAAAGAAAAATACGCTTTTTAGAGTTAATCAAACTAAAAAGTAAAAAATAATTGTTAACATAAGAATAAAATGACTGACGAGAAAATGAATGTCACTGTTCTAAAAGCGTGGGGTGCTTTGTATGACATTTTTAAACTAACTCTGCATTTCGGAATGACACTAGTGAGAAATTATAACGATTGATATCGAGCACCCCACGATTTTAGAACAGTGACATTCATTTTCTCTTCAGTCATTTTATTCTTATGTTAACAATTATTTTTTACTTTTTAGTTTGATTAACTCTAAAAGCGTATTTTTTAGTTTTTTTAAATTATTAATTTTTTTACCTTTGAGTTCGATATTTATGGTACTTAGTAAAAGACAATATTAATTATCCATCCATTTTAAGTCAACATATTTATTTATAGCATGCGATGGATCAACAAATTCATATTCTTTGAAATACATGTGACATCCAAGCATATTTAAGGTTGATAATTAATTATCTACTGGTTACTTACATGAAAGATACTTGTGCTCTAGAAATTATTTATAGATGGTAATTAAATTTCGTTATCCTAATGATAATTTATTCATTTTCTGGCTACTTTCGGTGTAAGTTACTTTCAGACTAAACGTGCTATTTATAATTCATTTTACTTAGGATTCTCAGATATTGCTATGGCGACGAGAAAGAGCTTTGTTAAAACTCTTGCTGTGCGAAGAGGACTTGTTGAATGCTGTTTTAGCTGGAAAGGAACATTTCATAACACCTTTGCGCAAACACTGCAATCTTATTACTTCGATAGAACTGGATTTTTTATTCGTAAATATTGAAGAAGTAAGTAACACAATTAGATTCAGTAAATAATTATTTGCTAATATTAATATTAACAAATAATTTATTATTTAATTTAGTAATAATTTATTAAGATACCTAAACTGTAGGGTGATAGATGGAGAATTTTGTTTAACCATAAAATCTACAGAAAATATAAGCAACCTGATATTACCAGAGACGTCAATCGTATCATATGACTTCGGCATATTTTTAGATCTGATAATATGAGTCTTGTTAGATGATACATAGATGTTTGTAATGTTTCTGAGATAGATAGATTTTACATAGATGTTTGTAATGTTTCTGAATCTACTTTAAACTGTAGGTCCCGGTCTAATATGACTACTACACCACACCACATCACTGTGGCTAGAGCTGAGTTGCCCCAATATAGTTTGGGAATGATGTGGGTGAGAAGTCTGACTGGGCTCCTTGACGCTCTACTATCATATGAGACCGGGACCTACAGCTTAAAGGGGATTCCGAACTACTATAAACATCCATGGCAACTCCGAGGACTCGAACCCGAAACCTGAGTCAGCGAGCGCTAGACACTCGCCAATTCAAGCCCCGGTCTAATAAGAATGTAGAGAGTAGGGTTGACAATCCTACCACGTAGAAAAAGAAAGCACCTCCTGTCTCGAAATCTGCCAGTAAGCAGAAGACCTTGGCCTACCAAGGAGCTGTTGCAACAATGAAGTAGAAGATTATCATAAAATTCTTCATATTTAAACTACATAAAAATAATAAAGTAAAGTAACTATTTGAGTCTTAAAATAAAATTTAAAATCCTTTTATCAAAATAATTACTAAAATATTCATTTTTGAAATACTGTGTATAGTATTCATTACCTATTCAATATTATTCATGAAAAGGATTCATAATATATTATTAAATGTGCATTACAGTATAAAAGCAAAGTGCTGAATCTTTATTGAAAAAGAAGATGGAATTTTATATAAAGTCTTACGACTAAAAGTAGTTTATTTTATTAGATAAAGCAAGTTCATCTAACAAAAACATTTTTAGGTAGGTTCCGTACATGAAAAACACGTTCAACATCTAAGAAGACTTACACAAGGGACAGAAGACAATGTTGGAAGATTATATCAAAAACAGGTATGGATATTCTATCTATGTTTATTATATTTATGTATATTTTTAGAATAGTCAAATGTAAATGCTTAAATATTATATATAAGAAATATGATTTCCGAAAACTAATAAATATTTAATCAACTTTTGACTAGACTTTTATTAATAAAATTCTTCAGATTTTAGTAATAGGATATTTCGTGTAGTTTTAAATAAAAAGAATGTAAGATCAAAAGAAATATATAATAATACATAGAAATATTTAAAATCATAATTTTGTTGGAGTGTGTCATTTATTGTTATTATTATTACTTTTTGATAAAATTTAAAGATGCGATATTATATCATTTTAAAAGCAATAATAAATGCTTAAATATTATATTTGTATTTTTGTGCTTTATACTTTATTATCCTTTCATGTAAGTCAAACACTTAATAACAGTAATGTCCCCAATTTTAGTAGCACCAGAATTTTTGTGTTGATATTACTCTAAGCGATGCAGTGAAAATTATAATTATACAATAATATATTTCGATGACAACTAATCACAAACAATATTTAACTTACGTGAATATCCTACACATGTTCAGTTAGGAAGAAAATAGGGGACTCCATTTTGTAAGGAGAAGTTTGAACAGCACGAAGCCCCCATCCAGAGATATGGAGCTAGGTATTTTCATGGTAAAATTAGCCCGTAGGCCAAAATTAATTATTGAGTTGTAAAAATGTTGGCAAAACTAGTAGATGAAATCAGTTTTCACAGATCAGTGTCCTACAAACAAAAAAGTGTTATTTGAACTATCAAAACATCACAAAGTTGTAAAAATCGTTTCCTTTCATAATTAGTATTCTTCAAACGTTTTCTCTCGTTTATACTTCAAAAACGCACCTTTCAAATTAAATTTTTATTTCAGCGTGCAAATTAAAAGACATGTAAAATAATTTGATCAATTTCGTTTTTGTAAATCCCGTTAATAAATTTGCGCGGTTTGTGCTGTAGTGTTTGCCATAAACCAAATATTTAAGAACGGCTTAGTATTTTAAACATAAATTTATCGCACAACATAATTACAATATTTAAAAAATATATATATATATATATATATATATCCGCAGCATTCTTTACATGGAGCCATGGTACGACCACCACACAGCAACAGGGACGCATCTGCCTTTCTCTCTCTGGTCCATATCTCAACTTAAGGCTCGTGCTCACCAAGGCGACAAGATGCAAGCGACCAAAATTTGACCTCACCGCGGTCGCCTGAAACCGGTTTGCAGTTCGCCGCGTGGAGTAGCCCAACTTTCAACTTCAAGCGGTTTTTCACTATGCGTAATGCTATTTCTGACGTTTCGCTGTGAAGGGGTCGAAAAAATTTGGTCGCTTGCCTCTTGCATCTTCACGTCTCTCGCCTCGGTGGGAACGAGCCTTTAGATGCTCTCCATAGGTTCTACTTGGGGAATCTGTCTAACAGCCCGGGGGTCTGCTAGGCAACAAAAGCGCGCTAGAAACTCGTTTCGGCAATAACTCATGTCATTACTCCTCCCCATGTTAGTGCTTCGCCAGTGAATATAGTGTGCATGAATATTTTTTACGTCTTCAAATTTCATTCGTCCATGGCTTTTTAGAACAAAATTAAATAAAAAATTATAAATACATTTATAATTTATTTTACAGTTTCAAATTCAAATAGTTTTTAAAACTTATGGTGCTTATTCCCCCGAAATATTAAATTTAATAATTTAATATTTCGGGTTATTATTTAAATTTAATAATTTAATATATATTTAATATTTATTAATTTAATATATATTTAATAATTTTTTTTATATATTTAATATATATATATAAATTTTAATTTCTATTAAATAAAATTTTATTTTTCACTATATATCGCTACTATATGAATACGTTTTGTCACTCAATGTAAACATTTCCATAATGCTGTTGATAAATATACATATCGCCTTTTATTAATATAAAACTAAAATCATATATAGAGCATTTAAGTTGGCATTTACATATATGTCCCATAAAATTATACTTTTTTATTAAAAATGTAAATTTAGTATATTAAGTTGTCTCAGTTGGGAATATGGACCACAAATTAGTTTATAAAGATTTGCTAAGTAAAATCTTTGTAAAGTGATTAAGAAGATTTAAGAATTCATGGTCCAAACTTGCTGAAATGTAAATGTCCATTCCTTATTATTAATGAGAATACAATTTAAATTCTTTATTCTTTATATTTTGACGCTATAAGAAATAAATTTAAATTTATTCTTTATATTTTGACGCTATAAGAAATAAATTAAAATTTTTTCTTTATATTTTGACGCTATAAAAATAAATTTAAATTTATTCTTTATATTTTGACGCCATAAGAAATAAATTAAAATTTTATTCTTATTAACAATTTAAATGATTTTTTTTCATCATTTTTTGTGTTAACAAAGAAAGGTAGCTAATTTTTAAAAATAACTAAAAATCTTTTTAAAAATGTTGTTGATTATATTAGTATCATCGTTGTTAATTATATTTGTAAAAACGTTAAAACTTTTGTTTACTTTAATTCATTTCACACAAGGCGTAAGAAAAATTCCAAAATTAGTAGATTTCAATAATATCCAAATTATCCGATATTTACAATGTACCTCATTTAATATATCTTATTTAAATAAAAATATTAATATTTTCAATATATCCGATTAATTTTTAACGTACATTTTGTTTTGTTTTCTAGGTTGACGAAAGATTTTCAGTTTTAAGGAAATATGTGTCTGGATTAACCTTGGCAAAGGTACTCTATAAATACAAAACCATAAACAAGACATTCAGAGAGTTTGTAGAGGTCAGTATGAAAACTTAGTCATTTTATTTAATACTTAAAACTTAGATAAAACTAAGAATATGCAATCATTCTATTATATTTCATATAGGTGAAAAAAATTTGTCAATTAATTAAAAATGTTTAGCTTTTGTTTAAAAACATTAAACAGAGGATCTTTACATCCTGCTACTTTCTTTAATTGGGATGTAATGCGTTTCTTGCCAAGCACTCAATTTACGTATAGATTTGTTTTTATATCAGAGCCCGCATATTTTATGAAACTATGCCATGATTAGTTCCCGTTTCTTACCTTTGTTTTCTTGTATGCTAATTTTTGAGGGACATCAGTGTGCTCCATGTTCCACTTAGGTATGGCCCCGTGTTCACGAATAGCCCACAAATGGGTGACAAGGGAAGATCGGTACCTTCTGGGAGGGTTTTTAGAGGTAACAGCTGTGTTTATGCTCATTATATGGGCGGAATACCGAAAAATTCTCACTTTATTGCCAATGCGAGACGCTATGCATATTGTTACTCAATTCATTGATTTTAAAAACTGACGCTACTTGCAATGAGCACCTCCAGTGGGTTCGAACCCAGGGGCTCCTGCATGATAGCTATATCACGAGTTACAGCTGACGAGTATCATGATACAATATCACAAGTTAGGCGTTTTTAGATCACTGAACCACAAATTGAGTAGTATTTTCAGGCACTTACGACACTTCTCTGGTCTTTGGTACCACAGGCTTTAGGTTCGAATCCTGGTGATGGCATGGATGTTAATGATCAGAATGGTTTATCACTCTATGGTCATTTTTTGCACAATTTGGGCTAATTAGACCGGGATTTATTATTTAACGTGGATTCCGAACCAATATATAGATGTTTGTTAATGGTTCGGAATCCGCGTTAAATAGTAATTAACAAAACCGACAAATCACAAACCAACAGCGACAAACCATGCAAATCAATCTGAGACACTTTACGAGAAGATTTATGATATTCAGCATTTTAATGTCGAAAGCAAATTCCACTCTTTGAATACTTTAATTGCGTGTTAATTAACTAAAAATATATTTCTGTACCATAATTATTGATTAGTGTATACACAATTTTACTTTGATCATATTTAACAAATATTCTTTGAAATGATAAAATTCTGTAATTAAATAGTTTTGGATTTATTTCGTAACCCTAATGATTTTACGGAATAAAACCTCATAAACATTTTTATCATATTATTTTAAATAAAAAGCACTAATTATCTTAATTTTAAAAAAAAAAAAAACAATCTATGAGATTGTCATTCATAATTAATTAGAATATGAAGATAATTTAACTATACTTCTCTAGCAATTAACATAAGCGGCCTTTATTGTTTTATGAATATAAAAATATGGTTTATTCAGAAAAATGTAAGCGTACGCTGTTTTATTTAAATTAAAAATATTCAAATAGTTTAATCTGTTAGCTGTCACCAAAATTTTCGAGTTTTGCAAGAATTTAATTAACTCGTGTCACGCATTTTAAATTGATTGCCCAAATGCTGGAAAGGAAATTATGAAAGATTTTACAGATAATTTTTTAAAAATTTATTTTCCCGATATACTGTTAATCCTCGTATCAAACTACAAATAGAGCATGTTTTAATTCTAAAGATGCTCTCATAGTATCTGGAACGGAATAAAGTGGAATAATAAATTATTTATTCATAAAATGTTGAACATTTTTATCTTGGTTTGATTTGTATGTGTAATGTTTTACCCATTTCAAGGTAAACATACATGCATTATGAAATTCAGTTATGTTTACCGCATCAGTTGTGTTATGTAATTCAATTATGTAGTTACGCAATATTTATTATTACTATTAATTTGTACTGCATCATTTTTCCCCTGGAAGAGTTATGGCATTTCATTCCCAGAACAAAAGAATGTATATTCTTTGACAAGTACATAATAACAACCCATCACTCAAATTTGACAGAAGACAAGCAGTGTTGTGGGTAGCTATATTACATACAATTAGTGTTTTGTACTAATGATAACAACATGTCACTCAAATCTGATAGCAGATATTCGGTGTCACGTATAATGAGACTCATGAAATTAGCGATTGTCTATGCGACCTTCACATGTCGAAACAATTACAAATGGAATATGAACTACACCATGAGTTGTTCCATCGTGATTGGTGATATATCATAAGTTAAAATAAAAAAAGTATTCCCATAAACCTGAAAGTGACATTCTTCTTGAAGCCGTTATAAGTCTAGTATAGGTCGAGACTTTACAATACTATTAACCTTTAATCGATATTACACGCAAATACAGAGCAAAAAAAAAAAAAAAAAAAAGGAAAACAATGCTTCATTAAAAGAGGTTTGGTTTTCGCTCTACGGTCATCTTGTGCAGTCTTTGGGCTGAATTAAAAGAGGAGAACAAATACTAGTAAAAATACTGTGTAACTAGGACACTTTACATCAATCAAATTTATTTAACAATCAGATATCGATAACATGGAATTAATGCATGAAAACCGCCCTCCCCGAAGGTATACTGCAATTGATAATATGGTAAAACAAAAATGTAGTCACTAACAAAATTACTACCTAATACTTAAAAAAATATGTTTCAGCAACTTAGTATATTTAACTCAACAAACTGAACTAATCAATCCAATAGAAGTATGCATCCAATGACGTATTCTAATAGGATATAGTCATATAGAAATAATAAGTGTGCCTGAAAAAGGGGTTCGATTCAAAAAGACGGAAACACACGCACGAAAGGATAGATTATGAAAAATAAACAAAACTATTATTTTATAAAAGTCCTAATTAGTAATTAGATAAAGATAATTTTTAAAATATAATGTGGACTTTGTGTCGGCCTCATGTTTCCATCATTCCTGATTGTTCGATATGAGACGCTTACACTTTGTCACAATCGTCATCGAATTTCCTCCCTTTTGAAAAGCGATTGAAACAATGCAACTAACAGATTCAATACATATTATATATACAACACACATATATATATAACAAATATATGAACTCTCCTGTACGATAGCTGCACCCATTCTAACTTGGACAAGAGTTAGGGTATAAAATAGGATTTGTATGAAAATAATTAAATAAAATTTTGTGAAAGCCCCTTTATAACGTTACAAGTTATATATATATGTACTGTAAGAAAGGATTCTTCTTTATTTGAAATTATATTTTTGTTAACTGGAAAATTTTCAATTATACATATATATATATACAAATTGGGATTTAATTGTGCTTCCATTCCATGCAAGACACAAAAATTATAAAAAAATATTGTTGTTGGTTTGTTACACACACTGATCATGCTTCTAATTCGTTCCCTTTTAATTTTTGTATTGATATATAGTGCCTTGTATATGCGTATACACACACACACACACACACACATATATATATATATATACAAACTGAAGTGACAAAAGTCATGGGATAGCAATATGCAAATTTTCAGATGGCAGTAGCATCGCGTAGAACAGGTATAAATGCGCAGTGCTTTCGCAGAGCTTCCATTTCTGTTCAAGTTATTCATGTGAAGAGGTTTTGACGTGATGATGACCACACGACGAGAATTAACAGACTTTGAACGCGGAATGTTAGTTGGAGCTAGACGCATGGGTCATGCCATTTCGGAAATCGTTAGGGAATTCAACATTCCCAGATCCACTGTGTCAAGAGTGTGCTGAGAGTATGAAATTTCAGGCATAACATCCCACCATGGACAGCGCAATGGTCGACCGCCTGCACTTAACGACCGAGACCGGCGACGTCTGCAAAGAGTCGTAAATTCTAACAGACAAGCAACATTGCGTCAAATAACCGCAGAAATCAATGTGGGACGTACAAGGGACTTGTCTATTAGAACTGTGCGGAGAAATTTGGCTTTCTTGGGCTATTCCAGCAGAAGACCGACTCGAGTGCCTTTACTGACAGAACGACATCGCTTGCAGCGACTCTCGTGGGCACGTGAGCATATCGGTTGGTCCCTAGATGAATGGAAAACCGTGGCCTGGTCCGATGAGTCACGATTTCAGTTGGTAAGAGCTGATGGTAGGGTTCGAGTGTGGCGCAGACCCCACGAAGCCATGGACCCAAACTGTCAGCAAGGCACTGTTCAAGCTGGTGGTGGCTCCGTAATGGTGTGGGCTGTTTTTTCATGGCATGGACTTGGTCCTCTGGTGCGACTGGACCGAACATTGACTGGAAATGCTTATGTTCAGCTACTTGGAGATCACTTGCAGCCATTCATGGACTTCATGTACCCAAACAACGATGGGATTTTTTATGGATGACAATGCGCCATGTCACCGGGCTACAACTGTTCGCGATTGGTTTGAAGAACATTCTGGACAATTCCAACGAATGATCTGGCCACCTAGATCGCCCGACATGAATCACATCGAGCATTTATGGGACATCATCGAGAGGTCTGTTCGTGCCCAAAATCCTACACCATCAACGCTTTCACAATTATGGACGTCTATCGAGACAGCATGGCTCAATATTCCTGCAGAAGACTTCCAACGACTTGTTGAGTCCATGCCACGTCGAGTTGCTGCACTTCGCCGGGCGAAAGGAGGGCCGACACGATATTAAGAGGTATCCCATGACTTTTGTCACTTCAGTGTATATTAGAAGCACGATTTCTCTGTGTAACGAAGCCGCAACAGTATTTTTTACATGTAATTTTGGTGTACTTCATGGAAACCGAACTAAATCGCGTAATAAAATTATCATAACATTCACTGTGCATAAATTCCAAAATGTCTCACATTTAATCTCCATGCAAAAATCCTCAAGAAACAAGGCGCTCATAAGCTGCAACAGCGTAACTGAAAATCATTTAACAAACACAAATATCCAAAAGGTGGAAGACTAGAATTACATCAGCAGATGAAAGAAACACACCCACATATGGGTATATATATATAAGCAAAATTTACAAAAATTAGATAGCGTGAAACATGTTTCCTAGAAAATCAGCAACATCCAAAAGAGAATAAATATAACATCCGGAGGATGTTAAAAAAATAATGTTATTTCTGCTATCTGGAGGACTAGATCCAAATTAAAAACACATTTTCTGCGTTTTCTGATTATTCTGAGGGAAGGTGAAACAACTTTCTGCTTAGAGAGTATAGGGATGTAGCAATTATAAGATTCAGCTAGATTAGTTAGTTCATTAGAATAACGATTCAGTTGTGTAGCTTGTTTTGTTTTTAGATGTAGATGATTTAATTGCTATCTACTATGTAATTTAAAAAAAAATTCTGCCATGACATTTACTCAACAGAGCGTTTTTTCAAAAAATGACTAATGCAAATAACCTTCAAGCTGATTTTCTTAATATCAACGTTGACATTTATAACTCTCCATACTCACACAATGGATCTCTAATATCAAAATAAATAAAAATACATCACAATATCATTAATCAACTGCTCAGAAATAATTCAATCTGTAACAAAACTACTTTTACCCCCACAAAGAAAATAACTTAAGAGTATTCTTTTAAAAAATAGTGTCCTAGAAACTTTTCTTCGCCATTATTTTTTTAATCTGTTATCTTCTAAGTCGTTTACTCCAAACAAAGAATTGCAAAGCAAAAAAAAAAAAAAAAAGTCCTATTATTTACAATTTCCGTAAATTCTTCATCCTATAGCTATTTTCTCTCACATTTCATCTAAGTAAATCACTCCTTCAATTTCTACACCACAATTCACTTTTCCACGCTACTAATTTACAAAACTCCCCGTAATGAGCAGTAAATCGTCTCAATCACATACTAGATGTATATTAGTTATTTAATTTATTATTTTTTTTATTTTAAATTATTTTATTTTTTTAAATTAGTAGTAATGGTTCGGAATCTACTTTAATCAGTAGTAGGTCTAATATGACTGTAGAGGGCGTAGGGCTGACAACTATCCCTGTAAAAAGAAAACATCTACTGTCTAGAAATCTGCCAGTTAGCAGATGGCCTTGGCCCACGATGGTGTTGTTGCGCCACTGATGATGGTGATTAAAATTATTCTATAAGATCGTCTTATGACAGCCAAACAATTTTATTTCAAAGGGAATATGAGATTTTTCAACAAAAGAAAATCGCTTGAAATAGTATAGTTTATCTTTTATTTTTTAAGATTGCTGTTATGCGTTTTGCTCTTACATTAAATTCTAAATTTTATGAGTAACCTGTATATCGGCCCAGACCATTATTTACTTTATTTTGAATACTATAAGTAAGTTATCTGTATTCTTATGCCTTTATTTATTCTGTAGTCTTTGTGCTATGTGCATATGAAATATTTCTGTTACTAATATTTTACAGATGATTATTTTAACGTCTTTTTGCTGAAAATAATTCCAAAAAAAAAAAAAATTGCCTTTTTTAAAACTATTATTAGAAACCGCTTTTTATCTGATATCTTATGCGATTTCTTATGTCCTTACTTATTCTGTAGTTTTTGTCCTGTATACAATATTTCTGTTATTAATAATTTACAGATAGTTATTTTAACATCTCTTAACTGAAAATAATTCCAAAACAAAATAAAATATTCTTTTTTAAAACTATTATTAGAAACCTTTTTTATTTTGATCCAAATGAATCTGATATTTCTGTGATACGTAGGAGATTCTCAGAAAGTTCACACTAACTTCTAGTTGCAGAAAAGTCCAATTTGGTAAAAGGTCTTTTCAAAGTGCCGAAGCGTAAAGCCACAATCAAGTCCAACGCGAATTGACCATCGAACAACATAAAAGAACGACTTACTCGGTTATTAACCTGCTGGCACTGTTTAAGCGATTTCGGTTGCTATTCCGTATCGTATGGGGTTCCGAATAGTTTTCCACGTACTGTGCTGAACGAATAAAAAAGCAAGCGGCTGGAAAAGCAAATAGCGTTAATTTATCTTGGATGCTCCTGCAGTTGACTTCTTATGCTCTCGACCATTTGTAGTGCCAGTTTATGTGTTTGAAAGCGGGTTCGTTGAACCTATTTGTGGTGTTTATTGTATTAATGAAACAGTGAAAATACCCATTATTTACTTGAAATAGAAACTGAAACTTTTCTGAAACATTAATGTTTGTAATTGTCGTTTATGTCTGGGGCAGTTAATATGTCTAACTAAAAGCGAGTTAAAGATGATGTTTAACCCGTGTTTGATTCATAATTTATACAGAATGAATGTTTATACTGTACAAATATTTATTTATAAAACAAAATTAAAATTAAAAATAATAATAAAAACTAAAAAATTTAAAAAATGAAATGAATAATTTATCTTCTCTTCTTTACTATGAATTAAATTATGTTGAATTTATTCAAATATTATAATTCGGTCTGATAACCGAGTGGCTAGCACTCGGGCACTCGGGGGTTCGGGTTCGAGTCCGGGTGGGGCCATGGAACTTGTTGTGGTTCGGAATTCACTTTGAAGTGTAGGTACAGGATTCTAATATGATTGGGGAGCGTTGGGTGTAGGGCTGACAACCCTACCCCTTAAAAAGAAAACATCTACTGTCTCGAAATCTGCCAGTAGTCAGATGGCCTTGGCTCACTGTGGGCTGTTGCGCCCCTGACGATGATGATGAAAATTATTCTAAAAGAATGTATTATGAAAGCAAAGATAATTTTATTTCAAAGTGAATATGAGAATTTTCAACAAAAGAAAATCGTTTGGAATTGTATAATTTTTTATAAAGATTGCTATTAATGCGTTTTGTTCTTACATTAAATTCTAAATTTTATGTTTAACCCGTATATATTATTATTATTTTTTTTAATAAGTAAGTTATCTGTATTGTTGTGTATGTGTTTATTTATAATGTAGTTTCTGTCTTATGTACATATACAGTATTTCTGTTATTAATATTTTACAGAGGGTTATTTTAACATCACTTTCGCTGAAAATAATTCCACAGCAAAATAAAGTAGCCTTTTTTGGAAAACTATTATTAGACACCGCTTTTTATTTGATCCAAATGGATCTGATATTTCTCTGATACGTAGGTGACTCTCACAAAATTCACACCAACTTCTAGTTGCCGAAAAGTCCAATTTGATAAAAGGTCTTTTCAAAGTGCCGAAGCGTAAAGCCACAATCAAGTCCAACGAATTGACCATTGAACCACATAAAAAAAACGACTCACTCGGTTATTAACCTGCTGGCTCTGTTTAAGCGATTTCGGTTGCTATTCCGTATCGTATGGGTTCCGAATAGTTTCGACTACTGTGCTGAACGAATAAAAAAGCAAGCGGCTGGAAAAGAAAATAGCGTTAATTTATCTTGGATGCAACTGCAGTTGACTTCTTATACTTTCAACCATTTGTAGTGTCAGTTTATGTGTTTGAAAGCGGGTTCGTTGAACCTATTTGCGGTGTTTATTGAATCAATGAAACAGTGAAAATACCCATTATTTACTTGAAATGGAAACTGAAACTTTTCTGAAACATTAATATTTGTAATTGCCGTTTATGTCTGGTGCAGTTAATAGGTCTAACTAAAAGAAGGTTAAAAGAGAATTTTATTCATCTATTATACAGAATAACTGTTTATATTGTACAAATATTTATTTATGAAAAAAATATTAAGATTAAAAATAAAGTGTTAGATTAATGGTATTTGTATAAAAGTAAAATGAATCACTTATCTTTTCTATATATTAAATCATCGTGAATTTATTCATATATAATTCGCTATTGAAAAGCAATACATTTAGAAATATTTCGTGTGTAAATATTTTGGCAATTATTAAAATTCTATTCATTTAATATCATTAAAAAAACAGTTTTTTTAGTTGTGATCCTAATTTTCCCTTTTAAATTCTGTTTTGTGAATTATCTTGTAAAATGTCTTTTAATTACTTTTTTTGTAAATTGCTTAGTATCCAAATGACTTATTCAGTTATTGTTGTCCTATGTACATATGCATCATTTCTGTTATTAATATTTTATAAGATGATTATTTTAACATCTTTTCGCTGAAAATAATTCCAAAATTAAATAAAATAGCCTTTTTGTCAACTATTAATAGAAATCGCTTTTTATTTTGATTTGATATTTCTCTGATACGTAGGAGATTTTCAGATAGTTCACACTAACTTCTAGTTGCAGAAAAGTCCAATTTGGTAAAAGGTCTTTTCAAAGTGCCGAAGCGTAAAGCCACAATCAAGTCCAACGAATTGACCATTGAACCACATAAAAGAACGACTTACTCGGTTATTAACCTGCTGGCTCTGTTTAAGCGATTTCGGTTGCTATTCCGTATCGTATGGAGTTCCGAATAGTTTCGACTACTGTGCTGAACGAATAAAAAAAGCAAGCGGCTGGAAAAGCAAATAGCGTTAATTTATCTTGGATGCTACTGCAGTTGACTTCTTATGCTTTCAGCCATTTGTAGTGTCAGTTTATGTGTTTGAAAGCGGGTTCGTTGAACCTATTTGCAGTGTTTATTGAATCAATGAAACAGTGAAAATACTCATTATTTACTTGAAATGGAAACTGAAACTTTTCTGAAAACATTAATATTTGTAATTGTCATTTACGTCTGGTACAGTTAATATGTTTAACTAAAAGAGAGTTAACGAAGAATTTTAACCCTTTTTTATTCATCTTTTATACAGAATGAATGTTTATAGTGTACAAATATTTATTTATGAAAAAATATTAAAATTAAAAATAATAATATTTCATTTAAAATAAAATGAATAATATTGCTTCTGTTTTTTTCTGTTAAATTAAATTATTTTGAATTTATTCAAATATGATTCGTTATTGGAGAGCAAAAAATTTAGATATAATTCTTGTGTAAATATTTTATCAATTATTAAAATTCTATTCATATAAAGTGATTAATAAGACAGCTTTTAGTCAAGCTCTTAATTTTCCCTTTCAAATTCAATTGCTTTTGTGAATTGTTTTGTAAAATGTCTTTGCAATTGCGTAATTTGTAAATTCCTTAGTCTCTAAATGAAACTTAAAAAAATGCATTTAATTTTTGTGTTTTCAAATAAAATTATACAAATCATATTATCAGATCAAAGCAATACTTATTACAAAAAACAAGTATAGTCACTCAAATTAAGTTTTTCTACATTATAATCTTCTTATAGTTTTAAGTAGCTTTTAATTAAAATAATTTGGTTGAAAAACAATATATTATTCCATAATACTTAAATACCTTTTCTTAAATAATTTTTCTCTAATATAAACATTTAAAGAAAGTATGATTAAAAATATGATGATTTTTTTTCCTTACAAGTTTCTAATACTTAATTAAATTAATCAGTGTTAAAAAGTAACACACCTCATTAATTTTTCATTCCAAATGAACACAGATTTAAGGTGTGTTAAAATGACAGCTGTTACTGATACGAATAAAACTTCACACTTAATCACGCTGATTTATTAGTGTGAACTGAATGACATATCTATTACCTTTGCTTATTATGCATTAACTCTTTTAAAACATAAAAAAAATTGTTTTGAAATTCAAAACAGGTTCTGAGTACATTACATGAATTACCTTAATTGATTTTTATTTCAATTAATTAAAGTAAGTTTTTAATCTTCTGACACCTAAAAGTGTTTTTTCTTTATGAGGAGTCATTAATATCTTTAAACGTCAGTTCGGCAGAATCGTAACCATTAGTCAATATTTTTTACTATTTTTTTTTATAGCCGCTTGAAATTATAATCAATCTACTTGTAATTTGCAACCTAGTAAACTCGGTTGAGTAAAATTACACTTTCAAGTCGTGCATATATATTATAATAGCTATAAAATAAAATCTTGCAAAAAATGAATAAATAATGAAATCATAAAAGTGAATTGCTATAAATGGTAAATATGAATCTGAAAATGTTTAATATGCATATCAAATAATTTAATGTGGTAGTTGCAATTTAAAATAAAACTTATTTTTAAAGATACATAGTAATGTGGCACTAAATTGGTTGCACTGAATAAAATTTAGAAATATATATGTAAATAAATATATATATATAAATTTCGAGATATATATATACAAACTTGTGGGGGTGGGGGCGGGTGGGTGTATAAGTTTGGTGTATGTGGGTGGGTTTAAGAAGTTTGTTCTTAAATATTTTCTTTTTAATCTATTTGTGAGTATGAATTATTTAAGCTTCTGTAAAATACACTCTAAGATAAAAAAACAGACAAATTAGAAAGAGTTATCTGAATGGTATAGAAATCAATAAATGGGATACGCATATACAAAAGAAGATTGTTTTATTTAGCATATACAGATACGTATTGTGGATCAATCAATAAGGTGTTTACCCCTTTTTAGTTGTTATGAAAGTTTTTATATGACTTTGCATTTATTTGCATAGTTGGCGGATGTCCCAGTGCGGAATTTCTGTCCAAACTTTCTGATAGTCGAGTATTTAAAAATATTATTTAGTTTTAAGGTTTTATTTCATGTGAAGTATTATGAACAATTGTAAATCGCTATAAAGATAATCTCTCTAGTGTCATAAAAATATTAAAAAATAATATGTTGCGTAAATTTATAAAAGCGGTTTAAATCCATTTGAATGTTTAATTATTATCTAATAATAATAAGCGAACTTTCCATGAAAAGCATTTAAGTTTGATTCTAGCCTTGGCCACTGCTTGATTCCAGATTTAGTTGAAATAACTCATTCAAAATTTTGTAGATTCTGTGGAGA
The DNA here is from genome assembly GCA_021605075.1 of Caerostris darwini. Taxonomy (NCBI): domain Eukaryota; kingdom Metazoa; phylum Arthropoda; class Arachnida; order Araneae; family Araneidae; genus Caerostris; species Caerostris darwini. The sequence continues at coordinate 41,129 of BPLQ01008840.1, forward strand.
ATGTGAAGAACTGGATTGTCCTAATTCAATTTTGTCGTTTCATATAATACGCAGATAAGAAATGATATTCTTCTATTTATCATAATTAAAACTATTATTTAAAAATGGAAATAGGAGTTTCTACATGAAAAAATGCTAATTCAAGTTATAATATTTTGTTTAAAATAAAAATTATTATTCATCTCTTTAAAAAATTACATACACTTTATCAAATTGATAGAAAATAATTAACTCCTTGGCATTACAATCCATGTTGGACCATGGCTGTCTGCCAACTGGCAAATTCCGAAACAGATGATGTTTTTCTTTTTACGGAGTAGGATTGTCAGCCTTATGCCCAACGCTCTACAGTCATATTAGACTGGCACCTACAATTTAAGTGGATTCCGTACACTACAAACATCGATGGCTCTGCAGGGACTCGAACCCTCTGGCACCGAGTGCCAGAGCTCTAGTCACTCGGCCATCAGGCGCCTTAATGGTGATTAATAGTGATAAAAGAAAACATTATTATATATTTTCGCTTTAAATATTGATTTAAATATTTAAATATTAGTATACATTTGGTATATGTTAAATATTAAATATACAAATATTGGTAAATATTAAATATTCATTTAATATTTAAATATTTCTCATTGTTGACCTGAGATGCACAGACTTCTTAAGACCTCATATTGTGTATACTCACTTACTGTAATTTGACCGCAGTTCATTAAAAAAAAAAAAAAGCCTTTTAAAGTTATCCTTGATAATTTTTATATGTTAATAATTAGTCATATTGTTCCTATCTATTACTTTGGGTCTCGAACCTGAAACCTCTGGCCCCAAGTGCCAGAGCGTGACAGAAAATAGGAATACCTCAATAATTTACAAAATAATAATAATAAAAAAGGAAATATTCCAGTATTAAAGTGTGAAAAAAACAATTGCAGACTTTTAATCAATTAGATAATGATCTGAACTTTTTAGGACACTAACTTAATTAATGTATCTTTGTCTGAAAGAATTTTCTCGGGGCACCTTTAATACTATCTGGTGATTTTTGATAGATTTAATTTTATCCGTCTGATTTATTTAGCCATTTAATTTTTTTTTATTTTGCACATTGATGAGAAATCCTGCATTAAAGCAGTAGTCCCTAGACATTACATTTTCTAAAATCTCTTAAATAATTTAATGGATTTGTCCTCTCATCGTTTTATTCATTCTAATATTAAATTTAATTGTCTTTGTATTGAATTGAAATAGAATAATCTTTTAGTTTTATTGTCCATGCTGTTTTGCAAATTAAATATTTGAATGTAATTGTTAATTAAATATTACTGAAGGTTACGCAATAACGTTTTCGGTTTAATTACCTTTTATTTGCTAATTCATTGGTGATTTTATAATTTTAATTCTTTTATTTGTTATGGTGTTAGATGCATTAATGCACATTGAAATTTTATTGCAGTGATAATTTTAAAAGTATAGAAGTTTAAATGAATTAAAATGCCTTAAATCTTAATTGTTAAAGGGTGATTAAAAGTTGTTTTGAAATGTAAAGGACATTTTTAATTAAAATTACTTTGTTGCGTGAAACATTATTTTTTTTATTTTGCGTTATTTATTCTAATTTAAAAATTTTATATGTACGGAATGCTTGGAAATCATTTGGCCTATATATAATAGGTCTCCAGTCACTGCTTTCAAAAATGAGGAAACTTGATGACAATTATGGCAATGTGTATAAACGCCTTACATAGACATTCAGGCTGCCTGGTTTGGTTTGTTACTCTATAGTCAGTTTTTGCACACTCTAGGCTATTTAAACCGGAACCTACATTTTTGCATGAATTCCAAACCATCAACAAACATCTGTTCCACCACCAGGATTTGTACCTGAAGCCTGAAGTACTAGGCCAGAGCGCTAGCCAACAGGCCATCAGACCGCCAGGCTGCCTGAAAGGAATTTCGCGCAATACATAAATTCGGAGCAATTATCCCTAACAAATTTCTACTAGATAGTACCCGGCAGATGGGGGGCAGTAATTGGCACACAATACTCAGCAGCACGTACAAAAAATGTAGTTCTGTAGTACTTCTACTTCAGTGGCGCAACAGCCCCATAGTGGGCCAAGGCCGTCTGTCCACTGGAAGATTTCGAGACAGGAGATGTCTTTCTTTTTACAGGGTGGGGTTGTCAGCCTACGAACAATAGTCATATTAGACCGGAACCTATGGTTTAAATAGATTCCGAACCACTACAAATGACCATGACACCGCCGGTATCCGAACCCTAAGCCTGTGCCACCGAGCGCCAGAGGCTAATCACTCGGCCATCGGGCCCCGCAGTTCTGTAATAGATGCTTAAAAAAGCAGACATCAATTACCAACGTTAAGTTTCAAATCATTGCCATGTGGGTTTCCTCACATTTTAAAAATTCTAAGCATGTTTTAAACATGCCTTGTAGCAACTAACAATCTGCAGATGAATTTGCTCAGAATCAAAGGGATATTGAAAAGTGGTATACCTTATATGCCCCATAAAAAAGAATCAAAATGTAATAAACATGATCTTGATAACCAAATCTGATCTAATCAATACACTAATTTTCATAAGTATTTAAAAGATAAATCCTAGAATCAGTACTGTACAGTTCAAGTGCGCTATCATGTCTGAATCAGATTTATCGTTGAATAAACTCAGAAAAACTCTCCAGTGATTCTGGCGAAGTCTTTTGTGTTTGCAAAGTATTATTGATTGATATAAACAGATCCCTGTGCCATTATCAATTATATCAATCACCCTTTATCAATTCATAGTCCATGGACATAAAGTTGTTTTGATCTAAAGTTGTTTACAATCTGTTCCGGTAGTTTTAAAGTGCATATGGATGATTTTTTTCAAAAGCTAAGTTTAAAGATTTCTAAAACTTTTCTGATAATAGCAAGTTCACTGGTGTGTAAAACCCTTTCAAAATACGAAATGTATCTTCAAAGCATGGAGCAAATCTGTTTTCTTTAAAAATATTTATTTTGCCTTTATGCTTGCAGTTTTATGAAAAAAATTATGCAGAATTTTATTAAAACCAGAATATGTGATTTAGTAATTAGATGAAAATAAATAACATTTAAAATATATTTTGCAGTATCTCATAACAGAAATTGGTTTGATTTGTAGCTCTGTGGTCATTTTTTGCACACTTTGGGGTTAATTAGACCGAGACCTACAGTTTAATGTGGATTTCAAACCACTAACAAATATTCATGCCACCGCCAGGATTCGAACCTGAAGCACCAACGTCCAGAACTTTAGCCAATTGGCCAGACCACAGCTGAAACTGCAGAGAATAAAAATATTTTTTACAAATATTTATTTACAAAAACATTTAATTTGAATCATAATAATAGATGACTTACTGTTATTCATATGTAAACTATTTATTAAGATTAATTAGAATTATTTATTAAAATTTGCAAAATGCAATTAACTTTAAAGCTTGACTTTTAATGCCACTTTGATTCATTAATTATTAAAGGAATATTTACGTCATTTGAAAATTCATTTACGTCATGGAAATAAATGCTGACGTCATCCTATTCGATACTTTGACAATTAAATATCATTTTTAAGACTCCAAAAGCTTATTAACTACTTAAACTAAAAAAATTTCTATTTCAATAATAAAAATTATTTCTAAATATAAAACATAAACCGTTTTAATTCATCTTTTATTAACGAATTAATTAATTTGTCAGACCTTGTTTTATCAATATTATATGTTAGTATATATATTTCTCAAAATAACTAGGGTAATTAATTAATTGTATGATATTAAACAGGCATCAAATGAGATCGAATTAATGCTAGCTAGAAATTATCAAGTAGGTAGTTTTATTTTTTTACACTAATTCATTTCTGTAATCTTTCCCAGACTTCTTCTCAAGCAAGTACAGACAACATGGATTTACTGCAATTTATCGAAAAACCTTTAAAGGTAAGTTAGACTGCAGAAATATATAATGTATAGAATAAAGATATTCTAATTTGACGCCCACGTATTTCAGGGACATCATTTAATTTAATTCTTATTCTATTTCTATTTATTCCCACGCAGTATATATCAGAGCTGACTTCGCAGCTGGCAGTCCTTTTGTCTTGCACAGCAGTAGGGCATAGGGATTATGTGTGTCTGGAAAGTGTGGTTTCAAGTAAGTTAATCCTTAAGATTCTGTTATTTTTATTCATTTCATTAAGATGAATTCAAGTTAATAAATTTATGTACACTTGCTCCAAATATTGAATAATTTAAAAGGGTTTATTCTAAATGAAAGTCAAAATTAATCCTTGCATTAATAAGACATAAATGCTGTTTTACCTCATTTTAGTGAACAAAAGTTTTATTATTGATGATGAAAAGAGATAATATTGGTTGGAAGTCATTTAATTTCATTATCAAATAAAAAGGAAATGACTATTGTTCTTCTACAAACTCTTAAAATAAAATTTACTTAATATAATTTGGTGGTATTTGTATTAGAAACTTTTTTTAAAGTTATTTATTATTTATTTTTTTAATGTTATTTATTATTATATATTTTTTAATGTTATTTATTATTTTTTTATTTTTAATGTTATTTATTATTTTTTTATTTTTTAATATTTATTTATTATTATATATTTTTTAATGTTAATTTATTATTTTTATTTTTAATGTTGTTTATTATTATTTTTCTTTTTTACTATTATTTATTATTTTTTATCATTTAATGTTATTTTTTTATTTTTTGAGGTTATTTATTATTTTATATTTTTAATGTTATTTAATATTTTATACAATAAACGCTTTAAATGATTTATTTAAAAATACTATATTTTTTTTCAGTTCTGTTTTATATATATATATATATATATTTTGCTTTTTTTTCATTTATTTATATTATTTTCTCAAATTTGTCTACAAAGTTATTTTGGAAGTCACTTATTGGGCAAAGAACGAACTGATATTTTTAATCAGATCCTGCTTTATATAAGAATAATGAATAAATTACATTAATTTTAATTAGCAAATAATGTTTTTTAAAAGAAAAATAAATAATATTTTAATTAGAACAATTTGCGTTATAAAGAGAATAAAACAAGACATAGTATAATTTCAAACAAAATCACTTTTTAAATACAAATATTTTTAATAAACTGATAAATGATTTACATTATAAATGTTATACTAATATTAAAAATTATAGATATATAAAATCAGATATGGTTTTCATAAACTATTTTATTACATTTTTGGATTATTTTAACATTTGTACTATACACAATTGTAAAATTTAAGTTTATAAGGTGTAGGTTGTGCAACCAAATTCTAATTGGTTGTGGTAGAGTTGAGATACTTGAGGCGCAGGTTGGAGAACTCACAGCTTTATTTACACACGCACAAACACAAAACACATACAATTAGAGACGTTCAATATTTAACGAATTTAAAGATATATAATTATAGATTCGTGGAAGGATTCCATTTCTAAGCCGAAAACCTGATACTCATCTACGCATTAGGTGCGCGAAAGATACTTTCTCTTCAGGTGAGAGTCTTTAGGCCAACCAATATGCAAGGTTGTGTTAAATATATTTGTTCTCGAGGTCAGAGGCCATAAACTAAATGTTTCTCGACAGAAGCGAATGGTTTAGCTGTACTTCCTCTCGGGTGAGAATCTCGAGGCCTACTGATCCTTTCTCCTGAGCGCTACGCCAAAGGGACACTTTTGCCAATGCGAAGGAGAAAACAAGGTTACAAATTTTCATTTGAGCTTCAATCAATCTTTAAATTAAATCTTTAAATCAATCTTTAAATTTAATTTCTGTAGATATTTATTTTATTTATAAAGAAAAATGAAATGAATTATTTTATTCTCAAATATATGGGCTGAATTGATTTCATGACTGAACATTAGGATTCCTTACAAAAGAAGATTGGTTTGAAACCAAACATCTGATACCAATATGAGAGCTTCTGTGTCTATGCTGGCTAAGGGCATGATAAATGTTTTGTTTTAAAAATCTCCGTCAAGATTTCCGGTTGATGGAATTACCATAAAGCATTTGTTCTTTCGATTGGATAGACATTATAGGGAAGAATAGAACCCAAATGACTGCTCTGAGGGGTATTCATTCCAAATTGTGATGACATGTGCATGGCATGTAGAAGATCCCTGTAGTTTATTATTATTAAAGTTGTTTTTTAAAAATAAATATTTGAATAAGAAAATTACGAGAAAAGATAATAGAGAGTTTTTGCATACCGTACGTTAGTTACCGTAGGACGTCCGTTAGCTTTTTCTCCCTAGCGCGCATGCTCATAGGAAACTGAGCATGCGCGCTGGAAAAAGCTAACGGACGTCCTACGGTAACTAACGTACGGTATGAAAAAACTCTCTAATATAAGTGTTCAGATTTACTAAGAAATTTGAAAAAGAAAAATTGGAAGAAAAGATAATACAAAAATACACACTTTCTAAGAAATTTGAAAAAGAAAAATTGGAAGAAAAGATAATACAAAAATACACACTTTCTAAGAAATTTGAAAAAGAAAAATTGGAAGAAAAGATAATACAAAAATACACACTTTCTAAGAAATTTGAAAAAGAAAAATTGGAAGAAAAGATAATACAAAAATACACACTTTCTAAGAAATTTGAAAAAGAAAATTGGAAGAAAAGATAATACAAAAATACACACTTTCTAAGAAATTTGAAAAAGAAAAATTGGAAGAAAAGATAATACAAAAATACACACTTTCTAAGAAATTTGAAAAAGAAAAAATTGGAAGAAAAGATAATACAAAAATACACACTTTCTAAGAAATTTGAAAAAGAAAATTGGAAGAAAAGATAATACAAAAATACACACTTTCTAAGAAATTTGAAAAAGAAAATTGGAAGGAAAGATAATATAAATTTCACACTTCCAAAGATCGAAGGTGTTTGATTAATGAACGATGAACTAAGGCAAGATTAATTTATCACACGTTGCTGCTTTTATTGCATTTTTAAATAGTTCGTAAAAAGAAAAAATTGAAGCAGCCTTGAACAATTTTTGTAAGTTTACACATAAACCAAATTTTAATGAATTTCTAATAAAAAAAAGTAATTAAAAAGGGCTTTTTCAATGTCGTTAGAATAATAAATTTGTGTTCTAGAGAATTTGATAATTAAGATTGCTTTTTGGAAAATGCATATAATGTGAGGGGTTTCTATTAAAATTTATTAATCATTGTGTTATTTCCAAATAGATATACGAGCATATCTTTTTTATTTCATCGTGCTATGTTTTAGATAGAGAAAATTTTCGTGTAATATCATCTAGTTCTCTATGAATTTACAAATATTAATATTATTTGATTTATTTCATTCCTGTTTTTATACATTACAATGCTGTCATATAAAATACATGGTTTCTATTAAAATTGCTGTTTTTAATACGCTTTTATTAGCTTCACCTGTATGTTTGTATGTTTGTATGTATGTATGTTGTATGTTTGTATGTTTGTATGTAACTCATTTTTTGGGCTCGATTTTGGGACTGATGGCGCCATCTACTGGCGAGTCAGTCAACTGATCCGCGATCGAATTGCGCTCTTCCTATTGGCCGAAAATTTCGGTGGCTAAAAAGAAGCGGATCTCAAAGGCATAGGAGTGCGATCATGTCGAATTGCGCTCTTCCTATTGGCCGAAAATTTCGGTGGGTAAAAAGCATGTAAACTTAGCGGATAACCGGCCAAGTGGAAAACAAAGTAAAAACAATTATACTTTAAAAAAACTAAAAAAAAATATGCTTTTAGAGTTAATCAGACTAAAGAGTAAAAAATAAATTAATAGTTTAAAAAAACTAAAAAATACGCTTTTAGAGTTAATCAAACTAAAAAGTAAAAAATAATTGTTAACATGAGAATAAAATGACTGACGAGAAAATGAATGTCACTGTTCTAAAAGCGTGGGGTGCTTTGTATGACATTTTTAAACTAACTCTGCATTTCGGAATGAAACTAATGAGAAATTATAACGATTGATATCGAGCACCCCACGATTTTAGAACAGTGACATTCATTTTCTCGTCAGTCATTTTATTCTTATGTTAACAATTATTTTTTACTTTTTAGTTTGATTAACTCTAAAAGCGTATTTTTTAGTTTTTTTAAACTATTAATTTATTAATTATTGTGTTCTTTCCAAATAGATATATGAGCTTATCTTTTTTTATTTCATCACGCTGTTTTTAGATGTAAAAAAGTTCATCCATTATCATTTAGTACAAGTGTTACAAATTTACAAATATTCTTATTATTATGTGATTCCTTCTTTTTATACATTCCAATGTTGTTTGTTGATATAAAATATATGGATATGATATAAAATAAATGGTTGATATAAAATATATGGTTTGTTGATATATAATCTATTAAAATTGTTATTAATAATTGTGTTCTTTCCAAATAAATATACAAGAATAATTTGTTTATTTCATCGTGTTGTATTTTTAGATGTAAAAATTTTTATCCATTATCCTCTAGTACAGTTGCTAGGCATTTACAAATATTATTATTATTTGATTTATTTGATTCCTGCATTTATACGTTTTAATACTGTATATTGATATATAATTCTTCATTATTAATTACTATAAATACTATATGGCAATTAATGAAATAAGTAACTTATTTTAAACTATTTTACTTCATATATTTTAAAATAGAAATGACACCTTTTTATAAATTATATTTCTAATAGATACAATAAATAATGTATAATCATGTATTTATAGAATTCAGACTCTATTCAGTATTTATAGCATTAAAACTAGTGTAAATTAAAAAAAAAGAGTGAGTAAATTTTCTTAACTTTAGTTAATATTTAGATTAAGTAAACTATTTTTGATAGTGCATAAAAATAATTTAATAGTCTATATACCATAAAAATTAATTGATATATCTAATTAAAAAGTTTATATTACTGAGCTGTACATCACACTCAAGTAAAAAATATACAAAATTCATTTAAAATATGCATATATTTTTAAAAAGGAAGTTTAAATATTTCTCAGTTAATCACGAAATCAATTAACAGTAACCGACTTTTAATTACGAGCCTAATTAACCGAACTTGTAGCTCGCGAATTTCATTAAAAATGTATAAAGTAGTAGCAACTGGATTCTGGGTTCAACAAACTTTGCCATTTTGTATATTTTATTAAATGTTTCACTTCATTTAAATCAGGTGTGGCCAACCCGCGGCGCGCCTTGAATAATTTTCCTACCTGTGAGATTTATCATACTTTTACAAAATATATTTATTTTATAAGGGCCAAAGTAGTGAAAACCATTGCTTTAAAAAATACATTACGTGTGCATCCATATATTTAAAAATTGACAGTCGGAATTATGAGAAAAAATTAACTTTGATTTTAAAATAATATTCTTGCGAATATGTGACAGATATTGCTTGTATTATTTATGAGTTTACAGTTATGTGTTAGCAGAATAATTAAATTATATTCTGCGAACTCATGAGGCGCACGTATCTTGGAACATCTAATAAAGCAGGTTCTATGTTTCACTTTAAGGGACCTCAGTGACCATCTCTAGATACGCACAGTTGATTGCTAATAACAGAGCATACTAGTCTCTCTGTTGAAGTTGTTAGAACTTTTGGTTTGACTTGCACTTGCGAATCCTTTTTTTTTTTTTTTTTTTTGAAAATGAGATTGATCAAACACAAAACACGCTCAAATATAATAGACGCTAACCTGCAACACCCATTACGATGTGCAAATACCTAAATTGAGCTCGATTTCAGATGCTATGTGAAAGAGGGGAGAAACAAATATGGTACTAGAAAAATAGATATTTCTTAATGATTTCATTCTTTTTATTTCGTTTATATTCATATATTTTTTATATTTCATTTTTAGTGTTACATATTTCTTTACAATGTGCGTAAATAGATTTCCAAATAGATTTACGAGCATATCTTTTTTAATTCGCAGTATTGTTTTTTAAATGTAAAATTTTTCATCCGTTATCATGTAGTAAAAGTGCTACGAATTTACAAATATTATTATTTAATTTATTTGATTCCTGCTTTTTATACATTCCAATGCTGTTTATTGATATAAAATAACATATTTTTACATATAAAATAACATATATTTTATTAATTACCATAACAACTATATGTATATAAACAATTAAGTAATTTATTTTAAGCTATTTTATTTCATACATTTTAAAATATAAAAATGTCTTTTACAAATTATATTTATAACGGATACAGTAAATAATACATAGTCATGTATTTATAGAATTCAGACTCTATTCAGTATTTATATAATTCGGTATTTATAGAATTTAAACTAGTGTAAATTAAAAAAAAAGAGTAAGTTATTTTTCATAATTTTAAAATTATAATCTTATACAAATCATAAAATTTATGTTAAAGAAGGAAAACATAATATTTAATTAAACTATTTTTGATAGTGCATAAAAATAATTTAATACTCTATTATATGCAATAAAAATTAATTAATATATCTAACTTTAAAATTTAAGTTGTTCTGATTACTCAATTAAAAATATACAAAATTCATTTAAAATATGAATATAATTTTAAAATTGAGTTTAAATATTTCTCAGTTAATCACGAAATCAATTAATAGTAACCGCCTTTCAATTATGAATCTAATTAACTGAATTTGTAACTCATAAATTTCGTTAAAAATGTATAAAGCAGTAAATAGCAAATGGATTTTTGAGTTCAACAAACTTTGCCATTTTATATAAAGGGGTGATTATAATTAAAGTCCTACTTTCAAAATGTTGTAAAAAAAGAAACACTCGTCACAATGAGTTCAAATTTGAACTGAAGTTATTTGAAAAAAAGGAAAATGGTATGACATCAAAAAAAAAAATGTTCCACCGATTTTTCCCATCCAATTTGGTAAGACCTTGCCGTGGTGGATGGTGATGGATTCATAACTGTTGAATGACTTGAAGTCGTTTTTTCCGTAAAAACACCGAAGCAGTCAAGCACATTGAACACTACAGTTGGCTTAATGTACAACTCATGCCAAATACGTTGTAATTTCAATCCAAAATATCATTGGTAGCCGATTCACTTTATGCCGCTTATATCGCCATCTAATAATACACTTTGTAACTTTGATATTGATGCCGTACCATTTCCCTTTTCTTCAAGTATCTTCAGTTCAAATTTGAACTCATTGTGACGAGTGGTTCCCTTTCTTACAGGATTTTGAAAGTGGGAAGTGGGGCTTTAATTATAATCACCTGTATATCTCACTTTTGCATGGATTTAAAAAAAATGCTTTTTATATGAAGGACTTTCTTGTGAGAATTTTTTTTTTATAATAGTCGAAAATTATATCAAAAATTGGAGGAAAGGAAATTATAATGACCAAAAATGAATACATAAAAAGTTATAAACAGTAAAATAAACAAAATTAAATTTTTTCTTGTCATTTTCTGTTACTTCTATAACTACTGATATCAAAATATCGAAATAGTAATGAATATTTAAACCGTTAGGAATAATACTTAATTATTTTTAACATTTTTATGCGGTTCTAATAAATAAGAAATAGCTTCATATATCTTCACATCAATAAAAGACATTAATACATTAATTCAAGTATCTTCAGTTCAAATTTGAACCCATTGTGACGAGTGTTTCTTTTTTTTACAACATTTTGGAAATGGGACTTAAATTATAATCATCCCGTATTTTATTAAATATTTTTATTCAATTTAAACTTTGGAGAAGGGATTTGAAAGTTCTTTCACAAAACAACTTTCTCGCGATCCTACATTCTTCAAATTCAGCATTACATTCACAATAAAAAAAAACGTACTAAGGAATTTATTAAATCTCACTCTCACCATATTTCAAAGGGGAAAGGATTATGGGGTCTTTTACAAGAGCATCAGATGGTATACCATTATTCACTAGTGTAATAACCAGCCTTTTGTGGTATTATTTTACAGTTTTCCGAACTTTCGAGGGAGAGATGAAAGAAATGATGAATAAGCTGTCAAATTTCGAGGATTTGAGAAACATCGAGACGGCCTTTGATGAAGACGAACCGTACTCCAATCTCGAAACTCTTCAAGAAAAGACTCTCTTTACCAGAGGGCCTAAGGTAATCTTGTTTGTTTTTCAAATTGGATTTTACAACAAGTGACACAGATGCCTCATGATATATGGCCGGAATAGTCTTTGACTTTATGCCCAAGAGAGATTAGCATGCATGCTCTAAACATTCATGTGAAACATATATCATATGATATATATAAATGCAAAGCATGATAAATCAATTTTATTTACTTTATGTGTTTCAAATTTTAGTTCTTTCTACTTTTGTCTAACATAGTCTGTGTTTTCACACCTTTGAGAGTTTAGTTATACATTAAATAGTATTTCTAAGCAAAATATATTACATGTATATAAAAATTGCAAAATATGTGTTCGTTCAGTTCAGTTTGTAATATTTGCTGTTGTTGTTTCTTCTTCCACTTGGTAAGCAGCATCATCTAGGTCAAGGCCGGTGTGGTCTCATGTAAGGAGGGAAAGACGGGGCGGGGGCAGCTTCTGTTGTGAGGGAGAACCCGTAGATAGAAACTTGATTTGGTTCCGTGATGCTGAAGAAGGAGGCCAGTGCTTTCCGGGGGGACTTCTAGGGGGAATTACACCGCATTTGCGTAACTTATGGGAGAGAAACACCCGGAAACATCACAAGAATCACTAATTTCCGCATGGCTCATTCAATTGTGAATATGGGCGGCCATTTAGTGACGGATAATTAATCAAGGATTGCATGATTTCATCAGCAGAAGTGATGTCTCCAGCAAAAGCTAATGTGTTAGAAACTTTAGCTTGTTCAGCAAACACTGTAGTTGAAAGAATTATTGCATCTAATCCTCAGTGAGCGCGGGACGGACATCCCGTGAGTAATCTACTCATGGAAGGCGGGAAAAGGACAGCTTCTGTTGTGATGGATCAGATGAAATAGATGATAGAGTCGCTGATGAAGGAGAGCAGTGCCTTCCGCGAGGAGTTTTAGTTGCAACTAACCCGTATTTAGTTATCGTATGGGGGAAAACCCGGAAAATTCCCACCAGGTATTTTAAGTAATGAGGCAAGAGGTTGAAAATCACAAACGCTATCGAGTCTCCTCGTTTCTTAAAACAATGTCTACAACAATTCCACCATCGAATTGAACCTCTGCCCTAATGCTCACCATCGGCGCTCAGAGCTACGAGGCGGACTTGAAATATTTAGATAGAGGAGAAAATTAAAAAAAAATAGTTTAAAATGATTTTTTTTTCTGTTGCCGTTGGCAAAAATTTGTATCGGGTGTTTATGCATCAAATCTAGCACCTTAAATTTGTTTTTTGTTTTTTTTCAAAATCAGAAAAATATGGCTAACGTTTAATGCTGAATTTTGAAATTTTCGAAATTGTGCCAAGAGTTAGGATAAAACTGCATCCAATCCAATACTCAATATTCCGCTCATGAATAAATATTTTAATTTAATAAATTATAACATAGGGTGGTTGCAGTTTGGCGCCTGATGGCCAAGTGACTAGCGCTCTGTGCCACAGGGTTCGAGTCGCAGCGATGCCATAGATGTTTGTAGTGGTTTGGAATCCCCTTTATGTCGTGGCTTAATATGATTATAGAGAGTTGGATGCAGGGCTGATAACGATACCTAGTAAAAAGAAAGCATCTCATATCTCAAAAATCTGCCAGTAAGCAGACGACCTTGGCCCACCATTGGGCTACTGCACCAATGAAGAAGTTTTTGTTTAAATATTTAATGTATTGTAAAAAAAATAACTTTTTTTTCCTTGAATGTTTGCTCAAATCCATTTCATAAATTTTACAGGTATATTTTTGTTTCAAAATGGATTTTTTAATAATATTTACCTTACAGACTTCTTATGTATAAAGAATGTTTTGTTATGCGCTGTTATTCTTATGACATTAGCTGCATAAAAACAGAAAAAAGATCTCAATTATGTGCACATTTCTTAAGTTTAAATGAAGACTGAAAAATTCGTAAATAATATTTTCAAAAGCGCAACAAAAACATATTTGTAATGCATTAGTTCACTTAACTGTCCATCTGCTAGTCAATTTCAATTATTTCGCATTGTTCAATTTCATTATTCACTTAAAAATGCATTGTTTTTTTTTCCCATCATTTTTTTCTGATCATGTCATTGTTTAAACTGACAATCATTTTCCGATTTAAAGTAAAATACACTATTAATTTACAAACAATACTATTCACAAGTTAATGTGTATAGAAAGCAAAAGCCCTATGCAAAGATGACAATTTGCATATCAAATATCGCGCAATCTAATCAAGTTTATCTAGAGAAAATGACATATTTGGGGCAAATACAAGGTAGTGAATATTTATTTCTGATGGCTTTGCGAAAAATTTAATTTATTACTTCGAGGAAATTAGGGACCTGAATGGCCGAGTGGCTAGAGCTCTGGCGCTCGGTACCACAGGTTACGGGTTCGAGTCCCGGTGGTGCCATGGACGTTTGTAGTGGTTCGGAATCCACTTTAAACCGTAGGTCCCGGTCTAGTATGGTCGTAGAGCGATGAGGGGGCATTGTTACTCCGTGTGTAGCTTATCTTCAAGTTACACGCGCCCCCTGGGTAATGCAAAGTGAGTAACGTCAGTGCAGCGCTTGCCTTAAGGCATCCAAGACCAAGCTGTCTAACTGTTTGCCAGCTGCATTGGAAAGAAAAAAAAACTTCAAGGAAATTAACCGTAGCTGCAGTATAAAACTCAATTATGCATGAACTCTTCTCCCTTATATTAAGGGTTACAGAATTTGTTAAGCCTAAATAGTTATTCTTTAACAAAAGTTTATTATTGTCATTATTTATTAGAAAAAATTAAGAGTTAAATTAGAAAATGTTAAATTAATTAGAATTAAAAAAGTTGAATTAGAGTTAGTAAAAGGTGTTTATTAATAATTAGAGTAATTTTGGAATTTTTTTAAAATGTACATTATAAGACATTTTGTTACTTTTAACATGTCTCTCAATATTTTGGATTTCCGATAAATCCACTACAGAATATAATTGTCTTAAATATAAACAGAAAATTATTAGCTTAGTTAACAGTAAACGGTAAATTATTAGTTTCATTATTTGTTTCCCAAGTTTCATTTACCAAACGAGTTAATGCTTAAATAACAATAACATTGGAGTTACTTTATAATTAATAGTATGTATTGTAAAATTATTTGTTCCCTCGACTTTTATTTATCAAGCGAGGTAATGCTTATATAACAGTTATAAAATTTCAGTTATATTATAATCAATAGTAAATAATGCAAAAGTTATTTGTTTCCTCGACTTTCATTTACCAACCGAGTTAATGCTTATACAATAGTTATATTATTGCAATTATATTATACATAATAACAAATAACGTTAATTGATATTTTATTTTTGTTTTCTTGAATGCCATTCAAATAATCTTTTATAATTTATTCTAATCGCGAATATTATTGTCAAACTTACCATCTATTTAATATTTTCTTTTTTAGAAAAAAAGTTTTCTATGACATGATTCTTTTTTATCTAATTATATATTTTTAAAAATTTGAACTCAATGCAATCAACTTGTTTTAAAAATCATAATTAATTAATATAGTTATTTTGTAATGAGGTTAAAAACTTGTAGGACAATTAATTATATTCTCTAGTGGAAAATCAGTTAGAGGTAAACAGTAAAAATTATTTGATCTCGATTTTCATTTACCAAGCGAGTTAATGCTTATATAACAGTAACTGTGCAATTATAATATAATTAATAGCAAATAATGTCAATTGATAATTTATTTCAGCTTTCTTTCTTTATCTTTTATAATTTATTCTAATCTCTATAGATCTCTATCTATGTAATATATAAATACATATACATTATTTGAAAAATATTTTTTTCATTCAAGTCAATGTCAATAACAATTATATTTTTCCTCGGAGGAGATGAGAAAAATGCTAAATAATATTTTAAATATTATTTGGCATTTTTCTAATAAAAAGAACACATCATATAATGGTAGCTAAAAAATAATGAAATAATGATAGAATTGAGAATTTATAATTAGCAATATTTTAGTTTTAAACATGAAAAACAAGTTATCAATATTTAATGGATTTAACCCATATAAATATTCATGTTTCTTATATAACGTAAAACTGAGCACGTACACCCCAATTCTAAAATGAGATTGGAATATTGTTTCTAAATTTAAATATTCGTGCAAAAATTGATCATTTTGGATTGCATAGAAAAACCTTATTAAAAACCTTTTCCTTAAAAATTCTTAGAACGTACTTTGAAAAAATCATTAAAAAACCACTTCTTGGTTCAGATATTGCAAATTGAAGACAAAAGTTTCTTTTGAGATTTTTGGGAATCATTAAAATAAAAGATGGATTCAGAAGATAATCGAAACATTTTTTAATGGTTCTCTGTTCTGGCCTCATATAGCCTCAATTTTTGGAATAAAAAAGCCTAAAAATCATTTTTTGAAATCTTACTATTCTTGTAACAGATTGATAACATAATTAAAATTTCATTGTTATATAATAATTCAGAAAAGTCATAAAAAAGTTCATTTGCTGAACATTATTTAAAAATATGCTTGTTGATTGAAAAATCTGCTTTCTAAACTATATTTTATTTTTAAATAAATGCCTTCGAAGAAAGTTTGGAAAATAGTTAGTTAGAAAAATAATAAGCATAAAAATAACTATTCTTTAGTTGTAAATAAAAAAGAAAATAAACTATACAATATATAAAATTTATTCTCATTTGGGACAGAAATATACTTTTTTTTAAATTATGTTATATATAATAATACTTTATGTATTTATATCATAATACTTTTTATATTTATATGATTATACTTTTGTAATTAAAATTATATTTACTTTTATTTAATGTTTCATATATTTGTTCAAATTTTCTTTAACAAAATAACATAAGAATTACATAAGAATACATAATTTATTTGTTATATTAACTAACATTTTCTAAGCTGTATTTCTTTAATTTAAAAATATTATATGTTAATTATTATAATAACAAATAATCATAACAATGTATTTTTCTTATTTATTTTTTTTAGCTTATGACATCATTCTATTAAATTGTTTTTCGTCGCGCCAAATGTTTTGAAAAATTATACCGAATTATTCTCTAATTAAAATGCTCATATTTCTGAAAATAACTTTTTTTCTTATTAAAGTAAAGTACTTTAAAATTGCTATTTGCTTTTACAATGTATATTAACTTTAAATAAAAAAAATATAAATTTCATAATCAGAACACTTTTATAATTGGACATATAATTATAAATAATATGAAATTGGATCCTCAGAAACAATTTTTAACTTTTAACTTTTATTTGTAATTAAA
Source organism: Caerostris darwini (assembly GCA_021605075.1). Lineage (NCBI taxonomy): Eukaryota > Metazoa > Arthropoda > Arachnida > Araneae > Araneidae > Caerostris > Caerostris darwini. The sequence goes on from BPLQ01008840.1 coordinate 58,644, forward strand.
TTAAATATTAAAATTTCGTGTTATTATAATTAAAGCAGTCGCAATTATTTTTCTTTATAGAATTTGTTTCTCATCCATACAAGAAATTAATTTTTATACTTATGTCCCAAAGGAAGTGCTAGGTAGTTAAAAAAGGATATATGTTTCATTTAACTGATAATTTGCCATAAATTCTATATTATGAAATAGCGATGATTGTGGCAGAGAATTTCATATGACTGTCAAATTAAAATCCAATTGCTTTCAAAGACAAACTATTATAAAAATTAAAATTTCTTATTACTGTTGCAGAGATTTTATAAACGAAATTAATTTAAAAAAATTGTGATATAACAGAAAACCGAGCTTTCTAAATTCTTTATTTTTTTCTTCTTCTAATGCAGCTGGCAAATAAACCGTGATCTTTCGCCATAAGGGCTGCACCGATGTTACCCCAGGGGGCGCGTGTAACTTGATAGTAAGCCACAGACGCGGAGTAACAATGCCCCTCAACGCTCCACGATCCTATTAGGACCGGGACCTACGGTTTAAAGTGGATTCCGAACCACTACAACACCCATGGGCAGAACCGGGATTTGAACCCGATACCTGTGGTACCGAACGCCAGAGCGCTAGCCATTCGGCCATCAGGCTTAAATTCTTTGTAAATGGTAAAATGTAAGGAAACAGTAAAGACCTGTAATGGCTTATAGTATATTGATAGAAAATGTTGCGCAGTAGTAGTAGATAGGTGAATGATCCTAACATTGATCCAATATTTGTATCAAGGATGCACATTAGTAGCTGTTTCGTTGCACCCTTTTTAAAAAGCAAAATTTGCTATACATATGTTTAACTGTATCGAATATTATGTGAATTAACCTTGTTCCAATAGTATTTAGTGTTGAATCTTCCACTCTTGCCAAAAACTTTGGAGACAGGGGTGCTCCTGAAAATTTAGTTTAATGCTTGGGGGTAATGAAAATTTCGACAAATTTATGAAAAGTGAAAGGGACATAACAGAAATCAAAAAATAAAATAGGAAGAAAATGCAATCATTCGGCACAACTGACAGCGACAAAGCATATCGATCTAGACATGTTTTTCAAAATGGCAGCTTTTAGCAAATCCTATGCTTTATTACTCTTTTTTTGGTGATGATACCGAAATTTTGAAAAAAAGACATTAGATCAGAAGAGGAGATCCTCTGCTTAGTCTCCCAGATATCCAGACATCAAGGCATAAGGTAATAGGATCTTTTTTGTTTGGAGTATTGTTAAGAGGATTTGGTATGGTTTATCGCTCGAGGTCATTTTTGTGCACACTTCCGAATCATGAGTAGTTTTCTTTTTTACGGAATAGGATTGTCAGCTCTCCGCTCTACGCTCTACAGCCATACTATACGGAGACCTGTAGTTTAACGTGAATCCATGCCATATCCAGGATATTATAACTAATAACTAATAAGAAGATAATAATTAATGTTGTTGAATCCTGTTGTACCAAAGACCAGAAAGCTAGTAAATTGGTCACCAGGTTATCTATTAAAATAAATATTTACCAGCAAAAGCTTCACAATGGGCATACTTTTCAGCAGCAAATTTTTTGCAACAGTTGATTAAATAACACCTAAAATGCTAGAAAAACTTAGAAGGAGATCGATTATTATGTGGACATTTGCAGTTCCATTAATAGTGATTACAATGAATTTCATTAATCTGTAAAAGAAGTATCCTTTTAATACAAATGACATTTAAAAGTAATCAAGAAGGGAACAGTAAGAACACATCGAAGAAGTTTGAGCTACAACTATTGCGTACCTTCAGTTGAACATCTCTAATATATTGATCGACAGTTAAGAAGTTTTTAATTTTAATTTTATTTTAATATAACATGACCAGTCAAATATATCAGTTATGTGACTCCTAAATTCCTTGGTCTTGAACATTTCAGGCTGGTTAACTTTTAACTCTGAAATGCCCGAGGCGTCATGTAATTTGGAGTAAGAATTCACCATGAATTAGCACAAGAACTATATAGCGGACCGCAAGCGGTGAGGAAAGTAGAAATGTTGAATAAATTTTACTGAAGATGTGTGGCAACCGTAGAGTGTTCGATGGTTTTAAAAAAATCACAAGTTGGTTATTGTAGTTTAGTTTTTGTGTTGTAATGATTGCTTTGTTAGTAGTCTACTTTGCGTTGTAGAAAATAAATGATATGCTTGTGCAAATGTCTCATCTTAATTATACCATTTCAATAATCATATTCACCTTATGTTCACCATTTATTGGAAGCCAAAAATCTACTTTCATGGATGTTTCAAAGTTGTAGATTATGCAGAATTTAACTAACACCATTACGTCTTCAACGGCGAATACACCCATATCCGGCCATAATCTGTACACTGGATTTGAGCAATTGACAGAAAGATCCTATTATTATTTTAACACAATTGCTTTATTTGAAATTAGAACTCATTTTCGAAATTTTTTGGCGTTATTTAATTTTCTTTTATATCATCGATTTCTCAATGAAATTCTTATTATTAGTGGTTAAACGAACCTCTTTTTTAGCAATGTAAATCGTAAACATTGTTAAAAATAGTGGAAAACGACAAATAAAATAGTTGAATTGCTCAAATCGCAAAATAAGGGCCGTTGGTATTTGGCGACTTTTTGTGGAGATAACTAAGCGATAAGTTCTTGCACTGTTTGCAATTCACTTCACTTACAATCTCAACCCTTTTCTGGGCTCAATTTAGCAGAAAATTTTTTGATGCCAAATCCCAGAGGCCCTTATTCCGCGATTTTGCTGCTGAATTTTTTAATTAGCTGAAAATGATATAATAATGATAACAAATTGTTTGCTACATGTTATTTATTATTAATTATTAATAACTGACTTGTTATAAATTTAATGAACTTAGACTTAATGTAATTTTAAAAATATTGCATTCCATTCTTTTTTCAGTTAATATTGATTTAAAGATTATTTTTTATGTTATCTTATATATAACTGTCTCTTTTTTAAAGAATTTTTCGCTTATACATCCGGACCGATATTGGTTATTTGCGGGTCACTTGGCGAAGGTAGAAGGAAAGCATTACGTTCAGGTATTGCATTTATTTATAAAACTATAAATAAATATATATCTTAAATTTAATAAATATTATTTTAAAAAATAAATAATATTTACATATATTTATTTTAATAAATTAAATATTGAATAAATATTAAAAAAATGTATATTAAATGCACATATTTTCAATTTAATAAATAATAAAATATATAAGATCAAAGATTTTGTCTTACTAAATATTTCATAAATTTGACTTTGAATCCACTCTAAAGCTAAATATTATAAATAAATAATAATATTTAGCTTATAATTATTTCCACCATGTAGTTGCAATGTAAGGAATTTTTCAGAAATAAAAATACCAAAAGACTTAAAATGAACGATACGATTCCGTAAGCATTATAATTTATCTTACTCCTAAGACACAAAACTTATCTTTTAATTGTTTTACGGTCATAATTAAGAACAGATTTTAGACGAATCAAAAATTCATGCCTTAAATAAGAATCTCAATTAATGAAATAAATACAATGTTCAAATTTTATATGTCTAAATAATTTTTGTTGGTTTGCAACTAAACTTAACTTGATGCTTATATTTAAATTCTATGATTTGTATTTACGAAACATATTTTAAATGCTGATTAACTTTTCTGCAAATTTTAAAATTAAAAGAACTTTTTTTGAGATGATGGTGACGTTGAATGTTTTTACAGCTATATTAGTTCTTTTGATACATCACATAAAAAATATATTTAAAATTTACTTAAAGAAAATTTATGACTTAAAAATATAGCAAAATGTTATTAAAGTATAATGTATTACCCATTTTTTCACGGATAAAACGTTTCCATTTATATATCGTCTTCACATGTATTTTAATTTGGCAATTTTTTTATAGAGTCAGCCGGGGCGATAAGTCACCAAATGTGGTAATGCGGCCAAATGTGTGTGCCAGATTTCTTATATTGTTTGCAATTCAATTCACTAACAATCACATTTGGCGCATTTTGGCGAAATATTTTTCACGGCAAATCCCAACGGCCCCTATTCTGCGATTTTACCCAGATGAATATTAAGCAATGACTGTTTTTTGTTAATATTAAACCAAACGGGTAAACTAATATTTAATAACGTACTATAAAATTATATATATTTAAGCAAACGTTTCGGATAAATTTCATCAAAATTATTAATAATTTAATCATATTAGTTAATTTAAAAATAATAATAGATTCTAATACAATGGCGACATATTAGAATTTAAAATGAATTGTTCTTTTTTATTTGTAGTATTGGGCTCTTCTGTTATCAGACTGTTTGATTCTTGCAAGAAGAACGGAGCAAGGAGTTCTTTTAGTATTAGACGAACCTGTGATGCTTCGTTCAATATATCAAGTGACTTTTGATGTCATGAAGTGTGGTGAGCAATTTATTTAATGTTTTTTATTTAATTTTATTTAAACAGTTATTTTTATTAATCATAGAAGGATCATTTCTTCCTGATAGTGTAGTTCTGAAAAAAAAAGTATATACTATTAAAGATTTCGTCTTATTAAATGTTTAATTAAATTTGACTCTGAATCTAATCTTTATTTCGTAATCTCCTTTTCTATTTTATATTTATTTAATGTAGATCTTATTATATTTATTTAACGCAAACATGTTTGCAAATTAAACTTCTCTTATTGCCTGCCATATTTTCAATTTGAAAATGAAGTATATAAATTCACTGATATAAACCTTTATTAATGTAGTTGGTATCTCACAGTTGTTCTGAATCAATTACCAGTTAATCCTGCATTTAATTTTAAAATATTAAAAATGATTTGAGATCAAACCAAAGTTTTTCTTGTAAAAGAAGTGTACTTGTGTAAGTAACTTGTTCAAATTAGAAGACTTTTTTACAGGATAAAAATTATTGCAAATACTCATAATTGCTATAAATTACGTAATTGTTATTTTATTTAAATTTATTTTTTAATATTTGTGTACAATAAAATATATTTTAATACGTAAAATATCTAAGTTAAATTGTAATATTAGAAAAAAGTAATAAAATGTTTGATTTTTATATTGATATGTTATTATTGTATGAAATCCCTGAGTATTTATTATTATTAATTTTTTCAGATACAGAATTTCGAGTTTTATTTGCTGTTCCGGTAAGTTACATTTCAACTCAAGATTTTGATTAAAATTAGATTCATAGTTTATTTCAAATAATTCTATAATTTTTGTTCAATTTATTTACGTAAAAATAAAATAAAAATCGAAAATCCGTAAAAGGAAAGGAAAATGTGATTTGTTGAGTAAATGGATACACGTTAATCGTATTGGGTTATAATTGAATTGACAATAACACAATTTAAAAATACCTTTTAACTTTTCAGAATCAAATTCAGTTTGTTCAGACTTTTCTAAATTAGTACTAGATAATATAATCGATTTGCAAACTGCTGTTATTTTTAAAAATGCACCCATTCCTACTAAAATTAGAGGAGAATTTGTGAGAACTGATTAAAATTTTATATGTATGCTTATAACATTGATAAAAGTAAATAATTATAAATAAAAGGAAACATTCTTACAACAAACATGCAAAAATTCAACGTCTAGTAGTTCTAGTTTGAATGCACGATGCAATATGGTAAGGCATTAAAACATACAGATTTATTATGATGTCTTGCCGCACCTCATTCCACAATCACTGTAAGCGTGGCTCTAGTTTAACCAAACTCTAAAAAAATGCCCCACTTGTCTATCCAAATCCTCCCACAAATTTTCAATCGAGGACAAATATGTCATTCGAGCGGGTCAGGGAAGGGTGTCAATAATGAGAAGACAGTCCAGTGACATCCATCCTGTGTGTGAACGGGCATTCTGCTGGAAAATGACTCTTGGGAATTCTGTCATGAGGCTGAAAGATGTTGCGGACGTATATCTGAGCAATCACGGTGCCGAGGATCATCACCAGAGGGGAATCATGTATTGTGTACATTAGCAGTTCAAACTATCATATCAAGTATGAGAGGAAGGTGCCACTCCAATCAGTAAGCAGCTTTGAAATATTTATTACTGATTCTTCAATCACATGCGTAGTTCTCCTGAAAATTAAAATTAAATCTCTATTCGTCGCTAAATACGACTTCATGTCAAATTCCATCATGTCCTTAATTCCATCTATTTCCTTCATGTCAAATTCTATCGTGTCCTTAATTCCATCTATTTCCTTCATGTCAAATTCCCTCTAGCGATTTTTATTGTTCTTAATTTTTGTGCAAGTCTTCACAAAAATGAGTTTTCCCCATCATCTTATTCGAAATGTAAAAGAGGATGTACCATTTCAAATGGATGCAGCAATGGGGGGCTGTTAGTGATATCACACCTAAATGATTGTCAGCCAAGTGCAACAGTATGGACAGAAACAGATCTTGTACCCATCGTGTCGTCTTTGTTTGAATAACTGTCACTGGTACAATCGACTGCGCGCGCGTTTTGGAACAATGAAATGTTTCTTTGGTATTTCGATTTCAGATTTCAGAGGACGACCTGAGATAAAGCCCCATGTGTGTGAATTCACTCAATCATCTGATTCCAACGCCCCTTGTTACTTACTGATACTGTCACTGTTGTTATAATGCTTGATGCGATGGTAAGCTGACCACGCAATTTTCATAAACCTAATGATTATTTCCCTCTATCACTCCGATAAATTCTGATATTCACTTCGAACGGGCGGGAAAAGATATCTCTGATAATAAAGCATCCTAACTATCTACGGAGAACATCATTTGGGCGATCATTTGTGGGCTAAGAAGGACGCCCATCAACACCTTGGCCTCATCTAATGACCTTACGTAATGCGCAAATCATGTTAAATTTTAATCATATACATGCGAGTTTGGCAGCTGTCCGACAGCTCTTTCTTGATTAGCTAATTTCGTTGATGTATTATGAGACGAAATAATACATCAACGCACAATACTGATAATGAGAGTATTGATATAAATTCCAAACTAAAATCCCGTTAATTTTCATTTTCAATGTTTTTTTCATAAATCAGTAATTTTATTTATTTTTAATAATTTTCGATGCACAAAAACAAACAAAATAAATGAACAGAAGTTCAATTTTTTTATAAATTGATTTATCCCAAATAATAATATTTACAAACGAATAATATTTACAAATTACAATAATAATATTTACAAACAATATTTACAATAATAATATTTACAAACGAATATTTACAGTAATAATATTCGTTAATGTTAAATAAAGAAGTTTTAAAACACAAAAATAACTGTTTCAACGAAATTATTAATAAAATATAGATTTTACATTATAATATATTTTTTTAATGTTCCTTAGAATTTTATAATTTAAGATGACATTTGTAAAGTTAAACTGACAGTTTAGTTCAAATAATAAAGTTATCTGTCTTTTGTCATGTGGTATTGATTATGTATTATATTAAAGCTTTAAAAATGCTGCGATATGAATAGAATAATATATTTAACAAGGATTATTTTTATGAAAGGAGTTGTCCAGATCTCCAAATTAATCCGGCAATTATTCCTGATATTTACAATTCTATTTCTTAGTTCTTGAAACGTGATTTTATGGATTTGAAAAGGATATTAGGGCGCGAAAGGAATTTTATGATTTTTTTTTTGGTAACTCAGTGATTTCAAATTATGTATAAATACACTGTAAATTTCAAAATCTACTTACATTACTGATCGTATTTTTCCGCAATAATAGTAATAATTACGCAAATAATCATCTGTGTTAAAAATTCCTCATCTTATTCGATAAACGAAACTGAATTTACTGATTTTATTTTATTTTATTTATTAATTTTTTTTGTTCAGATTATTCTTTTAGAAATCACTGTATTAGAAGGATTCAATTTCTTATTAGAAAATGCCATTCTTAAAATATTTAATATAAAATAAATGTGAAGTCATCCTTTTTTTAAAGATCAATAAAAAAAATGGTTTCTAAAAATTAAAGACAAAAATCAGAAAAATTGCGATTGCATGACCAATTCATCATTCATAAAAATTCCTGCAGAACTCGTAAATTTGCCAGAATATAATATATATATTAGTAGAACTGCTGCATTTTAACACTATTTGACACGTAGCACAGTCACAAAATATGTAGGTAGTAGTAGTACGCAAGAATAAACAGCGTAGTGAAATTTCAAGATACCATACTTTAGATAAGAGTGTTTGACAACATTTATCTGAAGGATAACGATACCAATTCATTATATGAATAGAAGTGGGACAAAGTCTTATGTAGCCAGCACCTTCATTAATTTATAGACAATGGAATGAATTTCTAAGAACAGAATCAGCTTCTAGAAGCCGAGGGAGACTTAAAGCTACAACTTCTGCGGATGACACTTATTTGCAGCTGACAGCAGGGTGGTACTGAATGGCAACACGAACCCACCCCATATCTTTTCTTGTAGCTGTCACTGAAATAGTGGTATACAAATCAATTGTGCATAGAAGGCTTTATAAAAGGAGAATTGTATGTAAAATGTCCAGTATTGTTTGTAACTCTGATACTTAATTTTTGCTAGTCCTCTAGTTTAAAATCTGAAAATTTAAACTAGCGGACTTGTAGCAATGTATGCAATCAGCGTCTTGGAGGCCTTATATTCGAATTCACTGGAGATGTATGTTGCAGTCATTGCTTTCCGAAACTAAGAGATTCGAGGGTAGTTATGGCATCGTATATGATAGCATCGATAGACAAACTACCTTGGCGGAGTTCCTGGCAGAATGTTTTTGGTGGCATGCTAAGTAAAAGACAAAATCAACCTATTTGAAAAATTTAAATAACAATAGATACTTAGCATCAATAATTAACATATGAAAATCTCTTTATGCTATTATACATTCTCTTGGTTTGTGAAAACAAATATTACAACTTGTTGAGTAAAGCAAACATAGAAATATCATTACTGACTCGAAAATTAATATACAAGAATTTCAAAATTATGTAGTAAGATCCAAATAAAAGTGTAATTTGCCATATGATACAAAAGCATGCTTCTCCATAATAAAAATAGCTTAGAATCTCTCTAAATTTAGAGATATATGAGTGTTTACTTGCCTCGTAACTCAATAGTAACAAGCGTAGCCCTTTTCAAATCAAATCGAATTTGAATTCTATTGTTACAAGACATTGCTTCTGAAAACGAGTAAACTCTCTGGCGACTACAGCAAAATAATTCAGGCTCAGAAGGCTTAATTGTTAATATTTACTTCCATACAATATGTAAATGCGTAGCAATTAAAATTAAGAATAATGTTGAGGCCTCTGAGGGATGTTTGCTTAGAAAAGTTACGAAAAGTTTATTCCTATCTCCTTAATGTATTCTTTCTCCTTTTCTTAAAAGGCAAGATTTTAATGATATTTTAGTCTGTAGGAATTTTTGCCCAACCGTATCTAGCGTAAAACATATTTAAGATTGCAAGTATACTGTTCATTTCATATAAAAATTTATCGTTCACATGCATAACGTAGACATGTGACTTTTGTTCAATTCTGCTTGTCGGATTTTGAACTGAATTTTCCACTCATCTGTGACTCGCGGCCTGATGGTCAATTGGCTAGCACTGTATACTTTAGTGCCACAGACTTCAGTTTCGAATCCTGACAGTGGCATAGATGTCTGTGAGTAGTTTGGAATCCAGGTTAAATTGTAGGTTCTGGTCTAATTAGCTCAAAGTGTGCACAAAAGAACCTATAGAGCAACAAACGAAACCAAGCCACCTGCGGCTCTGCAAGTTTAAAAATTCTATTTAAATAAGCTATTAATAGTGCTGCCAATTTTATTCACAAATATATCTTATATTTAAGTATTGTGCTCAAAAAATTTCTCAGAAATATTAAAAAAATTTTGCTTAAAGATGGTTCATTTTTTCATCTTCTCTATTTGTATGGATATAATGTAGCATTAAATTTCTTTCATTTTTTAACTTATAATTAAATAATTGATTTTATTTAATCTACAAAAATAATCAAAAAATGTAAATTAAATAGTTAATTAATTGTAGAGAAATATGAAAAAAAATTTCCTTATATGTCAGAAAACCCACAGGACATGTGTCAGAGAATTGATTTGGTCAATATTTACTAACCTTAAAAGCATTATATAATAAAATATTTTTTAAACAAAAAAAAAAAAATTACTGTCATACTATTCCTTTGTTTACAAAAACATTTTTGCCGGTAACAATGACAACAGAAAAATCTATAGCACTGAAAAAATACTCTACGTTTCCCTTGATATACGTAATCAGATAATAACAGGAAAAATTACCCTGGGAACAAACAAAAAAATAAGAAGAAAAATGTAAAACTAAGTATGAAAATAAAAACAAAACTACGAAAAAAAAAGAAATTAAACGAAAAAGCACTAAAAAACTTGCACAAGGGATCAAATTGTTGAGACCAAGGAATAAATGCATATACATGAATTAAAAAAAATAAAGGAACTGTGCCCATGTAATTGCCCCAGAAACACCCAAAAAAAGCGGAGGCGGTTTTCATGCTGGAGAAAAAGCAATTTTATCAGAAAAGTCATGGTGTCATGGCAATAGAAAAAAAAAGAAAAGAAAAGAAGTATTCTGAGTGGCAGAATCGCCTTGACAACACATAAAGAAATTACAAGAATTCAAATTGTGGCCTCTTTGACAAAAAAAAAAGAATGTATAAAAACAAAGAACGACTGAAATATTTTGTGCAAGAACGGATGAGAAATTTTTCGATTAAAAATTTGAAAAGGGAGAAATGAATTTAAGAAACGCATAAATAAATTTGAATAAAAAAGGCTTCTTGAATGTTTTATGATGAAAACAGAAATCGATTGAAAAAGAAGTCACAATAAAAAAAAAAAATTAAAAATCTCAGCATTGAAGTTTAAGAATTGTGAAAAAAAAATATTTTAAGGAAACAAATAGAGAAAAACTTTTTAAGTGCATTTCTTTATCTTTCATATCGTTTTAGTTTCTTCTTTGATTTTCCAAATATTCGAAGAATAAAGAAAAAAAAAAGGCTCTGGAAAACTATTCTTGCAAAAATATAAACAGACAATAAAAGGAAAAAAATCATTTTAATATGAAGAATTTTTTTGAAAATTATGATGACAAATTCTTTATAGTTAATCTGCCAAAAACTTTTAATTTAACAAAGAATTTTAAATATTATATACGTTTTTTAATATCTTTTATGTCACAATAGCGAAATTCATTTAGTAATAAAATTTGGAAAACGACAACTATTTGCAGAATATATTTTTTTCAGAATGACTTTTTTTTCTAAGTTAAAATACATTTGCTGCCTATTAAAAACTATAGCACACTTTAGTGACGATGATTCCACGAATCTAAAAAAGATTCATTAAAATTTTTATCTTTACTGCTGTAACGTCTCGGCCTATGTTAGACATATAACGGCTTCATGAAGAGGACTACTTTCAGGTTCATGGGAATACTTTAATGTATATACGTTTAATGTATAAACTTTTACTGTATATATATATATATATATATATACATAATGAACTCTCGATTATTATATAAAGAAATAAAGATTAAAAATAAAATTTGATCACAAGTGCAAGATTAAATCACAAGTACAGTTCACTCCAAGGTCGGAGTGTTTCAGAGTTCTCGAGGCTAAGTCGAATCTAACTGCCTGGTCTGCGGTAGACCTTAATTATCATATGGCGTGATACACGAAATCACAAGGAGTTCGCTTTGAAAAACGGGTGGATAACTCCGGCCTATTCAGTCACTTCGGAGAAAAAGGAAAACAACACTTCTGGTCGACTCGTCGTAGAACTTTCGCTTTCTCTTTTCTTCTCCGAAACCTCCCTTTAAGAAAACCAATCAAGTGGTGGGGAAAGAGTCAGCTTCCCTTACTTCTCATAAGAGTAGACACTTTCTCAGCCCATGATCTATCACCAATCACGATGGAACGCAGACATTCACTGATTTTCTGAGTCTCATTATACATGACACTGTATATCTGCTATCAGAGTTGAGTGACAGGCTTTTCTTATTAGTTCAAAACACGAATTGCATGTGATATAACAACCCACAATACTGCTTGTCTGCTGTCAAATTTGAATGACGAGTTGATATTTTATACTTGTCAAATAACATGTTTTCCTCCCTCCTATCCCTGAGAATGAAATGTCAAAACTCTCCTCGTGAGAAAAAAAAACTTTACATTGATGTTGAAAATGTGCATAATGTAATGATAATAACGTATGTAGAAACTTCCCTTACTTCTCATAAGAGTAGACACTTTCTCAGCCCATGGTCTATCACCAATCACGATGGAACGCAGACATTCACTGATTTTCTGAGTCTCATTATACATGACACTGTATATCTGCTATCAGATTTGAGTGACAGGCTTTTCTTATTAGTTCAAAACACGAATTGCATGTGATATAACAACCCACAATACTGTTTGTCTGCTGTCAAATTTGAATGACGAGTTGATATTTTATACTTGTCAAATAACATGTTTTCCTCCCTCCTATCCCTGGAAATGAAATGTCAAAACTCTCCTCGTGAGGAAAAAAAAACTTTACATTGATGTTGAAAATGTGCATATTGTAATGATAATAACGTATGTAGAACTTATTTATCTTAAATTTGATTAAATCTTAAGTCCTAGCTACCATTTGTCTATCTGTCCTGTAATAAAAATAATCGCTCTTTAAAGTCTCCTGTCGACAATTTTACACACATTTGAGCAGAGATACAAATGATAACTCAATGGCGAGATGGAAACATCATCAATTTAATAATCTTTATAGAAGAAAACGAATCATTAATCATCCCATTTTCCTTTAAAATGTTCAATGTTTTCTGATCCTATTTCTTCACACTAAATAATATTTTAGAGGATGCAATTGAAATAACGACCCACGTCAAAAATCATCAATTGAGTAAATTTGATAGGAGAAGATAAATCATTACAAATCTAAAAAAAAAACTGATACTCCTGAAATATTAACTGAAAACAACTGAGGTTGAAAATCATAATATATCATTAATCATAATTCTTTCACTTTAAACAATAACATTTTATTATATTTAATTTTATAAATAATTTGTTTCTTAATAATAGGGCGTACTTTGTCATACTATGTTTATAATCATTGTTATTTATTTATTTATTACTATTTTTGTGTTTTAGTTACTTAATAAGTGTTATACTAGTATATTGATTATCTATTTTATGTCGTATTTTGTTCATGTAATTCCATAATTAGAAATATTTTGTTTTACTTTATTTTTTAATGTTATTATTATCCCTCATCTCTTTTACTGCTATAATAGATACGGGTGTTAGAGAGGTTAAAATAATCATCGTAAAGTGGGAATGAAATCATGTTTGTTGTTTATAATTGTTTCTATTTAAGCACTACTAATTTTGATAATGTTGGACCGCTCCTGGGAAACATAAAGGAACTCCTGGGAACATATCCTCCTATATATCTATATATATATATATTCTTCTTTGTTGACGCAACAACTTCATGGTGAGCCAGGGCCGTCAACCTGCTGGCAGATTTCCAAATAAGAGAAGTTTTTTTTACGGAGTAGGGTAGTCATCCGTATGCTGAAAGCTCTACAGTCCTATTAGACCGGGGTATACGGTTTAAAGTAGATTCCGATCCTCTACAAACATCCATAGCACTGCTGAGTCTTGAAACCGAAACCTTTGACGCGAGCGGCTGTCACTTGGCCTTCAGGCCCCAATATATATATATATATCTTCTTTATTGTCACGACAGCTCCATGGTACTTCAAGGCCGTCTGCACGCTGGCAGATTTCGAGACATGAGATGTTTTCCTTTTACGGGGTTGGATCGCCAACCGTACGCTCAAAGCTCTACAGTCATATTACATCGGAACCTGTTTAAAGTGGATTCTGAACCACTACAAACATCCATGGCAGAGGGCAAACACTAGTCACTTGGCCATCAGGACCCAATAAATAAATATATATATATATATATTATTGAATCCTTTTTATGTCTGATTATATTTGATTTAATATTACTATTTATTGGATACAATAACATTCAACATTTCAACCGAAAAAGCAAGAATAACGATAGAACGAAATGGATTAATCCACATTGCGATGAATGATAAAAGTTTAAAAATATTCCTGAAAATAATTGTACACAACTCATATTAATTGAATTTCTCCTTTTATCAATAAATTAGTGCTTAGATTCTGGGAATTATATCTCTAATCTGTTAATTACACTATAGCTACGAAAAAAAATACTTTTAGTTGTTTGAAAAAATGACAACTAATTGTATTCCATAGAAAACATCGCAGAAACATTACATCAGAAATCTATCTTTACCATACATCGTTATTTAAACATCATTGCAAATACAATGTCGTAAAAAGAAATCTTTAAGCAGATACTTATGTCATGTTCATAAATTAATTTAATAAAAATATTATCAATATTCTAATAATACTAATTAAGAATTAGCAGAGTATGTTATTGAATACCATATGGCATTTGAGACTAATGCTAATCAAATCTAAGAACATTTTGATTGATTCTAAGTTTAGATGCAGTGGCGTATATTTTCAAAAATAATACTTTGTAGTTAAGTAATTAAATACTTTTTTCAGAAAATACTGAAGTTACTGAAGGTTTTTTAGCTAACTACTTTTTTCAGTAATGCGTTATTATGAAGTATGCATTTAATAATACTTTGTAGTTAAGTAGTTAAATACTTTTTTCAAAAAATAATGATTTTAATGAAAAATGCTTTTGATAGTTAAGTTTTTTATATTTAAATGAATGATATCTCATTTACTTAAAAGATTTACTTCAGTTATTTAAATTTAATGAAAAAAAAAATAACAAACAATGTAAAACAATGACATAAAAAAAATTAATAGTTTAAAAAAAACTAAAAAATACGCTTTTAAAGTTAATCAATCTAAAAAGTAAAAAATAATTGTTAACATAAGAATAAAATGACTGACGAGAAAATGGATGTCACTGTTCTAAAAGCGTGGGGTGCTCGATATCAATCGTTATAATTTTTCACTAGTTTCATTCCGAAATGCAGAGTTAGTTTAAAAATGTCATACAAAGCACCCCACGCTTTTAGAACAGTGACATTCATTTTCTCGTCAGTCATTTTATTCTTATGTTAACAATTATTTTTTACTTTTTAGATTGATTAACTCTAAAAGCGTATTTTTAGTTTTTTTTAAACTATTAATTTATTTTTTTTTTTAGTCTGATTAACTCTAAAAGCATTCATATAGATGATTTTTTTAAGTTTTTTAAACTATAATTGTTTTTACTTTGTTTTCCACTTGGCCGGTTATCCGCTAAGTTTACATACTTTTTACCCACCGCGATTTTCGGCCAATAGGAAGAGCGCAATTCGACATGATCGCACTCCTATGCCTTTGAGATCCGCCTCTTTTTAGCCACCGAAATTTTCGGCCAATAGGAAGAGCGCAATTCGATCGCGGATCAGTTGATTGACTCGCCAGTAGATGGCGCCATCAGTTCCAAAATCGAGCCCAAAAAGTGAGTTACATACAAACATACAGGTGAAGCTAATAAAAGCGTATTAATTAGAACTTAATAACTGGAAATAATAGTTTGGATTATAGCAAAAAAATCTGAAATACCTTTTTCGTCGTTTTCTATTTAATTTAAAATTTTCAAAAGCTACAATCGACAAATTTCTGCTGTATTTTGTTAGAAAACTCCAATATTAATAATGCATTATTACGTACAGTGTGATTGCATATTGTAATACAGGAATATAGTTAGAAATTATTACATATAAGATAATATTCAATACAGTGTTTTAATTTTAATACTAAGGGCTTACTTCTTTTCAAATACATTCGATATATTAATGATTATCATATAGATGATTATCATTAGAAATGATTATAACCATTAATCAAAAAGTTAAAACAATCTGTCAAATAAGTGTAGGTAGACCGTTCGGAATGTATAGAAATCTCACAGTGGCATGGAGTTGATGCCATCAACTAAAGATCACAGAACTTCATTGTAACAGAAATAATAACATAATAACAATACTTTAACAAAAATCATTACCCAGGTTCTTAGTAAGAATCCACCATCAGCGAGAACTATATAGCAAACCGAGTGAGGAGAGAAAAATATTTAAATAAATTTTACTTGAGATATGTGGCAACGTAGAGAGTACTATCGTTTTAAAAACTACAAGTTAGTCATGGCTTTGTTAGTTGTAGTTTAGGTTTTTTGTTCTGGTCCGGCTTTACGTTGTAGAAAATAAATTATATGTTTGTGTCAACATCTCTCAATTTTAACATTTCAATAATCGTATGCACCTTATGTTCATCATTTATTGGAAGATAAAATTTCGGCCGAATCGCAAAATAGGAGCCGTTGGCGACTTTTTTGTGACGATAAGTCGCCAAACGCGGAAACCGGGATTTCTTGTTCTGTTTGCAATTCACTTCACTTACAATCGTAACCCTTTTCTTGGCGCACTTCAGCGAAAATAATTTTTGACGCCAAATCCCAGGGACCCCTATTCTGCGATTTTGCCCAAAATTCGCAGAATAGGGGTTTCAAAGTTGAAGATTACGCTTAGTTTTTCCTGAATTTAACTAACGCCATTACCTCTTCAACGGCGAATAATCTGTACTTTCTTGAAAAATTCATTTGTTGTGATATCGAGGATCAAATATTTATTTTCGTGTTTTTTTATTCAAAAATAATATCTTCGTTATTTACCAATGATAGCCACTTTGATTCATCGTTCGACACGTAAAAGGCAAAAAATTGTAACTGTTTCAGAGTTAACCGAATATCAAATATATTATATATATATCCGAATATTACCGACGTGTCAAATAAGTTTAACTGAGCACATATAGATCCCCACATCCGGAAATCTATTTCTTTAATAAATCTACCAATTAGCCTGATGGCCAATTGACTAGTACTCTACTCTGTGGTACCACAGGCTTCAGTTCAAATCCTGGCAGTGCCATAGATGTTTGTGAGTGGTTCGGAATCCACGTTAAATTGTTATTCTCTGTCAAATTAGCCTAAAGTGTGTAAAAAATTACCGTAGAGCGACAAATCAAACCAATTCACCGGCACCAAGCACTTAATTTACATTAGAAGATTTTTCCCGATATTTATTATTTTTTTATTAATTAATAAAAATTTATAAGTACAAAAGGGAGAAAACTAAAAAAATTAAAGTATTTTAAAAGTGAAAGAGAAAAAAAAAAGACTTCTCTTATTAAGACGTTTAAATTAAGTATTTCTTTTATATTCTATAAAAAAAACTTCAATATGTATGCTTCCATGAACGGATATTCGAAACTCTCACTAATTACAAAATTTATTTGAAATAATTATAAAACTATGAAGCATGATACAGCATTTTCAATAATGAGGAATGTTTTCTTATATAAAATTTAAAAGAATTTGAATTAATTAAAAAAAAAAAAACGAAATTTATTTATGTGTGTTTTTATAGCAGTTTTTTCCTCAAACATTCAGCAACAAACATATTTAAAAATATTTTTTTCTCCCATAATTAAACCAAGAAAAACTGAAAATATTTTTAAAATGCATTTAAATCCTTATTAATCGAATATGCATCGTCTTAAAAAAACCGTCTTTAATTTTAATTTAATTAATTATAGAAATTGTTTTATTCTTTAATTTATACTTTTTTTAAATCTTTAATTATTTTGTTCACTGATGATTAAAAATTCTTATTGGTTTTTATAATTTTACTTTTTTTTAATTATGATACAGAAGATAATATAATAATGAAAAAAAAACGATTTTTAATTATTAAAATAAATATTACCAAAAATAAAAAAAAAAAGATTTTTATTCAGTTAAAAAAAGTAGGACATCAAAATATCCATATACAGTTTTCAGCTTCATTAAATTATATTTTAATTATAGAGTACGATAATTAAATTTTCATCTTTTTATAGCAATCGAAGCTAAAAATAGATCAACAAAACCTTTTGACCTTTTGATAAAAAAAAAAGATTACGCTTCGAATAGTTAGGAAAAAACATTTAAAAAATTGCATTTAGAATTTACACTTAAATAAATAATTCATATGAAATCAACTAAAATTCCTTGAAATGGAAGATTATTTTGCTATTTTAACTATTTTGTTATTCAAATTTATGCCCTAATGAATAAGTATGCAAATTAGTAATATTATATTTATATTTAAGAAGAAGGCGTTTGTGTGAAATATTGCTTAAATATGTTAAAAGAATTAATAAATTGTCTAACATTCATTTCCTTTTTAAGGGTTATTTATGATTTTTAATTTGTAGATGAATAATGATCTACGAAGTGCATCAATTATAATGAAATGTTTTAAATATTTGAAGTTGATTTAATTTCAGAATTCTTGATAATGCATTAATAAAAATTTCTGCTTAAAAATTTATATTTAATTTGCTTTTATATGCTTTTGACTATTGACTATTGCTTTTGAGAAAAATTTAGCAAAATAGAGTATTAAACGTTGTTTTATAATCAAAAATATAATAACTGATTAAATATAAAAAATATTTCTAGTGAGACTTTTATTTAAGCATAATTCCGTAAATTTATATTTGTTTTGTATCCTTTTGGTAAAATTATTTAGATATAAAAGATAAAAGTAAATGTGAATAAAAAAACAATTAATTTCATGATTATTTAAAAATCCTTAAATTTGTAGGATCAAGAGATTTAGCAATTTAATCCAAACCAAATATTGAAAGATTAAAATTAAAAATATTAATTTTTTTTTAATTTAACATTTAAATGCTTACTCAACTAATTATAAGTAATCATAGTCAAAACCAATTAATTTATAGAATAAATTATTTTTATTAATTGACAACAATTGTTTTGGTGTAAAACAGAATTAAATATTTGCAAATATGAATTATAATGAAAATAAAATTTTAATAAAAATAGTTTATTAAATGAGCAAGAAAAATTTATAGGCAACTATCATATTTATTATCCAAATTTTTTGATTTGTAAATAAATATGATAGTTTTTTACTTGATACGTATTATTTATATTTGGAAATGCTAAATGAATAAAAATAAATACAAATGAAATGAACATGTATTATGTATTATGACGTGTATTATGTGTGTGAAAATCTGCATTCTCTTATCAACTTTAATAGTTATATAATACATAATAATGCAATGCATAAGTACATAACAATATTTAGATTGATTATACTTCAAAATATAAAATATTAATTAATATTTAATATGATAAATTCTAAAGTTTTAAATATTTGAGATAATATTTATTCCACGAACTATGTTTTAAAATTAAATATATGGCATAAAATTAATAGTTTGTTTGCAGTCCTATTAGCAGAGTTGAGTAACCTTTCTGACAATGCCCTTGGCATTTAGTGACTTATGAAATTAATTTAACTAGCCTTGAACGTGTCCCAGAATGTTAATTCCAGAGCAACGTTTAAAATAATACTAAAGTCCAATATTCACGGCTCCAAATGATCAAACTTGATAAGTCAGTCAATAAGCAATATAGTGTACATCAAATATCAAAGATTATAGGTCACATCAAGCTAATGCGAGCTATGATTTAATCAAATTGCCATAATACCAACATTCTATTCGATAAGCATGTGCATGAGTCATTCACCCCAGTCATAATGACAGTTTCATTAAATTATCCAGACATAACACAATTAATTTACTTTAAATTAGACCCAAGCATTATGAGTGCAGGCACGTGTTTCCATCAAAGTTTAAGCGTTTTATGAAACTCTAAATATGCAGCCTAACCTGTATCGCCCCACAGGTATTATAGTTAGCAGTTATGCTATCAGAATGCCAACCTGGTTAATACTATTGAAAAGTACGTTAAACTTTACTGGGCCGATCAAGTAGTGAACTTTTAGAGTTAGTAATCAGAGTCTAGTCTAAATTTTAAATGTAAACAACAGTAAAGGTCATCACATAAAATAGGCAATTACGATTTTATGTAGTTTTAATATCGAAACAAAGGGGCCTGAATGGCCGAGTGGCTAGCGCTCTGGCGCTCGGTACCACAGGTTTTGGGTTCGAGTCTCGGCGGTGCCATGGATGTTTGTAGTGGTTCGGAATCCTCTTTAAACCGTAGGTCCCGGTCCTAATAGGATCGTAGAGCGTCGCGGGGGCGTTGTTACTCTGCGTCCGTGGCTTATCTTCAAGTTACACGCGCCCCCTGGGTAATGGAAAGTGAGTAACGTCTGTGCAACGCTTACCTTAAGGCATCCAAGATCCAGCTGTCTAAATGTTTGCCAGCTGCATTATAGAACAAAAAACAATTCTAAAAAGAGATTTGATGACTGTTTAGGATAATGTTTTATTAAATAATGAATATAATTTCTTATAAAATGTTAACTCGAGATTTTCCCCTTCGTATTAATTTAATTAAATCCAATGCAGAATCTATGAATTTTTATATAGTCTGCATGATTATTTATTTCTTTTTTTGTAAAAATTTATAACATATAAATTCGCATTGAGTCCCAAGTCGTAGTACCGATTGTATCTATTATTTTCAACTAATGTTCTTATTAAAAATGTATAAAATATAAACTGACATTGAGTACCAAATCGTAGTACCAGCTGTATCTATTTTTTGCTACCAATGATTTTCTTACTAAAAATAATAACATATAAACTATAATTGAGTACCAAGTCGTAGTACTGGTTGTATATATATTTTGCAACTACTGTACCCATTAAAAATGTATAAATTCTCATTGACCTTAGACCAAGTCGTAGTACGGTTGTATCTATATTTTGCAACTAATGTACTCATTAAAAATGTATAATGTATGAACTCGCATTGAGTACCAAGTCATAGTGCCGGTTTTATCTATTTTTTGCAACTAATGTTCTTATTAAAAATGGATAACATATAAACTCACATCGATCTTAGACCAAGTAGCAGTACCGATTGAACTTTTTAAATGCGATAAATATTCTATTAATTTTATTTTATTACAGAGCTCTCTAATCTATTTTAGAAAGAGTAAAATTTAATTTTAAAAATATGTCGTTTTTTCACATATAATATCCTTGCATATTTTGTTACATTGCTTGCAATATAACATTTGTTTTGGTAAAATAACAAACTCAATATTATATTTTTTCCAGCAATTAATTGTCAACAAAATCTTGTATTTCTTATTTTAATATAATTTACGATACGAATAATTTTAATTAATTACAATTTTTTCCCCAGAATGTATATAAAGCAACTGGACAACGCAATCAGTGGACAACTTGGATTTTACGAACTCCTTGCGCTGGTGTGAAACTTCTATGGCAAGCTATACTCACCCATCAACTTTCTCTGTACAGTTCTGAGGCTTTAACTCATGGAAAAAAGACAAGTTTCGTGCATGCAAAACCATCTTTAGTTCTTCGAGTAAGTTCAGGTTTCGATTCTTGACCATGCTTTGAATAGAAGTTAAAAAAATTGAACTTACAATTTAATATCAAATTGTTATCAGATGAAAAAATTACTCATATGAAAACCAAACTAATTATATATGGCATATACCGTTGTTTCCTATCCCACTTGGTCTGCAGCAACATCTAGATCAATTCTATGAACAATAAAAAAACTGCTCCAGAACTTGAACACAACTGGCTCTTCTGGCAATCAATACATGTCAAGATATGAGCCTGAGTGGTTTGTGTCAAGCTACATTTTGAGCACAGGGGATAAAACTTAAGTCCCTACACATGACGTTTAGCACGATAGCCATTGAGGAGCCTAGCCCCAACTAAAGCAGCACCAGAACTGTTACAATCACGCCTCTCATTTTTTTATGGGGGCCTTTCTCCAAGAGTAGTTGGTAACTAATTTAATCCTAGAGCCAAATTTCGAGAAAAACATTGCAGTCATCATCATCAGTAGAACTCTTAAGGCTGCTCTACTTGGCCAGTTCATCTGCAGTATCGTTGGCGTAAATACTTACATAATACGGAACCAATTGAAAAATATATTATTATGATGGGCACTCAGGCAACCCAAAAGCTGAACAATATTTAACCATCGCTTGTTGATATATAGAATATAATAAATACTATAAAAATACAACTATGTACAAATTGTATTTTGAAGTTCAGAAGTATAGTAAAAATGTTGAACATTTAATTTTATATATTAAATGATAAATGTTTCTAAAAATATTTTTCTAAAACTTTTAACATTTTACTGAATAAGATAAAGATTGTTTATTATTGTTGTATGTTAAACGTATTTTAAGAAATTCTCTTATTATAACATTTTTTCCAAATCTTTCAGGGAGTACTACCTAAACGAAACATCAAATATGAAGAATCTTCTTTTGTGACTTGCATTCAAGGTCCTCGTGCAATGAGTGCATATTCCAAAGGTCCAGCTTATTCAGATTCCACTCTTACTGGGGCTTTTAGAAGTTCTGTGGAAGAAAACAGTTACCTTCTCATAGAAGATTCCTCAAAAGTGGACAAAGATAAACTGAGGAGTTTGAAATTGGGAAAGAAAGAAAAAGAGGGCAGCTATTTTTCATTGAAGGAAGGCTCACTGAAAGAATCACATAAAAGAGGTGTGGTCAGGTCCAAGTCGTTTGGAAATGATTTCCAAGAATCGATTCCTTTTATTGACTGTGCGGAAGAAAGCAATTCTGGAACAGAGTCTAATATAATTTACATACGTGAATATGTACCAGAGAAAAAAGACGATTGTGATAAACCAAGTGATACTAACAGCGTACCACAATCGGGAGATGGATATGCAAAATCCAATGTATCGGACTGTGATAGTGTGCCTAGTACACCTCCAAAAACTGCCGACAGATTGGTCCAAACTGATGATTCTGCAGAATCTACTGAAGCAGCAGGTGCGGTGTCCAAGCGTACCCCGAAAAAGAAATTTCCACGATTAGGAACATTCGAGAGAATTAAAATCGAGAATAAAAAATCCAATTCTGAAGATGTTCCAAGTACCAAGGAATGTCGTACCCGCACTGGAACATCAATCAAACATCGTCGCCAAATATCTACAACAGTATCCAAAGAAAAACTTTTGAGATCAGAATCGATATCTCCTATCCTCGATGCGAAAGATGAAACCACGAGCAAGGAGTTAAGTCCAAGTGTGCGTCCAAAATACGGGAAGAGATATTTTGGTCGGTTTTTTAAAAAGAGTTCAAGTGCTTCTGGAACAACTGAGAAAACTGATGAATCAGTTTCAAAAGTAGAAAAGGAAAATGAATTGACTCCAAAAACTGAAAGTGCACCAATTTCTGAACCAAACTCTGAAACATCTGTGCAACCCGTAGACTCTTCTCATGTAAGTTTGAATTAAATTTTGTTTTAAGGAATAATTTACTGTAGTACATTTGTCATTTATATGTAAATTACATTCAGAAGTAAATTTCATTTTTCACTCAGAAGAAGTTTTATGTATTTCATTTATTTGGAAAGACTTGAAATTCTTAAATTTGTCTACATTTACTTGAAATTCTTAACATAATATGTTTAGCAAAATTCACAGACAATAAATGTCATTAAAATATATATAGGCTTCTAATGCTGAATTATGAATTTATTTTAATGATTATGCATTATGTATTCTTATTACATCTATCATAGTATACTTCGTTTCTTATGAGATTAAACAAAGAATTAAATCTCCAATTTTTTAATATAACTTTTCTAAATTGTGTTCAGTAACTTAATCATGGTAATCCATGAAAATTTGCATATTATTTTAATTTCTTGCACACTATGAATCAAAGAAGCACTGCAACGTTATTTACCTATAAATTTTAATAAATTATTACAAATATAAATTATGCCGTAAGTTTACAATTACACAGTTAATTTTGTAGATCCAAGCAAACGTTGGAAAAGTTCCATCTTTTATTTTAAAAGCAACAAAACCCATTCCGATGCAATATATGATGCTGAAATGTAGTTCTCGAGTGTATATTATAAATTTTAAAATTGTTTTAATTATAATACTTTTTTTAGCTATATATCCAATAACGTAAAACTACAGTAGTTCTACTAATTTCCATAAAAATTGCGCATTTTAAAAAGTCATATTGTATAATCTAATGCTTTATAACTTTTTAAAATGTGATTTGTTCTGATAATTTACTTATTTTTGACCGTGTAATCTGATTTTAAAAATTTTATTTAAACCAGTGCATGACGGTTATTAATAAATGCTTTCACAACAACAATATTTCACTTCATTTTAGTTAAAACAAGGGTTCATATAAATTTTACCAACAAGTTTAGTATTCAGTCAGTTAATATTCCTTTAGAAATATTTATGTAAAGTTCTATTTTGCTACTTTTTAGTTAAAACAAAGATTCATATAACTTTTACGACCAAGTTTAGTAAGCTGATATTTCTATAGAAAAATTATGTAAAGTTCTATTTCACTTCTTTTTAATTATAACAAAGATTAACATAAATTTTCTGAACACGTTTAGTATTCAGTAAGATGATATTCCTATAGAAAAATTTATGTAAACCTCTATTTCGCTCCTTTTTAGTTAAAACAAAGATTCATATAAATTTTACGACCAAGTTTAGTAAGCTGATATTTCTATAGAAAAATTATGTAAAGTTCTATTTCGCTCCTTTTTAGTTAAAACAAAGATTCATATAACTTTTACGACCAAGTTTAGTAAGCTGATATTTCTATAGAAAAATTATGTAAAGTTCTATTTCACTTCTTTTTAATTATAACAAAGATTAACATAAATTTTCTGAACACGTTTAGTATTCAGTAAGATGATATTCCTATAGAAAAATTTATGTAAACCTCTATTTCGCTCCTTTTTAGTTAAAACAAAGATTCATATAACTTTTACGACCAAGTTTAGTAAGCTGATATTTCTATAGAAAAATTATGTAAAGTTCTATTTCACTTCTTTTTAATTATAACAAAGATTAACATAAATTTTCTGAACACGTTTAGTATTCAGTAAGATGATATTCCTATAGAAAAATTTATGTAAACCTCTATTTCGCTCCTTTTTAGTTAAAACAAAGATTCATATAAATTTTACGAACAAGTTTAGTATTCAGTAAGTTGATATTTTTGTAGAAAAAATGATGTAAACATCTATTTCGCTTCTTTTTAGTTTAAAAAAAGATTCATATAAATTTTACGAACAAGTTTTGTATTCTGTAAGTTTATATTCCTATAAAAAATTTATGTAAATTTCTATTTCGCTCCATCTTAGTTAAAACAAAGATTCATATGAATTTTACGAGCAAGTTTAATATTCAGTAAGTTGATATCTCTACAGAAAAATCTATGTAAAGTTCTATTTCGCTTCAGTTTAGTTAAAACAAAGGCTCATATAAATTTTACAAACAAGTTTAATATTCATATTCAGTAAGTTGATATTCCTATAGAAAAATTGATGTAAATTTCTATTTCGCTTCTTTCCAGTTAAAACAAAGATTTATATAAAATTTACGAACAAGTCTACTATTCAGTAAGTGGATATTCCTGTAGAAAAATTTATCTAAACTTCTATTTCACTTATTTTTAATTTAAACAAAGATTCATATAAATTTTAACAACAGGTTTAGTATTCAGAAAGTTGATATTCCTATAGAAAAAATTATATAAAATTCTATTTAGTTAAAACAAAGATTCATATAAATTTTATGAACAAGTTTAATATTCAGTAAGTTGATATTCTATAGGAAAATTTATGGAAACTTATATTTCGCTTCTTTTTAGTTAAAAGAATGGTTCATATAAATTTTACGAACACGTTTAGTATTCTGTAAATTGATATTTCTATAGAAAAATTTATGTAAAGTTCTAGTTAGATCCTTGTAACCAAACAATTTATAAAGACATAAAAAATCTATTTAAGGGTAAATTTTTTTTCTTCTCAACAGATTCTTGTATTTTGAAATGTTTTTAATGAATTTTTAATTAAATTAATCTTTTTTTACACTAATTTGTTTAAAAGAATTCTCACAAGAATACAATCACTACATCAATACATCCTAAAAAAGCTAATAACTGAGATTACAAAAGAAATATGCTGCTTCGATTACTTAATCAAAAAAGCTACTCATTCTTTTTTCTTAATTATTAAACAATGGTGTAATTGATACCATGCGCATTCCATACCAAACATTAATTAATATTTTCTCAACGGTAATATTTCACATCATCTAAAATTAATCAAAGAAAATTAAATTAAAAAACCTTTTTTTTAGAAACATTGCTTAACGATGCTTGGCGTGGCACTTAAAATTGTTTTAATTAATTAAAACTCAAGAAATTCTCTCGTAAAGATTATTAAGTCAAGTCGAGCATTTTCTACGCACTGAAATGGGGAAAGTAATTGTTAAATAAAAAAAAGAAAAATATTTAAAATGAAAGGATTCATTAAATTTTTTTTTTTGGTTAAGAGTGTTATTGTGAAGGGCAATTAATCTCCAGTGCTTACAAGAATTTCTTTATTTAATTATCATTCCTTTTTCACACTCTAAGTAGAAAATCAATATTTTGGTTCAATTGATTTTATAACTTTAGCCTAAGACGATTAAAAGTACTTAGGAATTAATTTGATTAAAATATATTCAAAATGTGTTCCCTTAGTCTATTTTTACATGCTGTAATATTAGACTAAGGGAACACATTTTGTATAGTTTCAGTGTAAATAAACCCTGGCTATAGCATATTTACTTTATTTAGTTAGAGTAAATGCCTGAGCAGCAACATTTTTTTTAAATAAGGGGTATTTGAAATAGTAAAAATATTTTTAATAAATGCAAATGTTTCCTTGATTGTTTCGGTTTGTTTTAAAATTATCCATAATTAACTTATTGATTATAACATTATATTAAATTATCACTTTATGTATTGTTCTAGTATAAGTAAACCATGATTATAGCGCATTTATTTTATTTAGTAAGAGTAACTAAGATAACTATCAATATAGCGTATTTATTTTATTTACTAAGAGTAATTAAGAGTAATATATAATAAGAGCTTAAGGAGTAAGATTGTTTTTTAAATGCGGGGTATTAGAAATATTTTTAATAAACACAAATTTTTCTTTGACTGTTTCAGTCTGTTTTAAAATTATCAGTAATTATCATTTATAACATTATTAAATTATCAATTTATGTACAGTTTTAGTATAAAGAAGCCATGGATATAGCGTATTTGTAAGAGTAATTAAGTGTAATATGTAATAAGAGTAAAAGCCTGAGGAGCAAAATTTTTTTTTAAATAATGGGTATTAATCAAAATATTTTTAATAAATATAAATTTTCCTTGACTGTTTCGGTTTGTTTACAAATGATCAATAATTCACTTATCAATAATAACAATATTAAATTAGCAATTTATATATAGTTATAGTATAAACTAGAGGGCTCGGCAGACGTTGTCCTGACCCGAAAAAAAAAATATTCTGGAATCAGATATCAGCGCTACCTACCAGTCGAATTGTAATTCCAAGCTATCCAGAGATCCACTCAAACACACATAAAAATTTTCATCAAAATCAGTCTAGCAGAACCCGGCGTACTTTGTTCTGCCAAAATAAATGCATTGTAGAAAATTATATATTGCGAATTTATTCTCCTTATTCCAATATATGTGCATACTAATTTTCATGGCTATCGTTTGAACGGTATATAAGATGAAATGATGGAGCATCATCTGGTGGCAAGTAACAATAAAGTGGATAGCGCGAACATATTTTCCATACTCGAATACATATTATTACCAATTTCCATAGAGAATTGGTTGAAGGGTATAGAAGTTTATATACTGAAGCCCCATCTGGTGGCGACTTACAAGAAAGGGAATAGCCTGAAACATTCTTCTTGTTTTGTCAATCACACACAAAAAGTTTAATCAAAATCGGTCAAACCGTTTAGATGTTCAGTGACAAATGCACGTACAGAAGAACCCGATGCAGCGCCACCTACCGGGTCCAATTGTGAATCTAAACCATCCAGGAACTCACTCAAAACACATGCACAAAATTTAATCAAAATCGGTTCAGCCGTTTAGGAGGTGTTCAGTGACGAACACGTGTACAGAAGAATTATATATATAAAGATAAACCATGACTATAGCGAATTTATTTTATTTAGTAACAATAATTAAGATTAATATATAATAAGAGTAAAAGCCTGAGGATCAAATTTCTTTTAAATAATGGGTATTTCAAATAGGCAAAATATTTTTAATAAACACAAATTTTTCCTTGACTGTTTCGGTTTGTTTTAAAATTATCAATAATTAACTTATCAATAGTAATATTATTAAATTATGAATTTTATGTATAATTTTAGAATAAATAAATCATGAATACAGCGTATTTATTTTATTTTGTAATAGGAATTAAGAATAATATATAATAATAATAAATATTGTATATATTTTTTTTTAAATTTATGTGAGGGTGTGAAACCTCCCTTGCCACCTTTTGGAGCATTCGTTTAAAAATGTGGTAGTAAAATGTAGACTGAAAGTAGCAGCGTCCCTTCTTTGGTGTGCACATTGAGAAAACACATAATATGTTTCATATTCTGAAACTGTTCAGACTCGTACTGATACTGTTCTTATGAAAATAATACCAGCTCAATGTACCAAATATTTAAAAACATATTTTAATTACTCTTTACATCTTTCTTTAAAAGGATATTATATAGATTTACTGTGAGGTATATCTATATATATATGTGTGTGGGTTTGTGTAAGGTATATACAAATATTACTTACAGTGTGGTATAGACATGATTTACTTGCACTGTATATTAGCTCATTTTTGGTTTCTCCAAATATAATACAGGATTTAACTCCATTTATTCATCTATACTTAGAATCTAAAACATTGTTTCGTAAGGAATAGCCATCAAGTTGTCAAATTTCTAAAAATTAACCAGATTTATAATGAATAAAGAACTTTATAATTCGAAAAAATACTATTTTAAGTATAAGGAATCGCTTGCGTTAGAATTATGAGTCAATTTGTGCTATTTATTAGTGACTTTATTAATTTTATTACAACATTTTCACTACTAAAATTGGAAATACTAATAAAACGACGAATTCTTGATGATCCATAGCCCAACTCAAATAAATTTCAAACTATTGTTGAAAGCAGTACAGATGTTCGATAACCACTTCACTACGTCAGTAACTGTAAAATTTCAATTTCCACTGCCCACGCATAAATTCTGATGGGTTCTGTTCGGATGAAGTTCCTTCTTGCTTAAATAAAAGTTAATTTTGGAATACATTAATTACTCTGGTCGTTTCCGGACGTTTAAATTCAAAACCCATTAGGAGCAGAAGCTTATTCTCTTATCTTAGTAATAGAACACCGAAATATTTCTCTTGTGGTTCGAGAATTATCTTAATGCGTTTCAAACTGTACATGATGGTAGCTATTTTATCCGAAATATATATGATAAATTTCCGCAATACCGTAATACCAAAATTCTAATGCCTGTTTCTATTTTTCTAATGGCTTTTAGTTTTTGAGAAGCCTTTTATTTGGGAATTATTAATTTGTGAATTTTTAATATGAAATCCTTTTTTTATTTTAATTTCTATAAATTCTTTATAAAGAAATAAGAGGACTTATAATAATTTCTTTTAAATCTTTTATTCAATAAGGTCCTGGCGTTAATGTTTTATATATTAATTAAGTTTACTCCTTATTTTAATATTTGCTAATTGTGAAAACAAATATTTTAAAAAATTATGCACAGTTTAAAATGTATTTTTTAAACATTTTTTTTATGTTTTATTGAAATTTGTTATTAGAATAAAGCTGTCGTGTATTCACATTCAAATACCATACATCTTATATTCACATTTAATTATAAAATAATTTTGAGGACAATGAACTTTTAATTAATTAAAATAATTTATATTAATCAAAGCGAAAAGCTCGTAATTTATTACAGAATTATTCTACAATGAAATTTTACTGCTCACTAGACAATTATTTTAATAATTCTAACTGACTTTCCAATTTCTACTTTTTATTTATGATTAATGTAAACTACATGATATTAGTTTGCTATTTTATGAAATTTAAAAAAGTATAACATAATTATTATACTGAAGCCACTATTAAACTATGTAACTAGAAATATAAAAGATAAATTTAAGTTATAATCTCAATAGATTTTAGCAATTGCAATTCGAAATTACATCATCGGATTTTAAATTAAAGTTATAAGTTAAAAAATATGAGGTAATAGTTCTTATATACTAGATATCATTTGTTTGTTAATATTAAAAACAAAAACATTAAAACTTATATGTAAATTTTTCTCTTAAAATTCCGCAAAATTCCAGAAAGTACTTCACAACAAATAATAGTGTTTACTGAATTGAAAACAAGTAATTGATGCTATCATACTTTAAAAAAAATCAGCATTTCTTATAAATTATAATTTAACTAAATGATAATAGAAATAAATAATGATAAAGCCAACTTAATATCAAAACGCTTATTAGATCTTTACTTTGTATAATCTTTACTAATTAATCTTACACGTAACTTCCTACCATATAATTTTTATTTAAAAAATATTTTACAAATTCCTAATCTTTAAAATGAAAAGATGAATCAAGATTAAATCGTCAAAATAATGAAATCAAACTAAAAAAAAAAAACCTATTTAATCTGCTGGGCCGATATATTGGTTACCCATAAAATTTAGAATTTATTGTGAGAACAAAACGCAAAATAGCAATCATAAAAAATAAAAAATTACAGAATTCCAAGCGATTTTATTAAAAAGCGAAAGAAATTTAATAAACAGCAAGTGAAAAAAAATTACAAAAAAATCCTATATAAAAAAAAAGCTTGTGAAAGAAATTTAAAAATAAACCAATAAGAACAGCTCTTGAGAAAAATTTAATAAAAAAGAAAGTGAAAAAAATGTAATAAAAAAGCAAGTGAAAGAAATTTAATAAAATTATGTATAATAACTTTTGTGAAAAAAATTCAAAAATAAACAAGTAAGAAAACTAGTGAAAGAAATTTAAAAATAAACAAGTAAGAAACCTAGTGAAAGAAATTTAAAAATAAACAAGTAAGAAACCTAGTGAGAGAAATTTAAAAATAAACAAGTAAGAAACCTAGTGAAAGAAAGTTAAAAATAAACAAGTAAGAAACCTAGTAAAAGAAAGTTAAAAATAAACAAGTAAGAAACCTAGTGAAAGAAATTTAAAAATAAACAAGTAAGAAACCTAGTGAAAGAAATTTAAAAATAAACAAGTAAGAAACATAGTGAAAGAAATTTAAAAATAAACAAATAAGAAACCTAGTGAAAGAAATTTAAAAATAAACAAGTAAGAAACCTAGTGAAAGAAATTTAAAAATAAACAAGTACGAAACGCAGTGAAAGAAATTTAAAAATAAACAAGTAAGAAACCTAGTGAAAGAAATTTAAAAATAAACAAGTAAGAAACCTAGTGAAAGAAATTTAAAAACAAACAAGTAAGAAACCTAGTGAAAGAAATTTAAAAACAAACAAGTAAGAAACCTAGTGAAAGAAATTTAAAAATAAACAAGTAAGAAACCTAGTGAAAGAAATTTAAAAATAAACAAGTAAGAAACCTAGTGAAAGAAATTTAAAGATAAGCAAGTAAGAAACCTAGTGAAAGAAATTTAAAAATAAACAAGTAAGAAACCTAGTGAAAGAAATTTAAAAATAAACAAGTAAGAAACCTAGTAAAAGAAAGTTAAAAATAAACAAGTAAGAAACCTAGTGAAAGAAATTTAAAAATAAACAAGTAAGAAACCTAGTGAAAGAAATTTAAAAATAAGCAAGTAAGAAACCTAGTGAAAGAAATTTAAAGATAAACAAGTAAGAAACCTAGTGAAAGAAATTTAGAAAAATAAACCAATAAGAAACGCTGATAGTGGGCAAGAAAACGAAAAAAGTGATCAAGGAAATGAAAAACGAAACTCTTCAAAACAATACCCATATTTTTATGGATAAAAAAATAAAAGTTTGTTTTGGAGGAATTCTTTTATTTCCAATCTTGTTAACACATACCAACACCATTTTATTATCTCAATTTTTTTTTATTATTTCCTTTCTTCTTTATATAAGATCAAAACAAGAAGGTTGAATTTCAAGGTCGAGCCTTACACAATGCTGGGACAAAATCTGTTTGGAAAAGATCGAACCCATCACCGATCAGTGGAAACATAATCCGATTTGAAAAAGGAAAAAAAGATGGAATCAGTTCCACTTTTATTTGAAAAAAAGTGCTAAAAGGTTCCTTTACGACAAAGATGCTCGGCCATATTTACTTTCTGAGCCATTTGATCAGAGCACGTGTCACATAAAGTACTTCAAAAAGTTTGTGAAGCAAATGGAAACGACTATTTTTGATATGGGTTTATACCACCTTCTTAAAAAGATGATGCCAGGGGGAATTTCGAGGGTCCACAGTTAGTTCTTTACTGAAGGTCAAAGTTGATCCTTTCAAATAGAAACATGTAGGCAGGAGTTTTATTAAAATGTGAATAGACATATGCATTTATATTTCTGTCTAAACAATATTTTTCCATTTTGTGACTAAATGCGAGAATTATAATAAAATATTATTTTAGTATTGATTTCATTCATATAATATTTTTACCGAATTTAGGATTCCACTGTGTTATGTTATGTTGTTGTAAGAAAAATGCAGATGGAAATACAGAGACAATTAGTCTTTATGCGATAAGCAAGGGCTGCACCGTTGTTAATCATTTAGCACTATCTAAGGGGCGCGTGTAACTTGAAGATATGCTACAAACGCGAGTAACACTACCCCCATAACGCTCTACGATCCTATTAGAGCGAGACCTACGGTTTAAAGTAAATTTCAAACTACTACAAACATCCATGGCACTGCCGGGACTCGAACCCGAAACCTGTGGTACCGAGTGCCAGACATCCACTATGTTATGTAACAGAAGGTCAACGGCCAACGGCCGTACCATGCTGAATATACCGGTACTCGTTAGATCACCGAAGTTAAGCATCATTGGGCGCGGTGAGTACTTGGGTGGGTGACCACCTGGGAACACTGCGTGCCGTTGGCAAATTTGGGACCTGAATGGCCGAGTGTCTGTCGCTCGGTGCCACAGGTTTCGGGTTCGAATCCCGGCGGTACCATAGATGTTTGTAGTGGTTCGGAATCCACTTTAAGCCGTAGGTCCCGGTCTTCTATGACTGTAAGGGCGTCACGGAGCAAAAGTCAGGCTTCTATGACTGTAAGGGCGTCACGGAGCAAAAGTCAGGCTTCTACCTACGGGTGCTCCATCACAACAGAAGCTGCTTCCTTCCCCTTCAATCATGAGTCCATATGGGCTTGTGGGCTTGGCCAGCCAAGTGGGATAAGAAACAACAACAACAACAGGTTTGCAAGTTAAACAATAAGACGTTTCTGGTGTTTTTTCTGAATTTGAAATTCTTTTCTTAATATTTATATTAATAAAATAGATTTGAAATTCAATTACTACATCAGACATAACAAGAACATTCTATTCAATTTTTAAAAACAATTTTAGAATAGATAGGAAGAATATTAACTCCTAATAATAATAAATATTAGGAAATAGCCTCTTGAGTTCCATGGATTAAGTTTGGTTTGTCGCTCTACGGTCATTTCTTGCATATTTTAGGGTAATTAGACTGAGACCTACCGTTTAACATGGATTCCGAACCACCAACAAACATCCGTGCCACAGCCAGGTTTCGAGCCTGAACCCTGTGGTACCAAAGGCCAGAGAACTAGCCAACTAACAATCAGACCACCCATGGATTATGAGAAAATAAACAAATTTTATAATATTTAAAACTAAATTATAATAAAAAAGGTGTCTTAATAAACCAAACCGCAGTCGCCTTTCTTGTTAAGATATTTTTTTAGATTTTAAAATAGGATCCAACATTAATTTATAAAAAGTAAACTCTTAGATAAATATCTTATTTCATGCTATTAATTTATTGAAGAAGTTCTAAGATATTAGTATTCCGTTAAACATGCATTAGCTCGGATTTATGGTTTCTATCTGCTTTATTACATATTTATTTACTTTTACAACAACATATTTCTACTTTGTCGATTTTTAAGACATTCTTCTTCACTGCCGGCGTGATAGCCAATTTTTTAGCGCTCTGGCTTTTCGTACCACAAACTTCAGGTTGGAATCCTGGCGATGGCAGGGATGTTTGTGAGGGGTTCGGAATACACATTACACTGAAGATCCCGGTCTAATTAGCCCAATGTGTGCAAAAATTGACAGTAGAGCGATAAACAAAATCAAAACTTCATTTGTGCGACAGCCTCATGATATGGGCCAAGGTACTTCCAGATTCCGAAACATGAGATGCTGTTATCCTTTTTACTGCGTAGGGTTGTCAGCACTACGCCCTACAGTCATATTAGCACTAACCACTACAACCCCTCATGGTACCAACAGGACCCGAGCCCGACACCTGTGGTACCGAGCTTCAGAGTGCTAGTCACTCGGCCATCAGGCTATTTTTTTAAGACATTAGTTATTGGAATTATTAACTGCAAGAATAGATTACTCACATTTTATATTTACTGAAACATATGCCGTTTTTAAAATGTTCTCAACAGTGCAGTTATGGTTGTAGTTAGATAAGGTACCAAAAAGTATAAAGTTATTTTTATTGACCTATATTCATCATAAATCCCCATTTCATTTTCACCATTCACCATTTTAAGAAAACTCATAAAAAGAAACCATTTCGACAATTTTCATTCACTCTTTAGCTTGATTATTATAAAAAAAATCAAATTTTAAAACGCTTAACTAATAAGTGTTCTTCATTCCTTAATTTAATTACTGCATTAAAGGGTTTATTTTTCATTACATTATTTGTTTACATAAATGTAAAAATAATATATGTTCTTTTCGCGCAGTTGTAGGACTTCGAAAGTCTATTTTTTCCTTTTATTTTAAATTAGATTTAATTTACTAGAATTTGGAATGAAAGCAGTGATTTTTAAAATGTTATTATGAATCTACCCCTCTGTTAAAAAGAAATATTATAGCATGCCTAGATGTTTTCATTATTAAATCAATTTTATGCTAATATTGGTGTTATCAAAGTAATTTTATGTTTACTATATACGTATAAAAGGCAATTTTTATTCAAAATTAATGCATGCTTACAAAAAGCTGGTTTTGTTACTCTTATAATATATATAACGGCTAATAATTAAAAAATATAACGGCAAATATTTGTCTAATAACTTCTCTTTAAAAGAAAACATTTAAATGCTAATATTTAACATAATGAATGACGTTGTTGACAGAATGTTTTCAAAACAGGCAATATTAGTAAGGTCTTATGAAGGTTAAGTATTGGTTTT
This sequence comes from Caerostris darwini, assembly GCA_021605075.1. NCBI lineage: Eukaryota > Metazoa > Arthropoda > Arachnida > Araneae > Araneidae > Caerostris > Caerostris darwini. The sequence goes on from BPLQ01008840.1 coordinate 94,256, forward strand.
ATGGCTGTCAAAACAAAATATTCACTCTTGTATAAATAGATTAATGTGAAATTAATATTACTTTTTTTATTTTAAATCGAGGAATTCGTCCTTTACCAATGCATTTCCGTAATTTAGAAAGAAAAATTGAATCCATTTTAAACCTAATATAACTATTACCACTACACCACATCACTGTGCCTAGAGCTGAGATGCCCCTGTACAGTTTGGGAATGATGTGGGGGAGAAGTCTGACTGGGCTCCGTGACGCTCTACAGTCATATGAGATTGGCACCTATAGCTTAAAGTGGATTCCGAACCACTACAAGCATCCAGGACACCACCGGGAATCGCACCCTCTGTCTAAATCGTTGGGCGTAGGGCTGACAACCTTATCCCCGAAAAAGAAAACATCTCCTGTTTAGAAATCTGCCATTAGGAAGATGGCCATAATTCAACATGGACTGCAATGCCAGCGAGTTAATTAGTTAGAAAGAAAAATAATCCTTAAATTTACATTTTATGGATAGGCACAATTGTAACCTGATAGATAACACATTATGTTACTAAGCTACGAGAAACGAAATCGAAACCTGGCATGCTATAAAAAAAGTTAGATCGAAAACTACATCGTCTGTGTCATTATGAGATTCGGCCTTTATCCCTTGCATAACGTTGAATTTACTAAATATCTGATATTCCAATGGTAAATCAGCTAGTTTAAAGTCTCCTTCAGTCAACAACAACGTGTATATTTTTAAAAGAATAATAATAATTTTTATAACTGATGTGGATAAATATTCTTTTATTAATCTTCTTCTTCATTGGTGGGCCAAGGCCGTCTGTCTACTGGCAGATTTCGAGACAGGAGATGTTTTCTTTTTAAATGGTAAGGATGTCATCCCTATGCCCAACGGTTATAATAGTCCGGGACCTACAGTTTAAAGTGGATTCCGTACCACTAAAAACATCCATGACACCTCCGGGACACGAACCTGAAACGTGTCACACCATGCGCCGGAGATCTATTCACTCGGTCATTGATCTTTCATAGTCCTTAAAACTCGAGGGTAAAATGTTGACAATTTTTTAAGTGTACATTTCTATTCATTGTCGTCTCTACACAGCTACATTTTTTTCCCCCGAATTATTGCATTGCTGGTAATTAGTAATTTTTTTTATTTATAAAAAAAAGTACATTAGTGTCAAAACTTTTGTCTAACTTAATGTAAAAAAATAGATTGATTGTTCAGTAGCAACCAATCTATTTTGTAGCATAAACTTTTTGAGTCGCGAAGGGAGTAATTATAATTAACTTTGTTATTTAAAGCAATTAAGTCTTGTATTCATCAAATGTGTTTCCATATTTGTTTTTCCAATTGGGTAGATCAGTTTAATTTTCATAAGATAAAAATACATCCTTCTTTAAATTGTTTCCTCTCAAAATTTAAGGACTGATAACTTTTTTTTGTTCTAATGCATCTGGCAAACACTTAGACAGCTTGGTCTTGGATGCCTTAAGGCAAGCGCTGCACAGATGTTACTCACTTTGCCTTAGGTGTAGGTGTAACTTGTAGATAAGCCATGGACGAGGAGTAACAATGCCCCCGCATCGTTCTACGATCTTATTAGACCGGAACCTACGGTTTAAAGTGGATTCCGAACTACTACAGACATCCATGGCACCGCCGGGACTCGAACACGAAACCTGCGGTACCGAGCGTCAGAGAGCTAGCCACTCGGCCGTTCAGGCCCCTGATAACCTAAAATTCAGAATCATATTTATCTACACCTCTGCCCTGACATTGAATTGCACTTAATTTAACACATAGAAATATAAGTACTGTTTCTTTGGATTAAAATTTCCGTGTAACATAGTTTTTTTGTGTAAAAAAAATCACTCTTATAGCCTAAAACAGAATTTAATATAATTTAGTTGGTTATCAGTTCTTTAATTTGATGCACAATTTGCAGCTTGTTTGATTGTAGGTAGCTCTACTGAAAGAGAGATTCAGGGTTTGGTTTGGTTTAAATTGTTGCTTTGCGGTCATTTTATGCACATTTTAAGCCTAAATGAACCGATACCTTCACATTAACATGGATTTCGAACCACTCACAAACATCCATGGCACCATCAGGATTCGAACATGAAGGCCTGTGGCACCAAAGGCCAAAGCGCTAGCCAATTGGCCGTCAGGCTGCGACTGTGGTGATAAAGCTTCCTTCGCATCAAAGTGTAACACTGCGAATCGTAGAAAGTTGACCAATCACAAATCTCAACTCGCATCTCTCGAAAGTTGGTTAACCTTTAAATCTCAAACGCTTAAAGCGTCATGTGACTTGGATTGAGCCAATGAGGATCTTGCAGGAACTTTACTATATGAAAAGCGATTTGAGTTGCTGTAGTGTGAACTGCTCGAAAAGAATTCCTTCTTTGACACTTTGCAGTTCAACTCCTTAATGTGAAGGTGTATTAACAGAGAAAACCAGAGTGACAATAAGCGAAGTGTTAAACCAAGCCATGGTAAAGACCCAGGACATATCGAGATAATTAAAATGACACTATATATTCATAACAAGAGGTCAACGTTCCTATAATGAGCCAGAAATGGCTTTTCTTAATGTTTGTTTACAACTGCCAGATAACACTGTTGTGTCCGTTTAATGAGGGCTCAGATTAAACATTTGAATTCATAAGTTCTAAATGTTGTTCTAGTGCAACACAGCTATAAAATATTTTTATTTTCTATTGTTCGAGATTTGTCATTTTTAACTGTAATTGCAGCTGGTATTTATTTTGTTTGGAATTCGCTTAAGGTAGTCGCAATTTAAACTAAAGAAATTAGGTTAAATCTAGTATTTTAATAGCATTTGGATAAAATGAGATAAAGTAACATTAGCTAGCATACATCTGAAAGCACCTAGTTAAGTCAAGTCAAGTCAAGTTAAACTAAAGATATGTAAGTAGTATTCGTTTAATTTTCTATAATTTCTTATTGCTCTTATTGTAGATTATTACGGAAATCCTTGGCCGCGTAGCGGTCACTAGCTCCTTCTTTGTAAAATGTTGAAACATAGCGGTGGTCTCATGGCCTTTGAGTTAATAAACAAAATAGATAATTAAATACCCTTTTTGTAAAAGATAATTATTTATTTAATAAAATTATAAAATGAAAAATATCAAAAATTTCAAAAATGTAGATGTTGATGAAATCAGTTGCATGTAATAAAACAGAATGAGGAAAGGTCAAATTAGGAGAAAAAATAGCTTAGGAAAACTTTAATAGCTTTTTTTCATCTAGGCAGTTGTAAGGAATTCATTTAAAATATTTAGAACAGGGCGAGGTCTTTTTGCTTTTTCTATAACTTTTGAGCATTTATATCGTCTGTTGTGGACAGCGAAATCAACTGGTGAAATTTTGACCAATTGCGTGTTGTTTGATTCTTTAGTTAGTATTCTTTTTTCTTGCAATGTTTATTTAGTTGGTATTTCGAATTAGCGGATAAATTTATTTTCATTGGTAGTTTCCTTAATTGTTCTTGTTATATTTCTTTCAGTGCAAAAGTATTCGATTTCTGCAAGTGATTGTTGTACGAACAGTGGCGATTGTTGTCATGAATCTTTCATAAAGCTCAACTGAATCTCTCTCTTCTAACATTTGTTTTTAATTAATATATACATTTCATTGGATAGTGAGATATCACTTCAGACTTTAGTTTTTCCTGATAGGGAAAAGTCCGATTTATATTATAGTTTTCCAGATACCTGGTTGAATTATCCATTATACTTACCCCCGAACCAAAGAAGATAAGTTATTTCTAAATATTCCTTTGACACATTGGCCATATGCAAATAACTAGACAGATAAAACAACTTATCACCATGGATAATCTGGATACAGCCCATAAATTGGTTCTATCAAAGTTATTATGAAGATAACAACTAGACTAATTTTTAATAAAGAAAGACTCCGTGTAGGGCCTGAATGGTCGAGTGGTTAGCGCTCTGGTGCTCGGTACCACAGGCTTCGGGTTCGAGTCCCGGCGGTGCCATGGATGTTTGTAGTGGTTCGGAATCCACTTTAAGTCATAGGTCCCGGTCTAATATGATCGTAAAGCGTTGCGGGGGCATTGTTACTCCACGTCAGTGGCTTATCTTCAAGTTACACGCACCCCCTGGGTAATGCAAAGTGAGTAATGTCTGTGCAGCGCTTGCCTTAAGGCATCCAAGACCAAGCTGTCTAAGTGCTTACCATCTGCATTAGAAAAAAAAAAAGACTCCGTGTGGATCCGAGTTAGAATAGCCCCACTGTAGCCCCTGCTCGTCGTAAAAGCCGACTAAAATGGGTACCGAGTACCCTATGGATAACCGGTGGGATAAAATCAGACTTCTCTGTTTGGGTGTCCCAGGTGTTTGTGCCGTAAAGTGACAAAAGGTTTGACAAAAGGAATTTGCATTTTTTACCGTTTATCATGACTCGTCAGCTTAAGACACACGAGTTCATGGTCTGCATGTTGCTGTCGACCAGATTGGGATAAGAAACAACATCAACAACACTAAAGAAAGAATAATAAAGAATATTCCATTAGATGCATCTTTAATTGATCTGAGTTATACAACAGAAGTATGAAGGTATCAAAAATAACTTATCTCAAGAAATTTTGGTTACGAGCAAAAAAAAAAAGTCGAAAATTGAAAGATAATAAATATTAAGATCTGGATATTGGAATTTTCTGCATATACTGTAAATAATATCATTTAATTAAGTGTAGCTTTGCAAATTTGCAAAAGTAGCTTTGTCTTTTGATTTTCGAATAAACAAATCCGATGGATGTAGTTTTTGTGAATAAAATTGTTCGAAAGGAAATACAGGGTAAATGATTGTCATCACGTTGTAATCGTGGACTCAGTTTTAAAATCAAAATTTGTCAGTCTTGGTGAACTAAATGGTCCACATGGTTTGGTCTGTCGCTCTACGATCAACAATAGAGCATATGCTGAGGTGCTCTCCAGTCTTAGGCACGCCATGGTCGCAAAGAGGGCATTTATCTGTATCAGCCAGTCCTACTCTATACAGGGACTCTGTAAATACTCATGGCCCTTCACAAGTCTAAAGGTGGCTAAGTTTTAGGCAAGGAACTAGAAAATCTGGTCATTAAACTGTGTATCAGAGTAAAGCTATGATATTATTTATGTGGATTTTGAATAAGTGATTCAAATAAAATCCAATTCGTTATTTATTGAATGATTCGGAGAGCTGTTCAGGAAATCTGCGCAGTTGAACCTTCTGTAACAGGGTATTGTCAGATATCGGTGTTTCAATTGGATACACAACCCGTTACAATATGCTGCTCAAGTGTAAAGCGATTTAGGTGGTTGGAGTGTTTTGCATAATTACAATTAACGAATAACACTTCATAGTTAAGAAGACATACATAATAGTTAAAAAGTTATTAGTTATTAAAAATTATAGTTATTAAATTATACATATAATAGTTAAAAAAGACAAGCATGAGCTCGGAGGAAACAGAGGTGATAGGTCTCATTCGAGTAGTTATCGGGATATATTCTTCTTCGATGGCGCAACAGCCCCATGGTGGGCCAAGTCAGTCTGCCAATAGGCCAATTCCTAAACATGATATGTTTTCTTTTTACGGGGTAGGATTGTCAGCCATACTCCCAACACTATACGGTACACTATTAGATAGGGACGACGTACGATTTAAAGTGGATTACAAACTATTTGAAACATACATGACACCGGGGGCTTGAATGACCGAAGTATCTAACACTCTGGCGCTGGGTGCCACAAGGTTTCAGGGTCGAGTCCCGGAGGTGTCATGGAAATTTGCAGTGGTTCGGAATCCACTTCAAGCCGTAAGTCCCATATGACTGTAAGATTGTCATGGAGCCAAGTCACACTTCTACCTACAAGTGCTCCATCACAACAGAAGCTGCCCGATTCCCTCCAACCATGAGTAGATTACTCATGGGATGTCCTGTCTCGCATTGCAGGACACTGAGGATTTGTCTCAACGCAGAATACACATGACACAGCCTCGGACTCGAACCCTGCAGCACCGAGCGGCAGAGTGCTAATCACGCTGCCATCATGACCAAACGGAATATATTACATGTGATATGTGTTTCTAACATTTTCTTCGCAACTTCACGTTTACGAAAAAAAAAACTAAGTATCGATTTGAGAGATATATTAACAAAATAAAACAAATTCGAACAAGTTACATTTATTTATTTACATAATTTGTATCTTAATATAGTAATAGTACTATAGATAAGTTACACGTATGCAAAAATTATTAAAAACATTGCAGATAAATAAAATAATAAATTTTATAAAGATAAAAAAAATTAAAAATGTGGTTTGGTTTGTAAGAAATAATTTCGTCCGTTCCATAAGTGATTTGCATAACATAATTTTATCACCTCCACCTAATTAACTATTTATTGAAATAATAATAAAGAAGCAATTCAATCGCAAACAATGCATTAGACAATTTATATAATGCATTACATAAAGAAACAATAGAGAGAAATATATTAGATAAATTTTACGTTGCATACATAAGATGTATCTTAATATATTGCTATCGAGACTTGTTAGTGAGAAGATATTAAAATACATCGCACAGATGTTAATTTTTTTTCTTGAATGTAGAAGGGAAAAATAATTATTCTTCAATGTGTTAAGTTAATTATTCGCTCCAAAGAACTCTTTGTCTTCAATATGAAAGATAATTAGAGAATTTCCTTGGAAGTACTGAAAAGGAAGGATAATGAAGAAGTACGAAGTAGAATAATTCTCTTTATGCAATTTCGCTGAAGTAGCAAAAGAAAGCGCTAGGCCATATAAGTTATAAAAGAATGCATCAAGGATTTTGGAAGTATAAGATACTTTTGTTTACATTTTATTATCTGATTACAAAGTAACAATTGTTAAAATAGTATGGGAATTGTATATATTATTTGAATAATCTTACAGAGTTAGTGTTTTAGTGTATTGAAAATTCACAATTTTTTAAAAAAAATAATTGATTCAAAACTGTTATATGTTGTTTCTTATCCCACTTGGTAGACAGCAACATCTAGGCCAAGTCCAAGAACCCGTGTGGTCTCATGGAAAGAGGGGAATGGAGGGGGGCGCAGCTTCTATTGTGATGGAGCACCCTAGGTAGAATTCTGGCTTGGCTCCATGAATTTGTGTGGTAGGATTTGTCCGGTTTACGCTCAGAAGTCATATTAGACAGGGACCTACTGCTTTAAGTGGATTCCGAACCATTACAAATATCCATGGCACCGCTGTCATTCGCACCAGCAAACTGTGGCACCGAGCGCCAGGCCGCTAGTGATTAGGCCATCAGGCCCTAAAACTATTATATTTAAATGTGTAAGGAGTTTCAAAAGTAATAATCGATAAATAAACTTCCTTTCTCAATAGATAGATATATCATCAATGATAGATAGAGATCAATGATATGTATCTATTAAGATACGGTAATTCATATTTTCTCTGATTTTTCAATGAAGATACTTCTTCATCGCTTCATCTTGCCAGTGGCCTGATGGCCAATTGATTAGCGATCTGGCCATACGAACGGCAGACTTCAGGTTCAAATCCCGGTGGTGGCATGAGTGTTTGCTAGCAGTTCGGAATGCACTTTAAATTGTAAGTCCCGGTCCAATTAGCCGACAATGTGCACAAAATGACCGTAGAGTGACAAATCAAACCAATCATGATGATCATGCATTACTTTCTTTCTTTAATTCTATTCCTTCAATTAGCTCACACTCTCCCTATATATATATCTCGTTCAAATTTTCAATCGTTAATAAAATACTTTTTATTCATCCACTCAAGTTCAAATGCATTTTTTTTTGAACTCGTAGTGGATGACACTTGATGTTAATACAGTTTTTTCAAATATACAGTTTTAATTAATTGATTAATTTTAGTGCCTTTTCGATTTAAGTTGAATATATCTACCAATAGATGGCGCCAGATAAACTTAAAAAAAAGGAATGAAAATTATTTATAAAGGACTTTCTTCAATAGAGGGGGGAAAAAAGTAGGAATTGACTTAATTTTTTTTTTTAAATTGCTTGTTTTTGAAATTTATTTGTAATAGTATGTAAGCATTAGCATTTCTAGAAACTTTGTCTGATCCCTAAAAGTGCTAACTATATCGACAGCCATAAGGAATTACTCGAGGTTTCCCAATGATTTCTGTCTTCGTTCTTTAGACTTCCCTTTGATTTCTTTTCATCATCGTGAACAAAGATTAACTATTTCAGAATAGAGAGTTTTTGCATACCATATTTTGAACGTTCGTTAGCTTTTTCTCCCTAGCGCGCATGCTCATAGGAAATTGCGCATGCGTATCTGTAATAATGTTTCCTATGAGCATGCGCGCTAGGGAGAAAAAAAACCTAACGAACGTCCAAAATACGGTATGCAAAAACTCTCTATTATCTTGTTATGACCTCGTTAATTTCGTGAGTTTCAACTATAGTTTTGCTTTTTACAGTCTTCATTTTGATTTTATTTGCTTCAGTTTGATTTGATTCAAATTCAGTCTTTATTCTGACCCATGTGTATTCAGTATGTGGCGATTCGTGTTCCAGGAGGATTGGATCCTGGAGATCGAAATAAGATTTAATTCCGTGTCATAGTCTTCCCCATCGCACCTTATTGGCCCTCCTCTTCTGGTAAAGGGCCACTACACCTCAATTTCTGAACGTATCAACAGACTGGCAAATACCATGCTTTCGAGCTTGGAGTTGCTTAAAGTTCAAGTGATGGATCACTTCCTGAGCGTCACGTTAAGGGGAAGTCATCTAGATGATGATTCTAAATTATGTAGGCCCTGATTAAGTATCATTGCTTGGGTGTGATTTACATCGTTGGGCTCTCTATGGTGGGAGGTTTGGCATTGAGTATGAATTCATCCCACATTTCTCCTGTTTTTAAATCTTGATGTTTTGACACAGGCCTAACCTTTCTCCTACAAAAACCTATAAATACTATTATAAAGTTCCTTATTTTGATCCTAGTTTGAACATCTTGAATCACTCTTAAAGCATAGTCGCTTCTTGATTCTGTCACTTTAAAATATGGACTTTACAAAGATCTGTCACCTTAATTTAAGAAGTAAATATTGTCACATTTTAGTCTTAAATTAAGGTGACACAAATGGAATTTGACAATTGCAGTGAATGTAATCCTGTCAAAAAAAAAATTTAAATCTAACAAACTTTTCATCCAGACCTACACATTGGGATGCTGAAGAATTTATTTTCGCCCAACTCTTTAAATGTACAAAATAATGAATAATTGCTTAAGTATTATATGTGAATCTGATCTTTGAATACAGATTTAGAGTACATTTAGGGAATTACTTTTTACTTTAACTATTAATAAATTATAAAAATGATATCTCAAAATTATTTTTTATTTACTAGATTTTGTAGCTTGAATATTTGGTTTGTTGCTCTACTGTAATTGGTTTACACACTTTGGGCTAATTAGACCGGGACCTACATTTTAATGTGGATTCCGAATAGCGGACAAACATCCATACCATCTCCAGGTTCAAACCTAAATCATGTGGTACCAAAGGCCAGAGCACTAGCTAATTGGCCATCACGCCCCATGTAGCTTGAAGAAGTTTCGTCAAAAGATCTGACACTATTCAAACAAAACAAATAATTCTACTGTTTTAAGGTACTGTTCTTTTCAGAAATTTGGGCATCTTAAATATTGACCCTACATTTCGAATCCACTACGGTGCTTTAAATGTTAACATTACGAACATTTTCAATAACTTCAGATGAGTTCAAGTTCATGTGTGTGTTTATTGGTCATTGTCATACAGACTATATTGAATGTATATTGTACAATGAGAGTCCAAGCGCATTAAATGTCAAATGTTTTATATAAAATTAACACTGTTTTAGTCCTACAATTTTGATACTAACATTGATTGTATTGTTTATGCTAATTTTTTTTCCTAAATCCATCCATTTTACATATTTTTTTTACAGTATTTACATTATTCCCAAAACGGAAGTAGAGAAATTTTTTTAAAAAATTTTTTACCAATTTATATTTATTTCATTCATTTATTTATTGAATTCTTTTTACCCATTTAGATGTTTTTGTAATTTCCCCAACTAGTTGCGTCAATTTTGAAGAAAATTCTTTTTATATAAACAACAGTTTGGCGCAGATTAACCAAATCTAGTTTTCTTGCAATAAAATTATATCTATCAATCAAGCTACCACCGACTCTTGGCTCAGTGGTAATGTGCGCCACTGGTGAATATTAGGACTGTGGTTTAGTCAGCTAGCTGCTTTGTTATAGACACTGTTTCAAAAAAAAAAAACGAGGAGACTCGATGTCATTTGGGATATTCAGCATCTTTCCTCCTTAGTCAGATTATCTAGTGGAAGTTTTCCGGGGTTTTCTCCAATAGGATAAGCAAATACGGGATAGTTCCTCCTAAAATACCTTCTGGGGCGTCTCCTTCTTCAGCGTCACGGAGCCAAGTTAGATTTCTACCTACGGGTGCTCCATCTAAACAGTAGCTTTTCCATTTCCTTCCATCCAAGAATTCTTCCATATAATAATATAAGCAGTAGTTTATATAATCATTAGCAATGTTCTTCTCCATTCCTGCCTTCCACTCCTTCCCGCACTGCAGGACACTGAGAATTAGATACAACAGCAAAACTGTTCTGAAAAAGAAAGCACTGTAAAAACAAGCATGAAACCAGAAAGAGTCCTTTTTGATTTCAAAGTAAATCGGCTATAAATTCATACATTGAAAATGGTATGATTACAATTTCAAGGCCATGGATACCGGACACTGAGTATACTGAGTACTCTGACTAGACACTGAGTATATATAATTATATTATTGTAACATTTCATTAATCAATTTCGTTAACTGGGCAGTGGTTTAACATCCATCTACATTAAAATGCCAGATTAGGTATTTCAAGGGAACCAAATCATTTTTCAATTAATTAAAAAATGATTTTATATTATGAACAATTTGAACTAAAAGTGATATAAAAACTATTTTAATTTATTGAAAATATTTCTATTGAAAGACACTTTCGTAATATCATTTAAAATTTAAATATCCAAAATTTATATTTGTGGGAATATTTATGAAGGAAATTTATTCTATTAGGATAGTTTATCTATTATTTATTGCTTTTGTAGTAGTGGAAGATTTTATAAATTTCCCTTATAAATTAATTTCCGAATTAAAAAAATGTTTATATTTTATAGATTCAGATTTATTTTAAACATATTGAGTATATAATTGAGTATATAATTTATTTTTAATATATTGAATATATTTGGTACATAATGAAAATATTTCTGAACAATATTAGAGTTTAAAAGAAGCTATTTGTCTTTTCTTATCCGACGAGGTAGACAGCAACGTGTAGACCAAATTCAAGATCCTATGTGGTCTCGTGAGAGGAGGTATGAAAGGAGGAAATGTCTGGCTTGACTCCGTGTCTCGGACGTTTTATGGGTTAGGGTTGTTAGCCCGACGCCCAACGCTCTACAGTCATATTAGACAGGGACCTAGGCTTAAATTGGATTCCGAACCACTACACAGATTCATGGCACCGAGGGCCAGAGCACTAGTCACTCGGCCACCAGGCTCTAGAAGTTGTTTCGATATTGTTAAGAAATAATTTTAGTAAATGATCCTTTTCAAAAAAATTAAATTATTTCGCTAAATATATTTTTTTTTATGAAAGACGCTAGGAGTTTTATTTCTCCAAAAATTGTGAAAAGGTAAAAATAAGAAAATCAAAATTTTTAATTTATAAGCTCTTCCAATTATAAAATGCTATTCTTTGGAAGATCCTTTTTCTTTTTTTAAATAGTTTAAAAAAAAAAAACCAACATCTGCAAAAGCTAAGTAATAAAATGAGATTTCATTAATTTTCAAACTGAACAAATATTTACAAACGGCAAATAAATTTTTGAAAAAAAAATTACGAATTTTTTTTCCAACATACATTTGACGTATTATATCTTACAGTATTTTGTGAATACTAGAAGAGGATTAAATCATCACTTAATTTCGCAAAAATTTATTCAGACATCTATTTCAGCTACATTCATGTTGACATGGCTTCTTTATCTTCGATTTAGAACTTGCAATTACGGACGTTAAAAAGATTTCTTTGATCTTGGAAAAAGGAAACACATCACCAATTTTCTTCATCCTGTATTTTCGCCTTATTTCAGCTGAGTTTTAAAGCCTAAATTCTAATTTCTAAAAAAAAATATTTTCTCATATTAACCGACGATAATTATAAATGCAAAACATGGGATGTATAGTCTTTATTTTGTACTGATTTTTAAGATAATTGTCGGAGACATAAATGCCTTCTTTGATTATTTTCTTTTGATAAATATTGATTAACATAAAATTTTCGATATTGTTACAGTTTTGGATAAAATATCATGTAAAATACAATAATCCTTATATGCTAATTAATACAACTTTATTCACATGTCTATTTTGTTTATAAATAATATATATAGTGTAACCATCCTTCCTCTTACACATTGGTGTACAGGGGAAATTATTATTTGGGCCTATAGACACTCACCTGGAAAGGAAGTATATTTTGTGTACCCTGCACGTATCCGGGTTTTTGATTTTCGGCTTTGAAGTGGAGTCCTTCCCCGAATCTATAATTATCAGTCTTTAAATGTATTAAACATTCCATGTGCCAAATTGTATATGTGTGATGTTTGCACGTGTGTAAATAACAATGTAAGTTATAAAACTTGTACCTCAAGTATCTCAACCCAACCGCATCCCTTACAATAGTAAATTTAGAACTATATAGTTAAGTTTGCAAAATTAATTTATCAATGTAATTACTGAACATGTCTTCAACTGAATACGACTTTGCATCGTGTTTTCCACTGTTTTGTAAAAAGTAAGCTTTATTCAAACTATATTAAAGATAATTAAAATAAAAGGACTCCTATTGTGAAATAAAATTTTAGAATTATTAACTGTATTCTGAAAAAAAAATCATGCATTGTAATATTAAAATGCTTAAAATTGCTTTTGATTGATATTATAATATGAATGTTTTGGCTTTCTTTTTGGTATTAATTAATATTGCCCTCTTTATGACAAATTTGATGATTAATTAGTAATGGAGAATATGCTAATAACTAAGAATATATATTTATAAATTTGATTTTTTTTAGTATGAATATTAAGGGTTGTACTATTAATTAGTTTTTGGTTAATTTTTATTTGTTTTTCTTGTTTGAGTGCAAATAATTAAAGAATCGTGTTTTCATAAACTTTTGAAAGGGACATTTTCAAGTTAAATTTAAAAATTAAGTTCTCTTTTTTAGAAATTTTCTTAACTACCCTCATTAATTAGAATTTCTAAGTAATTCTTACCAATTAATTAATCTTCCAAAAGCCATTTAATTAATCTTTTAAATTTAAAACTGCCGAATACTGCCATTGATTGTTTTCTGTTGAAAATATCTACTCGATAAATTTTTGGGAGAGAAACATAACAATTTCGTTAAAGAAAATTCTTTTAAAATTAAGATAAATATTTTTTGCTTTTAAAAAGTCCATTGCATCAAAATAAAAGCGTTTTTTATCTGACTATTGAAAAAGAATATTTCTGTGGCATCGAATGTACAGGTGGCTAACAAAATAATGGAAAATACCCTAGAGTTATAAGGAATCCTTTACTTATATGGCGTAGGACAGTCTTTGGCATGTAATACAGCTTGGATTCGCCTGTGAATCAAATCATATAAGTGCTGAATAGTGTTTAGTGGCATATTGAAGCATTCTTAATGAAGATATTGTGAAAGTTCCTGTAGAAATTCCGGTGGAGAATATCGATTTCGGATTGATCGCTCTAAAATAGACCATAACGGTTCGATGATATTAAGATTGGCGGACTGTGAGGGCCAAGGTAGATATTTCACTTTATCCTCGTGTTCATTAAACCACGATTGAACGGATCCTGATACATGAATAGAAGCATTATCATTGTGGAAATTTTCGTCTCCTGCAGGAAACAAAGTTTGCTTCATGGCATGGATTTGGTCAGTTAAAATTTCTCTATATTTCTCCCCAGTGATCATCCTTTCAGGGTTACTATTGGGCCAGCAAAAAACCACGACATCGTTGTCCATATCATATTATGACAGATTCCTCCACGCTTGACAGTAGGAAGGGGCAATCACGTTCATACGCTTGTACAGGTGTTCTCCAAACGTGCACCAAACCTATTGTGGGGGAAAGTGTGAAAGATGATTCGTCTGATCATATAACTATTTCCCGGGCCTGAATGGCCGAGTGGCTAGCGCTCAGGTGCTCGGTACCACAGGTTTCGGTTTCGAGTCCCGGCGGTGGCATGGATATTTGTAGTGGTTTGGAATCCTCTTTAAACTGTAGGTCCCGGTCTGTTAAGCCCTCGTGAGACAGAAGATGACTGTAGAGCGTCAGAATACGCCGTCTTCCAGGCGAACAGTTGCTCCCTCAATCTACAGTAGGTCATACACAGGCCGGTGGTGGCGGTATTTTGCTTTGGGGGACGTTCTTACGTCGTCTCTGGGACCCCTGGTTGCGGTAGAGCAGACCATGAATGCTACAGGGTATCTGAACATCATTGCGGACCAGTTGCACCCTTACATGGCCTCTGTTTTTCCAGCTGGAAATGGAATGCTCCAACAGGACAACGCCCCTTGTCACAAGGCTAAAATTGTGTTGGAGTGGTTCCAGGAACATGATACTGAATTCCAGTTAACGTCCTGGCCGCCTAACTCACCGGATCACAATCCGATAGAACACATTTGGGATGTCCTGGGACGGCAGCTCAGAGTTCAAAGACCACCAATTCGCAATATCTCGGATTTGCGTGACCGTTGCTTAAACATCTGGTACAATCTGTCTCCGGCCTTCTGCCAAGGCGGGTTGAAGCTGTGTTGCACGCCAAAGGTGGGCCAATTCGTTATTGACAGGTGGTCATAATGTTTTGGCTCTTGAGTGTATATATATATATATTAAAAAAACTGGTAGCCAAGATTACATTTTAATGCTTACGAAACGTATTCTTAAATGTCACTTTTAATCACAATTGTTTTCATTATTCTAATAACCACCATTTTGATATAATAAAAACGTTTTGTTTCTTTTATCTTCAACCTCTACGAGTACCAGATTAAAGAGATTTAAACCAAAGAAATGGCAAATAAAACATTTTTCTAAAAATGTTTTTTAAATATCTTTTAAGAATTTTTAGTATAACTATGTTAAAGAACGTTTTAAGCGAATGATTGAAATTAAATTAATGAAATTGATGTCTCTAAAATATATCTTATTATATCTTTATTAAATTCGAATTATAACAAGTCATGCATATCTGAATTAAAATTAAAAATAACTATATTATTCAGACATATGTGCACTTATAATTGAATTATCAATACATTAAGGTCTTAAACATAATTAAACAGTCAAAGAAAAGGATTTAAATGTAGAATAAAATCTTGCATAAAATTTTTATATTAGTATGAAATATTTAATTATATTAATATCTAAATCTACTATAAATCTGCAATTCACTTAGCAACCAATTTTAAAATTGCATATAAAAATAAATTGCATATATATTATAAATTTTAAAAACATATTATTATTCATAATTATAGTTTAAAAATTTTAATAATTTGTAATTTTAAATTTAATAATCGTAAAATTATTTAAAAATGTTACTAATAAATTTCTTAAATTACGAAATGAATTTAAGGAAATGTCAATAAAGGATCAAATATTCAATAGACAATACTATAAATAAACATTGTGTGAAGCAGTCTCTAATCTGTAGAATTTTAATGATGAAGTTCTGATGTCGAAATTTCCGTACTAAATTGTTTGAGGAAATCTTTAAGATACTTAATTTAATTATGGGAATGAGGACTCTACACGTATATAAATAAAATTTCCAAAAGGGTATTAAATATTTGGTGGAATGTTTAAAAAGAAATGGTTTAAACTTGATTATTAGAAAAATTTAAATTATTAGACATTATTATTAGAAAATTTTAAATATTTGTTCCTAAATATATATATATATATAATTATGTGAATATATTAATAAAAAAAAAAAAACAAAAAAAAATATTTATATTTTAATGTTTTTTTTTTAAAAGCATTTGCTTATAAATAAGAAAAAATTGGAAAGTTAACTTTTAATATAATGTTGTTAGGTTTCTTACCCCACTTGGTCGACAGCAACATTTAAAATTTCATAAACCCGTGTGTTCTCATGAAAAGAGGGAAAGGGTGGGCACCCGTAGGTAGAAGTCGGACTTGGCTCCGTGTCGCTGCAGAAGCAGGGCAGGGTCTTCTGGGAGGACTTTTAGGGTGAACTATAGTGATGGAACACCCATAGGTAGAAGTCTGACATGGATTCATGTAGCTGAATGAGTGCTTTCTAAGATGACTTTTAGAGGGAACTACTCCACATTTACGCCCGGAAAACTCCCACCAGGTAGTCCGACAAGCAAGGCAAAATGTTTAACATCGCAAACGCCCTCGAGCCTCCTCGTTTTTTGAAACAGTGTGTACAACACCACCACCAGCGGAATGAACCTCAACTCTATTACTCAGCAGCGGCTCTCGTTGCCACCAAGCCACGAGTTGGGCACTTTTGATGTAACGAACATTTGTATGCATAAAATTACAAATATTTCCCAGTTATCTTTAATATAATTTTAAATGTGGGCCTGAATGATTGAGTGGCTGGCGCTCTGACACTCTGTACCACATCTTTCGCGTTCGAGCCTCGGCGGGGCCATTCATGTTTGTAGGGGTTCCGAGTCCACTTTAAACCGTATTTCCCTGTCTAATAGGATCGTAGAGCGTTGCGGAGGCATTGTTACTCCGCGTCCGTGACTGATCTTCAAGTTTCACGCGCCCGCTGGGTAATGTAAAGTGAGTAACGACTGTGCAGCGCTTGCCGTAAGGCATTCGAGACAGCTGTCTAATTATTTGCCACCTGCATTAAAAATATATATATATATATAATTTTAAATTAAATTATCTACTTTTGAAGGTACATTAAAATGCAGAACGGAAAGATGTTTGATAATTCTTAAATTGAAATTAATTGCATAAATATTAAAATTGTGTTGTTCATGTATTCCTCGCGAAGTAGTTACAAATGAAAAAAATCATTTCGAAATAATGTACATTCTTAATGAAGTAGTTTTCGTATTTTTATTATTTTAAAAAAGTATTGCTTTATATAACTTCTATATGTAATTTTTCATAATACTATGTAGACGTTTTTTATTTAATATTGTATTCTTCATCGGCGCTATACCTAATAGCCAATTGGCTAGTGCTCTGGTCTTTGGTACCACGGGTTCGAATTCTGGCGGTGGTAGGGATGCTTATGACTGGTTCGGAATCCACTTTAAGCTGTAGGTCTAATTAACACTCTACGTTTAATTAACTAATTACTAATCTCTACCACCGGTATAATTAGCGTAAAGTGTGCAGAAAAGGATCGTAGAGCAACAAAACCAAACCTTCATTGGCGCAACAGTCTCGTGGTTGGCCAAGGCTGTCTTGGAAACTGGCAGATTTGAGACAAGATATGTTTCCTTTTTACGTGGTAGGGTTATCAGTCCTATGCCCAACAGTCATATTAGACTGGGACCTATGGCTTATAGTAGATTCCGAGCCACTACAAACATCCACGGAACGGCTGGACTTGAACCCGAAACCCTTAGCACCGACAACTAAAATTGTAGTCTCTCGACCATTAGGCCCCAATATTGCGTTACTATACTAGTATAAATTAAAAGCAATTATTAAAATATTTGTGATTAGTAAAAAAAATCCCTGCAGAATATATGACCACTAAATTTAAAAGTAAGAAAATTTTTAAAGGAAAATTAATATGAAAAACACCATAAATTTTCACTTTTTGTATAAAGAAATAGATTTATGTGTAAACCGTTTGAAAATGAGATGAATGCAAAACAAAAGAAATTTAAAATCATTAATCATTTTTACAAAGCAACTTCATTTCTAGAAAATAAAGTTAAAGAACTCAAACTCACAATTAAAATACCGAATTTATAAAAATACAAATAAATTGACTTTTACCACCAAATATTTGCCTTTTATTAATCAAAGAGTTCTTCAGATAAAGTTAAGATAAAAAAATATTAAATATTAATGATTTTATCGAAAAAAAAATCCACGGATTCATCCAAAATGAAAAAACGAGAAAAACAATTGTTTACAGAAAATACTCGTTTTAAATACCTTTTGGAAAAGTTTGCAATAACATTGCCGGCATTTTCTTTCATTAATAACCTATTCCATAACATTAATCCAAGTGGCCTATTGTACAATGCTATTCAGGTTCGAATCCTGGTTGTGGCATGAATGTTTGTTAATGGTGCTGAATCCACATTAAATTGTAGGTCCCGGTCTAATTAGCCGGTCCCGGTGTGTACAAAATGACCGTACAGCAAAAAACCAAACCAACTCTTCAGTGGTGTAACAGCCCCTTGGTGGGCCAAGGCGTCTTGATAATTGGTTGATTTCGAGGCAGAGGATGTTTTCTTTTTCTGGGGTTTGATAGTCAGATCTACGGTCAGCTGTCATTTTAGACCTGGACCTACGATTTAAAAAGGATATCGAACCATTACAAACATCCGTGGCACGGCTGGGACTCGAACCCTCTGGCACCGAGCGCTAGACACTCGGCCATCCCACCCCAATATTGCATTAATATAGTATAAATTAAAAGTAATCATTAAAGTATTTGTGATAAATAAAAAAAAATTCTCTGTATGACCCGTATATAACCTCTAAATTTAAAAATGAGAAAATGTTTTAAAAGAAACACCGCAAATTATCATTTTCTAAATAAATAAATGGGTTTATATGTAAACCTTTTGAAAATGAAATGAATGTAAACAAAAAAAAATTTAAAATCATTAATCATTTTTTCAAAACAACTTCATTACTAGAAAATAAACTTCAAGAATCCAAAAACACAATTAAAATACCTAATTTATAAAAATACAAATAAATTGACTACCAAATATTTGCATTGCATTAATCAAAGACTTCTTCAGATAAAGATAAAATTAAAATTAAAAAACCACCCAATATTAATGGTTTTATTGGAGAAAAATCCATCAAGTCATTGATCATAAAACGCGCCGGACAAAACAATTGTTTACAGAAAATATTCAAATACCTTTTTGGAACAGTTCGCAATAACATTTCCGGCATTTTCTTTCATTAATAACACTATTCCATAACATGACTCCACAACCTAGGTGAAAGACCTCAAAGGTTGAGGTGGCAAGTGATAAATTGTGGGGTAGTGTTTATGTTTCAGTTAATCAACCGGGAACCTTTCATTAATGAAAAGACGTTTGAAACTGATTGGTGTCGGTGTCACAAACTTCACAGCATGGGGCACGGCAGGAGTTTGATTAGAACACCCAACAAAATCTCCTTTCAAGTTTAATATTTTCCAAAAACTTGGACGTAATTAATTTTAAAACACTTGCCGGAGATCGTTGACTTTTCCTTATAATTTAAGCTTCCTATTTAGTCGATAACAATGAACGTATTTTCATTAAAAGTCTCCCCAATCAACCATTCTTGGAGATGTGAATTATTAAAAACTGTTAATACGTCAATCAACCTTCTGGGTGGCAATTTTTCCAGATGTTTTCATTTGTGTATAATAATTGTTTGAATTACTTATTTATACGTTCTCGTTAGATCACTGAAGTCAAGCATCATTGGGCGCTTTCAGTACTTGGGTGGGTGACCACCTGGGAACACCGCGTGCTGTTGGCATTCACAAATTTGGGACCTCAATGGCCGAGTGTCTGGCGCTCTGGCGCTCGGTGCCACAGGTTTCGGGTTCGAGTCCCGGTGGTGCCAGAGATATTTGTAGCCGTTCGGAATCCACTTTAAGCCGTAGGTCCCGGTCTCCTATGACTGTAAGAGTGTCACGGAGCCAAAGTCAGACTTCTACCTACGGGTGCTCCATCACAACAGAAGCTGCTTCCTTCCCCTTCAATCATGAGTACGTATGGGCTCGTGGGCTTGGCCAGCCAAGTGGGATAAGAAACAACAACAACAACAAACTTATTTATACTTTATTTGGACAGGGCCTGAATGGCCGAGTGGCTAGCGCTCTGGCGCTCGGTACCACAGGTTTCGGGTTCGAGTTTCGGCGGTGCCATGGATGTTTGTAGTGGTTCGGAATCCATTTTAAACCGTAGGTCCCTATCTAATAGGATCGTAGAGCGTTGCGGGGGCATTGTTACTCCGCGTCTGTTGCTTATCTTCAAGTTACACGCGCCTCCTGGGTAATGCAAACTGAGTAACGTCTATGCAGCACTTGCCTTAAGGCATCCAAAGACCAAGCTGTCTGTGTTTGCCAGCTGCTTTAGAAAGAAAAAAAATGCTCGACCAAAATATGATAGCGTACTTGAAAAATTAATTACAATCTTCTGAAATGATTCCTTCATTTGTATTTTCTACTGGGTTTTTTTTATGTCCTTGAAGAATTCATATTAGTTTATTGGCAGTAATATAAATTTCGTATTTTTGAGCCTTTTTGTCCCGGTCTAATAGGATCGTAGAGCGTTGCAGAGGCATTGTTACTCCGCGTCTGTTGCTTATCTTCAAGTTACACGCGCCTCCTGGGTAATGCAAAGTGAGTAACGTCTGTGCAGCGCTTGCCTTAAGGCATCCAAGACCAAGCTGTCTGAATGTTTGCCAGCTGCATTAGAAAGAAAAAAAACTTTTTTTGGACTTGAATGTACAATGTGAAAATTATTTGACCCTTTTTAATACATTCTTCTTCTTTGATGCAACAACCTTATGGTGGACCGAGGCCGACTGCCTACTGGCAGATTTCGAGACAGGATGTTTTCTTTTTACGGGATAGGGTTGTCTGCCTTACCTCCAAAGCGCTAGAGTCATGTGAGACCGGAACGTACGGTGCCACATGCTTCGGGTTCTAGTCCTAGTTGGGCCATGGATGTTTATAGTGGTTTAGAATCCACTTTAAACTATATGTCCGGGTCTCATTTGATCGTAGAGATTCCCAGATCCCAATCAGACTTCTTCTCACCCACATTATTTCCAAACTGTAAAGGAACAACTTAGCTATAGGCACAGCGATGTAGTGTGGTGTAGTAGAAGTAGTAGTAGTCATGTTAGGAACCTACTGTTTAAAGTGAATTCCGAATCACTATAAACATCCATGGCACCGCCGGGACTCGAACCCTGTGATCCGGACACTAATCACTTGACCATCAAATCATTTTTAATATATTATAGAGAACAAAAGCGGGCCTTCCTTTGCAAACGAAGTTTAAAATATAATTTATTCACATTATAGCACAAGTTCAATTGGTTATGATGAAAAACATTGTTGACTTTGCCTTTAACTTAAGCTTCATAGTTAATCGATAACAGTGAATGCATTTTCATTAAATTTCACCACAATAAACCATTTTTTGATGTATGAATTGTTAAAAAAATCAATGCATTCAGTCAATCTTCTGGGTGTGAATTTTTCCAGATGTTTTTATTCAATTATATATAATAATTATTCGAGTTACTTAAAGAATGGACTTAATTAGACTAATGAACTGAGTCCATTAGTCCAATTAATGATTAATTCCATTTATGATTATTTTTCTAAATGCAGCTAGCAATACTAGAAAATTATCTTAGTCATAAACAAGGTTTGCACCGCTGTTACTCATTTAGCACTACGCAGAGAGTACGTTTAGCTTGAAGATAAGCTATGGACGCTAGTAACACTGCTCTATGATTATATTAGAACAGGACCTACGATATAAAGTTGATTCCGAATCAATACAAACATCCACGGCACCGCCCGGACTGGTACCGAGCTGCAGAGCGCAGGCCACTCGGCCATCAGGCTACCCATTTATGTAATGATAAAAATTATGATATTATATAAGGATTTCTAATCATATGATATATTATAATTAGTTACTAATGAATAATTATGATTAATTAATCATAATTAATCACTAACAATCACTTAATCCTTAATTAGTCAATATAAAAAATTAATAATAAATTAATAATTTCTTAATTAATGATTAATTAATGTTTAATGGACTTAAATGTAGCATGATAACTTGATGTGAAAATTATTTGAGCACTTTCAATACAGTACAGAAATAAAAACTTTGCAAACGAAATTTAGAATATATTTTATTCACATTATAACACATTGCAATTGGTTATACATGAGAAAATTTTCTTAAAAAGGAGTTTACATTCTATTAATATTTTATTTTGTAGAATGGAAGATATTTTAAAAAACAATTTTTATGAATATAGTATACATTCCTGTTAATTAATATGCAATTTTTACCTTGTGAAAGTAAATTATAAATCTGCAAAAGCATGAATTTTGTATTTCATACCCATTGTAGAAAGAGTTTATTATTGAATATTTTGCAATTAATCGTCTTTGTGACGATTTTATTCTTTATTTACGTCTATTTTTTTTATTTCAAATAATATATTTTCTGAGTAAATTAAGTAGAATTTGATTTTGTTTATGTTAGTAGTGTTTAATTTCATACAATTTGTTGGTAGGAAAATATAAAATTTTAATTTTATTTTACGTTTTGTTCTTCAGAAATTTAAAAATTGTTATATCATTCAAAATCATCATTAAAATTTATTAAACAAATTGAAGTCATTTGCAACAATAAAACATTCAGTCATAGATCCAAAACTTTGACATTGAAAGTCTTTTTATTTTAAAGATATTTAATAATTTTTTATTATTTTAATTTTAATTTATAGTGTATTGAATTATAGTGTTATTAATATAATTTTTTTTTCTAACGGTTTAAAAAAATATTTATAACGATTTAAAAAAAATTTCTTGAAATAATTGATGAGCAAATTAAAAGAATTTTTCAATAATGGATTTACTAAACATCGATATTTTTTGCCTATTTAAATACTAGTAGTAATAATGGTCTATTTAAAAATTGGAAGCTTTTGAATTTTAAAATTTAACAATCTTGTATATAAATAAATATAACAAAACATATATGTATGCTATTGGGAAAAATAGGATGGATTGGATGTTATTGTTATATTTTATGCTATTGGGATAAAATATCCATTCTATTCCAAATTTACTTAATAATGTAATAAAGCATACAAAATATTCCTAGTGACAGAGAGAGCTAGAATAGTTTAACAAATATTTTTATTAAATAAGTCTATCCAGAAGAAAACCTGAAATTTCTAAACTTTAAATTTCTGGATTTATATTCTTTATTAACTTTTGTAGAATCTTGATGGTATTACTCTTTCCAGCATTCTATCTTTAGCCAACTTTATTGAACTTGTTTCGAAAGTCATGTCCCTATCAGATTACTGATATAGCATATGGAAAAGATGGGTTCAGTTACCTTTCCTAAAACCCTAACAATAAATAGATACTCATTTTTATACCATCTACTAAGAAGAATGCTATGTTTATTATAGGTTGTATGGCATATACAACCTTCTTTTATTCAATTGCTTGAAGTCTTTCAGAAATTTTATCACAATCAAAGTTCCATTTTATTTGTACATATATGAACCTTTGATATGAAATCCTATCATTTTTTCTTTGGAGTTTCTCTAAAAGAGGAAAGATATTAAATACAAATTCTTGTATTATTATTCTTCTCCATTGCTATCTTGGGAAATCATTACAATTAGATCCTTGGTAACATCCAAATATTTAAGAATGATACAAATTATTTTTCACTAACATTATGAATAAAAACTTGAATTTATCTTGAAAAATAGATAAAACAGAAATAAAATAACCAATTACTTAATGAAATTCATCTATTCTGTAATATGTGAAGATTACCTCCATTTCTTTCAAACTTATTATTGAAAAACAATTTTTTTAACACGAGAACACGACTTTTATTGTCAATCATGGAATTATATAGATGGCGGAATTGTGGTAGATCCAATTTTACCATATAAATAGTCGATAATGAAAATATGGTAGAATTGTAGTAGATCCAATTTCACCATATAAATGGTGTATAATTAAAGTATGGCAGAATTATAGTAGATCCCATTTTACCATATAAATAATGTATAATTAAAGTATGGCAGAATTATAGTAGATCCCATTTTACCATACAAATGGTGGAAATAAAAGTAAGGTAGAATTATAGTAGATTCAATTTTTACCATATAAATGGTGGATAATGAAAGTATGGTAGAATTGTGGTAAATCTATTTTACCGTATAAATGCTGTATAATTAAAATATGGCAGAATTATGGTAGATAATTTTACCATATAAATGGTGGAAGTGAAAGTAAGGTAGAATTATAGTAGATTCAATTTTACCATATAAATGGTGGATAATGAAAATATGGTAGAATTGTGGTAGATCCAATTTTATGCTAGTTGAATCATCTGAAGGGAAAATGAGTTGTCACGCCATATCCAATAGTAAGGAACGATAACTGTCGATGCGAGATATTCTGTCACTTTAGATATCGAATCAAATCATTTTTTCAAAGCAGGATTGCACCATGTACCACCTACCATTGTGATCGAACAACACTACACACTCTTTCCATAGAGATATGAACAAGCCTATTCTTTATTTTAAGGCGTGAATAAATTCTTAAAATATATAAGGAAATTAAAAAATATGGATTAAAAAAAATTGCAATTAAAAAGTAAGGATTAAAAAATAATTTGAAATTTAAAAATAAGGAGTAAAATAAAGAATTCGGGATTAAAAGTATGGACTAAAATATGGAATTGGAGATTTAAAAAATTAAGATTAAAACAAGAAATTGGGTTAAAAAAAATAAGGAATTTGGGTTTAAAAAAATAAGAATTAAAATAAGGAATTCGGGATTAAAAATTATGAATTAAAATACGGAATTTTTAATTAAAAATTAATGATTAAAATAAGGAATTTTAAATTAAATTGTAAAGATTGAAATAAGGAATTTGTAATTAAATTGCCAGGATTAACGATATCACGATTCCTTTTATAAAAACAATATTCTCGAGTTTAATACTATTTTTATTGAACATATTTGTTTTTTTACAATTTTTTCTAATGCGCATTTAGTCATATTAAATTATTTTCCATATTTTGCTTAAATATGACATTAAAATATGACATTTTTGCCATATTTTGCATTAAAATATGACAACTGTCTAGTGATTTTAGAGATAATATGCGTAAATATTTTTGAAAAATAAAGGAATATAACGATAATATTCTAAGTACAAGGCAAAATATTATTATTTATTACTTATTCTTTGTTGTGCTAATCATTATTATTGTGATTGAATGTGTAGTTAGGCAGAATATTGTATTAGAAAGAGTGATATAGTTTACAACTAATTATTTGATTAGATTAATGACTGCATCTTGGAAACTATACGGATTCCTTTTGAGATTCCCTAAATTATTTAGATGCATTCAAACCGCAGTAAATCTATTGGGATGTGGTTCATTAGAGATTAGATGCAGCAATTAGTATTTGACATCCTAACCACGGCCTTACTAGAAGCAAATGCAAACTAAAAGCTTGCATGAAACGGAATTAATTGTCTAACTAATGGATAAATTAAATTAGTTTAATTAGAGTTAGATTAAAAGCGCGAGATACGATGATGTACTGTCACTTTTTAATTAATAATCAATATATAAACTTGATAGATGTTCTATTCTAATCAGATGTATAACATGAGAATATATTCTTATTTTTTCTAGACATTAATGGGGCTACGGCTAAGGACTTTAAGGACTTAGTATCTGGAGCTATAGGGCCGAATCTGGCAATTTTGCCATGAAAACGGCACGAACAAATAAACCTAACCAGATGCAACAAGTTCGTGTAATATTTAAAAATAATTTGCTTATAATTGGTTAAGATGACATGTATACAATTTTTTTAATTTTAGATACTAGTTAGTTTGTCGTGCACTGTTATATTATAACACAAGAGGGCCTGAATAGTCGAGTAAATAGTGCTCTGGCGCTCGGTACCACAGGTTTCGGGTTCGAGTCCCGGCGGTGCCATGGATGTTTGTAGTGGTTACGAATCCACTTTAAACTGTAGGTCCCGGTCTGTTAACCCCTCGTGTGCAAAAGATGACCATAGAGCGACAAACCATACCAAAATAACACGAGATTTACATAGGCAAGTAATAATTTGGCTTGCCACTCTACGGTCTTTTTTTTTTTTCACACTTTAGGCTAATTAGACCGGGACCTACAGCTTAACGTGAATCCTGAACCACTAACAAACATCCAGTGGCCTGATGGCCATTTGGATAGTGCTCTGGCCTTTGGCACCATAGACTTCAGGTTCGAATCCTGGCAGTGACATATATGTTTGTTAAAAAAATACTTACTTAAAAGTTCACATGGAACACACTTAAAAGTACATATGGAAAATGTGATATATTTTTTAATTCATTTTTTATATATGTCAGAATATAGAGAAGATTATAATAAAAATTGCAATTTAACAAAAAAGTTTAACGATTTATTAATTCGTATGTTTTTTTCAAATATTATAAATGAATAAACTTAAATATTATAAAGTAAGTATTATAAATTTTAATCTTCAGAATTTTTAATGAAGACAATAAGTAGAAAAGGAAAATGTGCTGATTTATATGCAATAAAAGAATTATACAGAATTTAGTATATTTCCTACATTATAAAAATGTAATACTATCAAAATGTTTAAAAAAATTAAAATCTCTTAACAAATGGCTTTTATTTAAAAAAATGTTTGAACATTATTTTTAAAACAAATGACAGTAGTAGGTGCAAAATAAATAAAAACGTGTTTGATTCTATTTATACACATTTAATTATTTCTTTTGCACATACTTTTTAAAAAAAATCTATTTTATTTTTATTTCATAGATATTGAATAAAGTATTAAAAAAACCTGGACAAATTAAGTGAATAAAATTAGCGATTTATTTGCCTTTTAATTTTATTTGCATGCTCAACTACTTCACTTAAGAAAAAGGACCTTTTCCCAAATGGCTTATTTTGCACCATTTTAAGTTCCATTAAGTGAATAAATAACAGGAAAAAAGGATTTAAAACCATAATGGAATCATTGAAAGGAACTTGAACAAATGCCTCATTTTATTTTAAATAATAGTTAAACACATGTGAATGACCCTTGCCATGAGATAGAATCAACCATATTGATAGAACGTTTTCAACACAAGTTAAGCAGATGTTAATGACCAGAAAGCTTCCCAACATAATTGATGCGTTGGAACTTTTAACTAATTACAGAAATTAGTAATTTCAGACTGGTGAAATTTTTTATATTTTTGAACAATCTCTGCTTTATTTGAAGTTTGAGAGGAATGTTATTATGTACCAATGCTGTCTGAAATCTTAAAAATAAAAGAATATTCGCATGGAGACTATTGAGAATTTAATGAATTTATAATTTGTTCCTCATGAAATCACCGGCATTGGCAAATGTATCTGAAAATCTTAAAATTCGTATTTTACAGAGAGTTAATGAAAAATTTTCTTATTTTTTTATTGAAGCAAGCTTAATACTGTCTTGATACACGTGTAGGGTTTGATTGCCGAGTGACTAGCATTCGGTGCCGCAGGTTTCGGGTTCGAGTCCCGGTGGTGCCATGAGTGTTTGTAGTGGTTCGGAATCCACTTTAAGCAGTAGATCCCGGTCTAATATGATTAATACTACTTACTACATCACACCACATCACTGCGCCAAGAGCTGAGTTGCCCCTTTACAGTTTGGAAATGGGGTGAGAAGAAGGGATGTGGGGTGAGAAGAAGTCTAATTGGTCTCTGTGACGCTCTACGGCCGTATGTGACCAGGGGCTATGGCGTAAAGTGGATTTCGAACCACTACAGACATACACTGCGTAAAAAAAATAGAAGGACAGTGTTTTTTTGCCAATTAATATCTCTTATTTTCTCCTAACTACCAGATATTTATGCACATTTAGTTTAATGACCCTTTTTTTCATTTTAGGCAAAAATTAAACATCTACCACTAATATTAATAATAAAATTAGTATAGATAATTTCCGATGCGTAAAAAAAGTTGAAGGACACTTGCTAATATATTTAATCTAGTGAGTTGTTCTTTAGTTAAATAGTGATTTTGTACTTTGTTTTATCCTTTTCTGTCAAAAAAATCTAATTTGTTTAAAAGTTACGCTGTTTCTCCGTTCTCAGAAATGCCTAAAGGAATACCTTTGAACAATTTTCAAAAAGGCCAAATTTCCGCATATCAAAATGATGGTAATGGTGTCAGAGAGATTGCTCGATTGTTGTAGGTGAGCTCCAATACAGTTTCAAACTTTATCAGATATCCTTATAAAAATGGAAAGAAAAAGAATACTGGTAGACCGAAAAAGATAACACCATGTGATGAAAAAAAACTTGTTCGTGTGCTTAAGAAGAACAAAGGAAGTGTTTCAAAGGCAAGAAATCAAGCAGGACTTAATCATGTGACAAAACAAACTGTTTACAACTATATTAAAAGATCTAAAAAATTCATTTTCAAAAAACGGAAACATCATCCTAAGTGGACACAAGCTCACATTGATAACCGTTTAGCGTGGGCTAAGGAGCACATGTCCTGGACTACAGAATGGACTTCTGTGATATTTTCCGATGAAAAGAAATTTAACTTAGACGGTCCAGACGGATATCAGCACTACTGGCATTGTCTGGGGAATGAAGACGAATACTATTCAATACGACAAATGGGAGGAGGGAGTTTAATGGTTTGGTTGGCTGTTGGATACGGAGGAAGGACAAGTCTGGTTTTCTTAAATGGTAGGCAAAAACATACAGACTACATTCAAGTGCTGAATTCCGAGCTTCTTCCTTATGGCTCTGACTTGGGGGTGAAGAGTGGAAGTTTCAGCAAGACGGAGCTTCCATTCACACCGCGACTGGAGTCAAAAATTGGTTCCTAACAAATAATGTGGATGTTTTACCATGGCCAGCCAAAAGTCCTGACCTTAATATAGTGGAAAACATCTGGGCAATGCTAGTTCGTCGAGTTTATGCTGATGGAAGGCAATTTGATTCGTTAACTCAGCTTCGAGAAGCATTGAATGACTCGTGGGACAATTTTTTGTCAAACAGAAGTTCAATCTCTATACAATTCACTTCCAAACAGAATATTTGAAGTTATAAAGGCCAATGGGAAGAACATTCCTTATTAAAATCATTATTTTTTTATTCATTATAATGCTGTCCTTCTACTTTTTTTACGAAGTTTCAAAAAAGAGAAACTATTTTTGTTGCCATTAATATTTTATGTTTGAATATCATAATACTGATGTTAAAATTGTATTTTTAAAATATTTGTAAAATGTTTCTAAAAAACATTTTTAGTAAAAATAAAATATTTTTCGGTTATTGTTACAAAATCAAGTGTCCTTCTACTTTTTTTACGTAGTGTATATGGCTCTGCCGGGACTCGAAACCTGTAGTACCGCCAGAGCGCTAGCCACTCGGCCTTCAAGCCATTAGGTCTAATAGGACTGTTGGGCATAGGACTGCCAACCCTACCCTGTAAAAAGAAAACATCTCCTGTTTCGGAATAGAAATGGTCCAACATGGACTGTAGAACCAGGGAGTTTGTAATGCTTGTATTTCTGTTTATAATTGTTGAAAATAAATTTTTATTGTTAATTACTTTTGATAATATACCATACAGTTTATATTATATTTATAATTGAATGGCATATAATCGGAAGTAACCGGCAATAAAAATGAATTTTAAACTATTATAACTCAAACCATATTGGAATTATTGAAAGGAACTGGAGCAAATGCTAAATTTTATTTTAAAGAATAGTTAAAACCCATGTGAATGACCCTTGTCATAAGATAGCATCAACCGTATTGATAGAACGTTTTCAACACAAGTTTACCAGATGTTAATGACCCGAAAGCTTCCCAACATAATTGATGCGTCGGAACTTTTAACTAATTACAGAAATTACTAATTAAAATTTCAGACTGGTGAAATTTTTAGATTTTTGAACAAGCTCTAATTCATTTAAAATGTGAGTATGTACCAATGCTGTCTAAAATCTTAAAAAATAAAAACATATTCACATAGAAACAGTTTGGAATTTAATCAATTTATAATTCTAATTATTCATCTTGAAATCAGAGCCATTGGAAAATGTATCTGAAAACTTTAAATTTGTATTTCACAGATGGTTAATGAAACAATTTCCCTTTTTTTCAATTCCTTCTATTAGCTCACACTCTCCCTATATATATCTTGTTCAAATTTTCAATCGTTGATAAAATACTTTTTATTCATCCATTCAACTTAAAATACATTTTTTTAACTTGTAGTGGATGACACTGGATGTTAATACAGTTTTTTAAATATTAATTCATTAATTAAATTTAATTAATTCATTTTAGATTTTTTAAATTTAAGTTGCATGTATCTACCAATAGATGGCGCCAGATAAACTTAAATAAATGATTGAAAATTATTTATAAAGGAATTTCTGTAATAGAGTGAAAAAAAAAGTAGGAATTGACTTTAAATTTTTTTTTATATTACTTGTTTTTATTGAAGCAAACTTAATGTTGTCTTGTAACACGTGTATTTCAATTTATAATAGTTTAAAAATCATTTTTATTGTCGATTACTTTTAAAGATATACCATTCAATATATAGTGCATTTAATTTATCTGGAAACTGTTAATTGATGAATGCTAGTAAATAGTTAGCTATAGTTAGCTAGTGAATAGTTAGTTAGGTCAATAGCTATTGAATAGTTATTGACCATCTACACTAAAAAATTATGGCGATAAATTTCAAAATTAAAATTAAATGAAATAATTTCAAGTTAATTTAAATTAAAAATTTATTTAAGTTTATTTTTCAAGTTTAAATAATTTCAAATTAATACATTTCAAGTAATTTAAATTTTTTTGTGAATTTACAAACAAAATCTTGTAAGTAAAATATTTGCTTAACTCAAATATTTAAAAATTTTCTTTATTCTTTTAAATATTAAATTTGAAGTATGTTAAACATTCTCACAAATAATTTCAGATAAAGTATGTTTCGTTTTTGTGAACGATTATTTCAATACATTTTTTTATAAAAGTTATTATAATTAATAGTATCGTCATTTTCACTATAACATTTTATATGCTATAGAGAAAGTGTATTGAAATAATCGGTGTTTCATAAATGGAACAGTAAAAAACAACATAAAAAAAAAAGAACTCTGGGTGTTTAAAAGACAAGCTACATATTGAATATTGATATTCATCGAATAAAGGGATTATATGACATTGTAGCTTTGTTTTCTCCTTCACACTGGTGAGAGTGCAGGAGAAAGCCCAGTTACAATGTCTGACGACTTCCCTTTGGCGTTCAGGAGGAAGGGTAAGTAGACCTTCCTCCCTGAGGAAGTACAGCTCAACCTCCTCTCCTGCTGAGAATCGTTCAGTTTACAATCTCTCACCCCGATAGGAAATATATTTAGCGCAACCTTGCATATTAGTTGGCCTACAGACTCTCACCCGGACGGAAAGTCCCTTTCTCGCATCCTGCGCGTACCCGAGTTTCGGGGTTTCGGCTTAGAAGTGGAGTAATTCCACTAATCTATAATTATCTGTCTTTAAACGCGTTAAATAATGTACAACCGTAATTGTAAGTGTGTGGTGTTTGTGCGTGTGTCAATAAAGCTGTGAGTTCTCCACCCTCACAGAGTTATAATTTGATTGGCCAACCTGCACACTACACTACTAAAATAACATAAAACAGGATAACAAAATTAGCCATTTTAGTTTACAGTGCATAAAAAATATCATTATATTCATTAATCTTCTCGTTTAATGAATATAACTAAAAATTTACACATAATTTTTTAAAGACGTAAACCTCTTACGGACTTTCACAAACAATTTAAGAGTTAAGGAAAATTCTCAGAACATTCTTGCACATGAGAGCCTTAGACTTTTATTCTTAGAAGTACTTGAAGAAAATGGACCAGAAGAAATAGAAAAAAATAGCCTAGGGGATTTTTTTTCCTTCTTCCAGGAAAAACTTGTGAAACAATTCCTGCTAGAGGAGAACAAAATTCCTAGAACCTTCATTTTTTAAAGATTATAACATCAATTCTCGTTATTAAATCAAAATTTAGAAATCTTTATTTTTAATACATAACAGATCAAGAATTAATATAGTATTACAAAATTTAATAATATTTTTTTTATCTTTAATGTTAAAAAAAAATTGCATTTTCCATCATGGTTCAAATGCCTGGTGTCAGATTTCTTGAACACCATCTACTCACAGTTACATTTCCCCCTTACTCTTAGAAAAGCAGGACTTTTAAAAATCTTATTTTAAAGAGAGTTTCGATCTTTCTTATCAGAACCAATCTGGAACTTTGGAATAAAATAGCGCTATCTATCCGATGCTTGGCGCTCTTTAAAGTTGGCAGCAATACGCCAGATATAGCAGAGAGCGATACTACAAAAGAAATTCTCCAGCGAAGCATATTTTAAGTGAATCTTATCAAGAAGGTTGAAGAGAATGTCAAGTAGTCACGCTTCATTAAGCAATGAGTAGGGATCCTCAGGAATAGCTTGAGTGCGAGGAAAACAGAAACCTTAAAGAGTTGACTTTGGTTTCGAACGACGCACTAAATAATAATGTTAAATTTAAGTTAAAATATAATCAATAATATGCATCATACCTTTTTATGAACTATTTCTTCAATGTAGTATTTTTATAATTGCCAAAATGTATAAAAATTTATTCGGTTAAAGTTATCTTTCACATTCTTGTTTTTTCAAATACTTTACAACGGCCTCATAGACAATTGCTTTGTAGTAGTTTTCTGGATTTTCACTCATCAACACATAAAAGCAAGTCAGCTATTCTTAAACGTTTTCCCAATACGTAAAGTCCTCCCCTTATCGCCCAATTGACAAACTTTCTGGCCCTTGGTACCACAAGTTTCAGGTTCGAATACTGGCTGTGGTATGGATGTTTCTGAGTGGTTTGGAATCCACGTTAAACTGTAGGTCCTAGTCCAATTAGCCTAAAGTGTACACTAAATGACCATAGAGCGACAAACCAAACTATGAAATTTTTATTATGTGAAATTATTTGTTAAGAATGATGATGATAAATAAATGATTCTGATTACATGATTAAACTAATTTATAGAATTTGAAAATGTTGTATGATCATTTTTTTAAAAATTAAGTATTTTTGTTGTATATTCAATTATTGAAGGGTTTTTTAAGTCCTCCACTATTTAATTTTTTTTTTGTATTTACATCTAAAACATTTTGTAACAAAGCAGTACAAAATAAAAAATGAATTAATTTGATAAAATTTTCTAATAAAGAACCGTATAACTAAGAAAAATTTATATAAATATTTTTTAATTTTTAATACACGACAATCATGAATTAATATAGTATAACAAAATTTAATAAATACATCTTTAATACTTAAAAAAAATGTTCCTTCACAGTTCAAATGCCTGGTGTCAGATTTCTTGAACACCATCTACTCACAGTTACATTTTCCTCTTACTCAGAAAGAGCAAGACTTTTAAAATACTATTTTAAAGAGAGTTTCGATCTTTCTTATCAGAACCAATCTGGAACTTTGGAATAAAATAGCGCTATCTATCCGATGCTTGCCGCTCTTTAAAAGATGGTAGCGATACGCCAGATATAGAAGAGAGCGATACCACAAAAGAAATTCTCCAGCGAAGCATATTTTAAGTGAATCCTATCAAGAAGGGAGTCAAGTAGTCATGCTTCATTAAGCGATGAGTAGGGATCTTCAAGAATAACTTGAGTGCGAGGAAAACAGAAACCTTAAAGAGTTGACTTTGGTTTGGAACGACGCACTAAATAATAATGTTAAATTTGAGTTAAAATATAATCAATAATAGGCATCACGCCATTTTATGAACTAGTTTTTAAATGTAGTATTTTTGTAATTCCCATGCTATTGTATTAAACTATGTTCAGTGAAATTTATCTTTCACACTACTTTTTTCTCACATCTATTATTTGAAGACTATTTTTTTTTTTGAAAATTGGTCAACTTCATGGTCATTAACATTGATTTGATGTGATTTAATTTTATTTGTCCCTCCACGGTTGTTGTTTTTTTGGCACACTTTAAGCTAATTAGACCGGGACCGACTGTTTAACGTGGATTCCGAACCACTAACAAACATCCATGCCACAGCCAGGATCAAACCAGACACCTGTGGGTTCCAGACGGATAGTCACTCGATCATCAGGCCCCATTTTTCTGATAGTCTTTCGGCCATCAGGCCCCATTTTTCTGATTACATGATTAAATTAGTTAACAGAATGTGAAAATATTTTATTATCATTCTTTTATCAGATAAGTATTTTTTGAAATATCTTTGTTATACTTTAATTTATTAAAAGATTTTTTTTAGTCCTCCTCTATTTAATAATTTATTTTGCACCGACATCTAAAACATTTCGTAACAAAGCAATACAAATTTAAAAAGGAATTAATTTGATAAAAATTTTCCATTCTAAGAACCATAGAATTAACGAAAATTTGAATACATATTTTTTCTTTATTTTTAACACATGACCAATCACTAATTAATATAATATAACAAAATTTAATAAATATATATTTAATATTAAAAAAAATTGTATTTTTCTTCACAGCTCAAATACCAGGTTTCAAATTTCTTGAGCACCATCTACTCGTAGTTACATGGAAAAAGGACCTTAAAAATTCTTATTTTAAAGAGAGTTTCGATCTTTCTTATCAGAACCAATCTGAAACTTCCGAATAAAATAGCGCAATCTATTCAATGCTTGCCGCTCTTTAAAAGATGGTAGCGATACGCCAGATATAGAAGAGAGCGATACCACAAAATAAATTCTCCAGCGAAGCATATTTTAAGTGAATCCTATCAAGAAGGGGAAGTGAATGTCAAGTAGTCACGCTTCATTAAGGAATGAGTAGGGATCCTCAGGAATAGCTTGAGTGCGAGGAAAACAGAAACCTTAAAGAGTTGGCTTGAGTTTTGAACGACGCACTAACTAATCATGTTAAATTTTGGGTCAAAATATAGTCAATAATAGGCATTATACCATATCTGTGAACTATTTTTTCAATGTAGTATTTTTGCAATTGCCATATTACTGTATTAAGCTATATTCAGTTAAATTTATCTTTATCATTATTGTTTTTTCAAATACTTTAGTATTATATAGTAGATAGTAGTTTTCCGGATTTTCACTGATCAACACATAAATGCAAGTCAGCTATCCTTAAAAGTTTTCCAATATGTAATGTCCTCCCCTTATCTCTCAATTGACTAGTATTCTGGCCTTTGATACCATAGGCTTCAGGTTAGAATCCTGGTGGTGGTATGGATGTTTGTGAATGGTTCGGAATCCACGTTAAACTGTAAGTACTTGTCTAATTAGTCTTAAGTGTGCAGAAAATGAACGTAAAGCGAAAAGCCAAATGAAATACTTTACGATGAATTGAAGCCTTTTTTTTTGTTGAACATTGGTGTACTTCGTGATTATCTGGATCATAAACACCACATTGATGAGCGATGAGGAGATTTGATTTCGTTTCATGAGTCGCTCTACAAATAATTTTTTCCACATTTTAAGCTAACTAAACCGGGACCTACTGTTTGACGGGGATTTTGAAGCCCTTACAAACATCCATGCCACTGCCACGATTCGAACCTGCAGCCGGTGGTACCAAGGGCCAGAGTGCTATGACCATTTGGGATATGAGAGGAAGACATTACATATTGGGAAAACTTTCAAGGATATCTGACTTGCATTTATGTTGATGTGCAAAAATCCGGAAAACTAGCGGCTTAATGGCCATTTGGCAAGCGTTCTTGCCTTTGGTACCCCAGGCTTGAGGTCCAAATCCTGGCGGTGACATGGATGTTTGTGAGTGATTTGGAATCCACGCTAAACTGTAGGTCCCGTTCTAATTGGTCTAAAGCATGCAAGAAAGGACAGTAATGCGACAAACCAAACGGAAATTACTACAAAGAAGCTCGAGTAAATGCGCGATAAACTTTATACATATTTCCCCAATCACCAACGTGTCTCCTGAGTTTTAAATGCAGTGGCTACTAAGGACACCAGCTGATTCGAAGAAGAGATCTCTTTCATGTTAGTCACGGATGTTACCTCTAGGGCACGAGTCAGCATTTTAAGTCATTTATCACTGAAACAAACACATAACAAGTTCCAACTTTATCAAGGGCTCACTTTGGTGGAACATCTATAGTGAATTCATTACACATTTAATTAGAATTGCAAACTGTCATAACAAGTTGGCATCAAACTCAGATCAAATAGAAGGAAATTTTTGTCTAAGCATTTAATGTCATAAAAATAGGAATTTTCTAATCAAGTTTGTAGGTTTTTGATCCCGTTTCGCGGCTCAGTGGCACTGTGCGCCGCTGGTGAGCTTTAGAACTGCGTTTCAATCAGCTGGCGACTTTGTTATAGACACTGTTTCAAAAAACGAGCACATTCGACGGCGCTTGTGATGTTAAGCATCTTGCGTCGTTAATCAGTGGGAGTTTTCTTCTATATGATAAGCAAGTGCGTAATAGTTCATCCTAAAAGTCTTTCCGTAAGGATGACTTTTCCAGCCCTCCTTCATCAGCGACTGGGTGCCAAGTTAGAATTCTCTCTTCGGGTGTTTCATCACAACAGAAGCTGCCCTCTTTTCGTCCATCCATGAGTAGATCACTCATGGGATGTCCGTCCCGCGCTGCAGGACACTGAAGATTAGACACCACAGCAACATAAACTCTTCTGAAAAAGAAAGCACTATAAAAAGCAAGCATTGAAAACACTAGCCAGAAATAATCTTTTGATTTAAAATTAAATCGCTATGAATTCATACAATGATAATGAAATAATTACAATTTAAAGATGCAGGGTATAGATGCCGGACACTGAGGACATTGAGTAGACAACAGTTTTTAAACGAGCTACCATCTCCCCTTAGAAGGATGCACACATATTTTTCATTTCTTAATAAATTTTAAAATATTTAAAAAAATTTTTATTCGATTAACAGTCTCGTACTTAGAAACCATTTTAGAACAAAATGGTTGCTGTAAAAGAAACCATAAGAACTTATTTTATTCTTGACTTGACTTTGAGATTTATGCTCGCTCTAGCTACTTTATCTCAGTTTATCCAATTACGCTTAAGAAGAAATCAGAGAAAAAAAAGAAACAAGGGAAGATAATACAAATAAAAAAGATCCACAGATAATCAGTAGGGTTTGACTGTTTCCAAAAGTATTGAAAAAGAAGCACTCAAATGTGTGGTGTTGTGCAGAACTTCTGTCCTTAAATAATACAAAAAAAGTTAACACACACACAAAAAACTTATTTTATTATTCTAGCGCGTATTGAAAGCACAAATAATACTTGCAAAATTACTGTGTATTATTATTAAATGCATGCAATTATTGCCATTATATTTGAAAGGCATTGCAAGCAGTAATTGAAAAATTATTATATATTACTATTAACTATATTTGAGAACTGATCTTTGTACTTAAAAACAATTTTGGAAAAAAATGAGATAATTGTAAAAAAAAAATATCTTTAATATTCAGTCCCTTACAACTATTAAATTTTATAAAAAGTAATAAAAACAAAATTAATATAAATTTAATTTCTTTTTCGCATTATTAAATTAGATCAATAAATTCCATTTTACAAATTGCTGAAAATCCTTATTACATTATGAGCAAAACTAATTTAATTTAAGCACATTTTTTTTTTATTTCGTATTAAATCATAAGCGAGAATAGTAACTATAAAACTCAAATAATCACAAATAGACGTTTAGAATATTCTGTTTAAAAGAAAGAGAAATTCGGTTTTATTTATGAGCTGAAATCTAATATTTTATTCTAGTGTCTTCTTGAATGAAATACCGATTTCCATTTAATCATCTCTACTCAAATGCAGAAGTCAGATTAGAAAATATTAAGTTTCCAACGGAGC
This sequence comes from Caerostris darwini, assembly GCA_021605075.1. Classification (NCBI taxonomy): domain Eukaryota; kingdom Metazoa; phylum Arthropoda; class Arachnida; order Araneae; family Araneidae; genus Caerostris; species Caerostris darwini. The sequence goes on from BPLQ01008840.1 coordinate 132,500, forward strand.
GTATTTTAAGTGAATCCCTCCATGTAGTGGAAGGAAATGTCAGGCAGTCATGCCTTCATTAAGGAATAGATAGGGTGCGAGAGATCCTTAAAACGCATATTAAGTTTGGCATAGGACATATAATCATATTGGATTCAAACGCATAATGATCATTATCTAATTACCTGTTATTAAAATGATGATTTTGATTTAAGGTTAAAATTTGATTTTTACCTTAATTTAATTTGAGATGTCAATATAATTTTAATAGCTAAATCAATGTTTGCTGATAATGTAGTTGCTGTATAATAACGTTATTGATAATGTCGTTGCTGTATAATAACGGTATTGATAATGTCGTTGCTGTATAATGAATTGTCTAATTATTGATAAAATGTCGATTTTGATTTGTTAAAATTTGATTTTTAAATTTAAGTTAGTTGCTGATAAATTTTAATGTATAATGCAGTTGCTGATAATGTAGTTGCTGTATAATACAGTACAATGCAGTTAGTTGCTGATAATATACTTGCTGTATAATACAGTACAATGCAGTTAGTTGCTGATAATGTACTAGTTGTATAATACAGTAAAATGCAGTTAGTTGCTGATAATATACTTGCTGTATAATACAGTACAATGCAGTTAGTTGCTGATAATGTACTTGCTGTATAATACAGTACAATGCAGTTAGTTGCTGATAATGTACTAGTTGTATAATACAGTACAATGCAGTTAGTTGCTGATAATATACTTGCTGTATAATACAGTACAATGCAGTTAGTTGCTGATAATGTACTAGTTGTATAATACAGTACAATGCAGTTAGTTGCTGATAATATACTTGCTGTATAATACAGTACAATGCAGTTAGTTGCTGATAATGTACTTGTTGTATAATACAGTACAATGCAGTACAATGCAGTTAGTTGCTGATAATGTAGTTGCAGTATAATGTCGTTACTGATAATGTAGTTGATGTATAATGTCGTTGCTGAGAATGTAGTTGCTGTATAATGCAGTTGTTGATAATGTAGTTGCTGTATAATCCCAGTATATGATACTCCGTATTCATTTCAAATGATTTTAAACGCTGCCGACATCGTTGCAGTCACTACTTTCAGAAATGAGTAGACGATTGTGATTGTGATGATGACGATTGTGACAATATGTGTAAAAAGCGACTAGCATCTATAATCGGCGTACCTAGATTAAGATATTGGATTTTCTCCCATATGATACTCAAATATGGCGTGGTTATGCCTAAAAGTCCTTCCGGAATGCACAGTCCTCCCCTTACCCGTTGGTGGGCTGTTCGTTGGATATGTAAGAGATACATAAGATTCACTGATGTTACAGAGATAAAAAAGGGATTTAAAAACTTTGTTTATTGTTTTAGAATGTCTATTGATAAAATAAATAAAAAGAAAAATCGACTAAGAAACTAAATAAATAAAATAGTGCATTGAATTTGAATGTAAAACATTTAATGAAAATAATTTTAATATTTTTTAATTTATATTTTTAATTTTTTTATGTATTAGTAAAACAATGATATTGATTTTACTTGATATAAAATAAATTGTAATTAGGCTTTCTACTTTAATTTAATTTTTAAAAAATTAATTCAAATGAATTTTTTTTAAATGTTAAAAATATAATATATAGAATGTAATAAGCGAAATAAATTATTAGAATATTATATAATTATATTTGTATATTAGTCTTTTTTTCAGATATATATAATTAATCCACTTCTTCCAATTTATATATACTTTTAAAAATAAGTTTTGTCTATTTTTTATGATACGTTATTAAAACTGAGTGATAGTAAATATTACTTATACCTAAATATAACAAAGATGAGATATCAATTTTCTCTAAATGCATTAATTTTTCATCTGTGAGTAAACAAAAATGAGTAAAATATTTTAACTTAAGCTTTTTAATATTAATAAAATGAACACCTTTTCTACAAAAAAAAAAAATCTTGAAAAAAACAGAAGTATTTTTATAATAGCATTGCTTAAAAATTAAATAATATGAAATTTATAAATGCATAATTGATTATGTTCAATTTAATACTACAGCAGATCCTAAAAAAAGTCTCAATTAACCTTAATAATAATTTACATTTCAAATATATCGTTTGCCATTAAAAAAAATTCTAAACTATTCCAAACATTTATGTGGCAGCACCAGTTATCATGATACCGGTTAAATCTGTATTTCAAATACCGGATCAAACCGGTTCCTACTCTTTTGACGTACATTTTTGCATAGAAGTTAACCTTTATTTTTAAGACACTTAAAGATTCAGAGGTAGCTCCACTTCCCCAAATTTTTCCCAGGGCGAAAATCCCACATGGTGTTCTCACCAGTACAAAAAAAAAGGACGGGGACCTGGTAAAAGACCAGTACACTATCTGTAAACATCCTTGAATCGTGCGCGGGGTGTTCGTTTCGGTATTTGTGCGCAGTTATGGATTAGTTCGGAAATTGGTGTAGGTAGGGCCGACTTCCGAAAGCGCTGAGTGTGGAGATTAAATTACACCTGGATCGAAGTAACGAGCTGCAAGATGTAGATTTATGCACGCCTTGCAACAGTTGGATTTCCATGCTCCTACTTTCCCGTTATGTTGTTTCTATGGGGTCTGGTGGGAAGCATGAGGAAATATTTATCTAAGCTTTTATACTAAAAGTTGTTGATTTATTTTTAGATAAGTGGGATTTGATACGTGCTAGGTCAATTTTGAGACTTTGTAACAATTTTGGATACATTTGAAATCTTTTGTAATAAACGATGTAGCGTCTAGACACTAGAAGAGTACTCAATTTGCAAAGTAAATCTAGAATAAGGCGTAATAGTGAAATAAAAAACAATTGCTTATAGATATTTGATTCTTGATAGCAAAGTGGGATTAATAAATTAATTCAAGGTTAATTGCTCAGTAAATGGGTTAAATTTTTCAATACTAATGTTCCAAATAGTCATAAAAACTTATATTTCATGATTAATTAAAGATTTCAATATTTAAAATAAGTGAGTTCGTAATAAAGGAAGTTTATAATAAGGCAATTAAAGAAATCTACAATGCTTATACATGCAAAACAATAAATTTACCATCTTATTATAAAATTATATTTCTGATTTCGTATTTTGTTATTTCAGACATTGTTTTGTCGCAGATTTCTGCAAGTAATAAACCAAATGCTCATTTCTGTTTTTTAAGGGGAAAAAAGTTTAACACATTTTAAAAATAAATTTTAAAAACTGGTATATTTTATAACTAGAAATCGAAGTACTGAGCTGAAAGATATAAATTTATACACGCCTTGAAACAGTTGGATTTTCATGCTCTTTCCCCCGTTATGTTGTTTCTATGGGGTCTGGTGGGAAGGATGGGGAAATATTTATCTAAGCTTTTATCCTAAAAGTTGTTGATTTATTTTTTAAATAAGTGGGATATGATATGTACTAGGTCAATTTTGAGACTTTGTAATAATTTGAGATAAATTTGAAATATTTTGTGATGAAGAATGTTAAAAATTGTGTCTAGACACAAGAAGTATACTCAGTTTACAAAGTAAATACTGAAATAAAAATAATTGCTTATAGATATTTGATTCTTGATAACAAAGTGGGATTAATAAATTTGTTCAAGGTCCATTTCTCGGTAAATGGGTTAACGTTTAATGTTCCAAATATCCCTAAAAAACTTATATTTCGTGATTAAGTTAAGAATTTAATATTTAAAGTAAATAAGTTCATAATAAAAACAAATTCTAATAAGATATAATAATTAATTTCTTAAATAAAATAATATTTTAAATAATAATAATATTTAAATTCTTAATAAGGCAATTAAATAATTTACAATGCTTAGTATAAAATTAGATTTCTAGTTTTTGTTATATTTTTATTATTTCAAGTTTTTTGTTATTTTAGACATTGTTTTGTCACAAATTTTTGCAACTAAATAAATTGAATGCTCATTACTGATAAAAAAAAAATTAACACAGTTCATAAACAAATTTTAATAGCTGGTATATTTTTTATAAGTAGGACTAAGGACAAAAATATTATTGGAAATTGTTCTTAATGAAATTTATTAAAATTCTACGAAAATAAAAAAAAATCAATGATTTTTTTTGTTTTTACAATATTTAACACCTACATTGAAGTAACGAGGTGGAAGATGTAAATTTATCCACGTCTTGCAACAATTAGATTTCCATGCTCTTCCCGGTTTAGTTGCTTCTAGGGGTCTGGTGGGAAGAATGGGGAAATATTTTTTAATGCAAAAGTTATTGATTTATTTTTAGATAAGTGGGATTTGATACGTACTAGGGAATGTTTGTTACAAAATTGGAGACTTTGTAATAATTTGAGATAAAAATTAAATCTTAGGTAATAAAATATGTTAGTAGGGTCTGGTAGGAAGAATGGGGGAAATATTTGTCTCAGCTTTTGCCCAAAAGTTGTTGATTTATTTTTAGATATGTGGGCTATGATATGTGCTAGGTTATTTGTGTTACAAATTTTGAGACTTTGTAATAAATTTGAAATATTTTGTAATATTTGATGTTAAAAATTGCATCTAGTCACAAGAAGTGGAGGTAGGGACTCAATGTGAAAAGTAAATCTAGAATAAGACGTAATAGTGAAATAAAAATAATTGCTTATAGATATTCGATTCTTGGTAGCAAAGTGGGATTAATAAATTAGTCCAAGATCTATTGCTCGGTAAATGGGTTAAATCCTTCAAGGCTAATGTTCCAAATAGTCCTAAAAACTTATATTTAATGATGAAGTAAAAAATTAATATTTAAAATAAGTAAGTTTATAATAAGACAATTAAGGAAAGTTACAATGCTTATTATTATTTGTGTTATATTTATTAGTATTATATTTTTGATTCAGTTTTTTTTGTTATTTCAGTCATTAATTTATCATCAACTTCTGCAAGTAATAAACCGAATGCTCTTTTTAAAAAAAAAAATAACATTTTTATAAACAAATTTTAAAAGCTGGTATATTTTATAAGTAGGAATTATAAGTCCTACTTATAAAAAATATCCTTGAAAAGTGTTGTTAAAGTAGTTTATTAAAATCCTATGAAAATAAAAAGAAAAATGCTTTTTGTTTTTGTTTATTAGGTATGAATAACTATGTTTATATTTCTAATTTATTTTATAATTTTATATGAAATTTACGTTAAGTTTAGTTTACTTTTAGTAATTAGTTCGAACACTAAAATAAACTCTTATGCATTTTTTTTTTATTTCCCTTTATACATGATTTATATCATATGTTTTCTAGTATTCTTAATTGATTACTAATCTGTGCAATCTTTCAAACATATGTTTAAATTAACTCAAAAAACTAAGTAACATTATTCATATTATTTATAAATAAAATAATTAAGTAATGTTTGTTAACTTTCATACTAAATTTTTGTAAATCGGAAGGATGAAAAAAAACCTTTCGAAAAATTTGACACAAAAAATAAACATCATTAAAAATAATTACATGGGATAGAAAATAATTATGCAAAATAATTTTATCCAAAATAAATATAAAAAATTATTTTAGTAAATTTATAAGCGCACACACACACACACACACACACACACACATTATTATTATTATTTTATTCTTTACTTTGTTGTGAGACTTTATTTTATTATTATTTTTATTATTTCCACTTCAAAAAACAAAATTGTTTGATGAATTTTGCTGAAGTTACTAAAATAAAATAAAATTTCATTCAATAGTGCTATTGTTATCATTAATTTTTTGGAAAAAATAATAAATAAATTTTTGTTTCTTATTGAGCTTAAATTTATTTCTTTTCGTTAAAATTTATTTCTATAAAATCTTTAATATTAAAACTTATCATAACACCTAATATTTCTTTTTTTTATATAAATTTCTAACATAATTACTGGCATATTAAGCATAGCTACTGAAAAATAACTACTTGCTAAAATAAAAATCTGAAATAAACTACTTGGTAAAATAAAATTTTAAAACGTCTGAGAAAATTCACTTTGATTCCCAAGAGAAAGTTAAAATGTTTGTTTTACATTGAAACTAATTATCATAGGAAAAAATTACATCTAATGTTCATTAATTCTCTAAATAATGAAATTAACATCTGTGGTCAGTGTTTATAACTACTGCAATAATTAACTTTTTCCTTGTCTTTATTTACATCAAAATACTCAACAACGATTCACAATTGGAATTAATAAATCTAAAGACATTATAAAAATGCTTTATTTTAATATACTTAAAAAAATAAACATTCAATGGTATTGTTGAATATAAACAGAAGGAAATATTAAGAAATTGAACAACTCTTTATGTTCGTAACACATTTTCTTGTAAATAATAATATGGGTGTCTTAAAAATATTAATTATTGAATTATCAAAAAAACAATATTAAATATAGTTTATGTTCAAATTAGTTCCACAAAATTCAACTCATTTTTGCTAGATTTGATTTTTTTATTAGAATTCCCTGATTTCTTAGTATAAAAATTATTCTATCGATTTATCTACAGAAAGATTCTTGCTCTCGCAAATGATGATTCATTACAGATAATATCCAGCACAGGAAAAAGTCAATCGATTAGATTGATTTCTTGCAGTCGCACTTTTATATTACTTCCTTACAGCTTTAAGTAGGGGCCAAAATAATCTGGTGGATAGCGCGTTGAATTTCAGAATTTAGAGAGCTCATTTCGAAATCCTATAAGCACAACCGAAGGGTTTATGACAATGGTGATCGGAAGTCCTTCCGATGGTGTCGTGAACTAGAGTATTAGGAGGTGAATCCCCAGATGACACTCTTTGCTGAGTTAGTTCTAAATCGTAGTAGCGCTATAGCATTGCCGTAGTACCCTCTTTGTAATACTGAACCTGCTACATGCTATATCTTCCTTGGGCGTGATTTGAAAACAACATAGTTTTTAGTAATCATTTTTTTTAAAAATTAAGTAAACTTTGTTCTATACAACTATGAATGCGTTTAAGCACACAATTTATGGATTCCAAATGGAACATTTTATCCTTAAAAAACAAGTAATATAAAAAAAAAAAATTTAAAGTCAATTCCCACTTTTTTTCACTATATTGCAGAAATTCCTTTATAAATCATTTTTATTAATTTTTTTAAGTTTATCTGGCGCCATCTATAGGTAGACATATGCAACTTAAATGTAAAAAAAAACTAAAATTAATTAATTGAATTTAATTACTGAATTAATATTTGAAAAAACTGTATTAACATCAAGTGTCATCCACAAGTTAAAAAAAATGTATTTGAACTTGAGTGGATGAATAAAAAGTATTTTATGAACGATTGAAAATTTTAACAAGATATATTAGGGAGAATGTGAGCTAATAGAAGGAATTGAATAAAACTATTTATTAATATTATAGAATATATATAAAGTTTATAAGTAATAATATGATAAAATTCTAAATTATTTGAAGAACATCTATTACTTGAGCTAAATTTACATATTTGTAACAGATTCAACATTATGCAGGCTGGGGGAGCGATGAGGGGTTGGGGGAGGAAGGGAGTGTTGGAAAATATCCATAAAAAAAACTTTTTATCAACTCAGGGATGGTTTTTGATTCATATTTAATTTGAATTTGAGACACCTTCAAAAATGACTCATTCATCCAGCTGAAGACAATAAAATATTCATTAAAAGAAATGGCATGCTATTATTTGAAATGGTGTTAGTTGAGCAAACAGGTTTAGATTTTTTTTTTCAGCGTGATTCTCATAATTATTTTTTTCCAAAACAGCCTGTCTTTTCATAGTTATTGATGTTGAATTTTTTTCCAATGCTGAGTCCTTCATTATAAGGTTATTCTCAATTTGAAACGGCAGATATATAAAAGGTTTGAGCTTGATGGCCGCGTGACTGGCTCTTTGTACCCCATGCTTCGGGTACGAGTACCAGCGATGCTATTTATGTTTATAGTGGTTCGGGATTCACTTTAAACCGTAGGTCACTGTCTCATATGACCATAGGGAGTAGGGCTGACAACCCTATCCCGTAAGACGAAAACATCTTCTGTTTCCAAATCTACAAGTAGGTAAAAGGCCTTGGCCTACCATGGGGCAGTTTCGCCAATGAAGAAGGCGTAGATATAAAATGTCCACCGTTACTTGGGTATCTACTATAATGAACTCATATTTTGCAAGGCAATTTTAAAGGAGCACCCTCAGGAAACTCATATGAAGGGATCCTTTCTCTCCTCATCTTAAGGAGGCTTTACCCTTTTTCAGTTCCTTCTATTAGGTCACACTCTCCCTATATATATCTTGTTCAAATTTTCAATCGTTCATAAAATACTTTTTATTCATCCACTCAAGTTCAAATACATTTTTTTTAACTTGTAGTGGATGACACTGGATGTCGATACAGTTTTTTCAAACATTAATTCAGTAATTAAATTTAATTAATTTATGTTAGTTTTTTTTAGATTTAAGTTGCATGTATCTACCAATAGATGGCGCCAGATAAACTTAAAAAAATGAATGAAAAATATTTATAAATAACTTTCTGCAATAGAGTGAAAAAAAAGGTAGGAATTGAGTTTAAATTTTTTTATATTACTTGTTTCCCCTTTTAGAAAGCAACTAAAATATCGTGGTCTGTGGATTTATCGTGCTAATACTTATAACAACATAGGATTTCGATTTCGCTTCACTCTTCAGATTTTGAATCGAACTTAACTCAGGTTGGATACTTAACAATTTTTCCACTAGATCTCTCCTATCTTCCAATAATAATTTAATTTTCAAATATCTACCGTTCCATGTTTATTATTTCATAATTATGATAATTTTACTAAAATTTTCATAATTGTAAATTATGCAGCATTAAATTATCAAGACAAAAGTATAATACAGATATTTAAGAACAATAACTGACATATTACTTAAATATGCATAATAAAAATAATAATTTTATTGATATACTTTAAGTATGTGGGTTATTTCGAAATATAGTATCCACGTTTATTGACTTTAAAATGGCAGTTACTTTTTTATTCTGTGGTTAGACACACATTTAACCTTTCGAGTCTATATTTTTATTTCATTTATAAATTACTCCTTTTGCAACATCGGCAGCAATTTAGTGGGGAAACTTAATCCTGCTGTCAATATTTTTGCAATAATTATATCTCTTATATGACAGCTTGTACAAGGTAAGTTATTTGACTGTCGTTTAAAATGCACAAACGCAGTTGCTGCTACTCCCACGCTTCACGTTATTTTAAAATAAGGGAATTCTTTTATTTTGAAATTGATGTATAGTGAGTTATTAAACTTATGTAAAATAAAATAATTTTTATAATTTTTATACTTTCACCATGATACAACTTTTACCGAGTATGTAGTTATTATTTAACTAAGAAATTATTATTTTAAGTATTAAGTATTATTTTTTATAAGTTTTATTTTAAAGAATGATCAAATTATAGATTTCACTAATGCAAATTTACTTCAATGTTTTTTCGTATAAAAATTATACAAAAATAAACTGATCTTGACGAAAATAAATGAATAGTTAGATTTTTTTTATATTTTAAGATACAAATAGTTAAAAAAATGCCATTTAAACTAAAAAAATCAATGAATAGATGGAAATAAATGAGGTTTGCTGCAAGAAAATTGATTTTTTTTTATATTTCTCATTAATTGTTAGACAAAGTTTTAAAAAAGCAATTAAATGTTTAATAAAGCTACTGAATATTTAATTAATTAAAATGTATACAGTTTTAAGGTATTCATTTAACATCTACTACTAATTTTAATAGTAGTGTTAAACTAAATAGAAATTTAAAAAATAATGTTAATAACAATTATTAAAGAATTATTTGCAAAATCATTTTGATTTAAAAAAGTAATTTTTACTTCTTCTTCTTCATTGGCGCAGCAGCCCCATGGTGGTCAAAGCCTCGTTGGTGCAGATTCTCAAAATGACATGCTTTTAGTGGGCCTTACGCGCAGATTCCCAAACATGACAGTCATATTAGGAAGGGACCTACATTTTAAAGTGGATTCCGAACCCTATGGTACAACCGGGACTCGAACTGAAACCTGTGCCACCGAGAGGTGTAATTTATGTTTACTTATGAATAAAACACTTTGCAAAATCCAATCCATAGATCAGAGGAAAAACGCTCAGTTTGAATTCAGGAGGACACGTTAAAATCCGCTATGGAGAGTGTTGCAGTCACTGTTTACAGGAACGATAAGACGCGTAGTTCCTTATAACATCTTCAGCAACATCCTGTATCAATATTCAAGCTCCATCGTTGTTTTCTAGTAAGTATTTTAAAATGTTGGGTCACTACTGAAAAAGATCTTACGGAAGACTTTCTCCTGAATCCTTCAGTGCATTGTTCGTGATAGGAATAAAAAAGTAATTTTTACTTACTTATGAGTAAAGTGCTTTGCAAAGTCTAACCAGTGGATCAGAGGAAAAACACACAGCTTGAATTCAGGAAGACACGGGTTAAAATCCACTATGGCGTGTGTTACAGTCACTGCGCATAGGAAAGACGAGCCGCGATGGCGATTTTAACATCTTCAACAACTTCATGTTTCAATACTTAAGCTCCATGGTAGTTATTTAATATGTATCTGCAAATCTTAAGTCACTACTGAGAAATGTCTTCCGAAAGACTTTGCCCAAAGTCCTTCAGTGCACTTTTCGTGACATACATAAAAAAGTAATTTTTACTTACTTATAGATAAAGTATTTTGCAAAGTCAATCAGGGACCAGAGGAAAACTGCTCATCTTGAATTCAATAGGTCACAGGTTAAAATCCACTATAGCGTGTGTTGCAATCACTGCTTACAGGAACGTAAGGCACGGTGTCCTAATAATATCTTCAGCAATGTCCATGGTAGAGTTCTTAGTAAGTATCTGTAAATGTTGGACCATTACTGAGAAAGGTCATCCGTAAGACTTTGCCTAAGTCTTTCAGTGCACTCTTCGTGGCATACATAAAAATGTATTTTTACTTACTCATGAATAAAGTACTTTGCAAAGTCCAACCCGTGGACCTGTGTAAAAGCACACAGCTTGAATTGAGGAATTAAAATCCACTAGTGTTCCAATCACTGCTTACAAGAACGATGAGACACGGTGTCTCTTATAACATATTTAACAACTTCATATATCAATATTCAAGCTCCATGGTAGTTTTCTAGTATATATTTGCAAATGCTGTGACATGCCTCTACTATTTGCACACAAAATACTTCCGGAAGACTTTGCCCTAAGTCCTTCAGTGTACTGTTCATGACATACATAAATGATCGATAGCACACATAAGTCCTCTATGATTGTTTGATTGTTTACAACATATACAATATTTAATTAAGTCAGTAGACCACGTACAACTAATAAACTTATATTTTATTTATATACTTCAATATTTGATACAGATCTCTATCAATTTGAAATTACTTGAACAATATTAATCCAACTTAACTGACTGCAAAATAATCTGCATATGTATACTCTAAATGCATTATTAAAAGTTTTTAACTACAATTTTCATACGTTAATAATTAGTTGTTCCATTTTTAGGATACATACAGCCATCTTGATTAACAATTCAACGTTTAAAAGTCTTTAAACTATATATAATACTATATATAACGGATCTTCTAAAATAAAGGTTTAAACCTTTATAAATTTAGTAAAACATCTCTTTATTTATGCAGATGGATAACATAATAAATCACGTATATTGAATTAAACCATAATAAGTAAACTATGAATTAGTATAAATATGAATAGTTAAACAATTTAGAAATAAAATTCATGTAAATGTGTCAATCCTAGTGTAACTATGTCTGGGAAGTAAAGAAAATAATCAAAATTCATTTAATTAAATTTTCAAGCATTATATTCTGTAAGTTTGTGGCGAATTATACGTCAATATAAATAGATTTAACAAGCGTAAGTTTTCAATTATGAATTATTTTGTAACTATGAAAATAATTACATACATTCAGAAAGACTGTTAGAAATTTTTAAGTGATCTATTTGTATAGTTTGTAGGTCATGTATGTTATTTATGATTGTTCAGCGTATTTTGATAACGTTGTAGTAATAATAAATTTAAAATTTTCCGTCTAAGTATTTTAAACTGCGCTAAAATTTTGAATTTAATAATTAATACAAAGAACCTTTAATCTGGAACAAAGTATAACTTCGATCAAAATATTATATATAACTGACAACCTCATTTAATAGGTTGCTTTGGCTACATAATTTAACTTTTAATGCATAAATTAAATACATAATGTAATTTTTAGGTATTACCCCCCAAAAAAAAAAAAAAAAAATAGAATCAAATAGAATTAATACAAAATAGATTAAAAATTATTAATCTAAAAAGAACAAACATTTATTGTATCGTATTTTTTTATTTAAAATATGTATTCATTCAAATGCTGTTTTTGTTGTTGCAGGTGTATGAATATTTCTAATTGAATTAAATTAAAAATTTGAAATGGTGTATTAAAATTAAAATTATTTTACATAGTTAGGATAACAGAACGAAAGACCAATGTAAATCAATTTTTTTTTCATTTAGTAAAGGTAAATGAACGAAAAGCCTATTGAAATTCGAAATTTTTTTTTTTAGTAAGTAAATGAACGAAAAGCCTATTGATATTCGAAATTTTTTTTTATTTAGTAAGGTAAATGAACGAAAAGCCTATTGAAATTCGAAATTTTTTTTATTTAGTAATGCTAAGTGAACGAAAAGTCTATTAAAATTCGAAATCTTTCAGTTACTAACTGTAAGTGAACAAAAGGCCTATTGAAATTCGATTTTTTTTTATTTAGTAAGTGAACGAAAATCTATTGAAATTCGAAATTTTTTTTTTTACTTAGTAACTGTAAGTGAAGGGAAGGCCTATAGAAATTCGAAAATTTTCAATTAGTTAGAGCAGGGGTCTCCAAACTACGGCCCGCGACAGCGAATAGCATATTGTTGCTAAATAAGTTGGATGAAAAAACACAGAATGATAATAACTCGATTTTATTTACTTGCTAGGTATAGCTTAATGGCAAGCATAATACGCAGAAAATTTAGCTTAAGCATAACATCTAACAAATAATTGAAATGAATCCCACTGGTATTATAAACTAGTGAACATCCCGCGGTTACCCTCGGTAGTTATGTTGGGGTAAAGAGTATCGCATATGTATGTATATTGATGTTTTGAATGTTTTTTTTTCCAATGGCAGATTATGAACAGTTACAGAACAACGAAAAATAAAAAAAAGAACAGAGAAAACAACAAAACATGCTGCAACAGAGTTCATTAATCTAATGTTTTGAATGTTTATATCCTGAATCAAACATATGATTTTTATCCTGAAAATCCCTCAGGAACGGAAAAGCTAAGTTAACGCGAATGAAACCGTGGGGTATCCACTTGTAAAAAAATGCTGTTGAGATTTATGTAATTGTAATTTTTTACTGACAATAGTGGATCAATTTTATTTGTACCAATTATTAAAAGAGATTTAAGATGCTCATCGGTTAACTTAGATCTATAAACATTCTTTGTGTACTTCATTTTGAATTTAGCAAGCGTATGCTCGCTCAGAGCGCGTACTCGGCGACTAGTCTAGAAATTATAGATAATGGCAAAAAATTAAAGCTGTTTTGGCCCTCGGTACTTACTGGAGTACAAAGTATGGCCCGAAGGCTGAAAAGTTTGGAGACCCCTGAGTTAGAGTAATAATACGAAAGGTGAATTGAAATTAAAAAATTTTGCAAATAACAAAGGCAAAGGAATGATTCTATAGAAAAATATAAAAAAATATCTTGGAATGTGTAAATAACATAAGAATATATTATTTTTTTAAATTATCCAACTGTTTTTTTAAATTATCCAACTGTTTTTTTAAATTAACCAACTGTTTTTTTTAAATTATCCAACTGTTTTTAAATTTTTTTTTTTAAATTATCCAACTGTTTTTTAAATTAACCAACTGTTTTTTTAAATTATCCAACTGTTTTTAAATTATCCAACTGTTTTTTAAATTATCCAACTGTTTTTTTAAATTATCCAACTGTTTTTTTAAATTATCCAACTGTTTTTTTTAAATTATCCAACTGTTTTTTTAAATTATCCAACTGTTTTTTTAAATTATCCAACAATTTTTTTTAAATTATCCAACTGTTTTTTTAAATTATCCAACTGTTTTTTTAAATTATTCAACTGTTTTTTTAAATTATCCAAACTATCCAACTGTTTTCGACATTGGTTTCTTAGACTAAAGCAAAGAATGTCGATTAAAGAATTATTTAAGAATGTTTGTTTCGATTAAGAATTTCAAAAGAACTTAAATTATTAAGACTTTCACAAATTGAAATACATGAAATAAGGGAACTTCAATAATCTCTAAATTTATAAATAAGTAATAAGTAAACTTATTGAAAACTGTTAATTTTTAAAATATTAAAGATAAAGGAATGAAAGACCTATTGAACTGCGGGACTTTTCAAATAGTAACTGTAACAGAATGGAAGGCCTACTAAATTCGAAATTTTTTAATTATTTAAATTAACAGTAATTGACGACCTATTAAAATTCGAAACTATACAAATAACAAATGCAACACGAAATTCTGTACGAATTTTCTAAAAAAAAATCTTGCAACATGTAAATAATATAAAAATATGTCAATTTTAAAAATTTTGTTATAAGGTTATCAAGCATTTTCGTCATCGGTTTCTTAACTAAGAATTGAAGCTTTTATGCTTTTTAATAATTAAAATGCGGGAAATAATGAGGTTTGAATAGTCACTAATTTATGATATTATAAGCAGATTCTTCATGTATGTATATTATACTGTGTGTGATCGTGAATTCTTTTATTATGAGTTTAGTGTAAGTTGCGGAATAGCATATTGTGTTTCTGAACAAAATGAGCTCATTTAGAAATGTATCAAACAAGCGTAACTGAATATCTCAATGTTTACATCGGGTTTGAGACAATAAATCTGTATAATTGGATATCATTTAATTGGATTTGAGCAGGTGGTAGGTGAAAACCGGTAGACGAACCACCTCCTCAGAGATCCCATCTTCAGAACCTGATGCCGCTTTGCCAGTACCGCTCCTAAATAAAGGATAACAATACGAATAGGTTAAGAAATGTTAATTGTCTTCCTAATGAAAATTTTGCCAGGCTATTATAGGTTCAAATTACACAAATAACGGAAGTAAACTTATTTCTGTGGTTGTCTATAAGTGGGTACATTCCGTGTCTGCAATATAGTCATGAAAGGGGTAGAACTAAATTCCATTGGATAAAATAACTCCAAAGTTAGCTGCCATAAAATTTACTTTATATTTCCGAATCATCAGCGCAAAACAATTTAAAATATATGCATACTACTGTGTACAAAAAGTAAGACGAATTAAAATTTTTTTCAAAAACTCTTTATTTATTCTTCCAAATTTATTTCATCGCCTTGAAAGTAATCTCCTCCGGACCCAATGCACTTATACCAACTTCTTTTCCAATCCTCAATGCATGCTAAAAAGTCATCGGCAAGTATGGCCATCAAAGCGCGCGCTGATTCATGTTGAATCTCTTCAATCGACTCAAAACGGTGTTTCCGAAGTGGTCTTTCGAGTTTAGGGAATGACCAGAAGTCGCACGGTGTGAATACGGTGGTTGTGAAACGATATGGCTTTAGATTTTGGCGAAAACGTCACGAAGAATCAACGCAATGTGAACTGGCTCATTCAGTGTTTTCGGTACCAATCGAGATTTGACGCGTTTGAAGCACAAAAAGGAATTGACCGATCCTTTTGAAATTCCAACATCATCAGCAAGGTCTCTAATTATAAGTCGACGCTTTGCAAGCACCAAATCTTTAATTTTTTGGACGTGAGCTTCGTCGGTTGAGGTCGAGGGTCGACCAGAGGGCTCTTCGTCTTCAACGCGTTCTCTACCTTCTTTGGACTTACACCACTTTCAAAGAAACCGGCTTAATTATTGAAGCATGTGTAAACTTGAACCCCCCTTTGAAGTTATTATACACTAGAACGCAGTTTTTTTCATACAAATTAAGCAAGCTATTGTACTATGTTATCTTACAAATTCATCAGTGATATCTACTCACTTACCAAATGACAATGGCCTTAGCTCAACCATGGGGCTGTTGTGCCAATAAAGAAGAACCTTTTCAGTTAGTTATTACTAATGATTGCTTATATTTACTTTTCGTTATTTTTTTTTACTGAATGAGCAAAATCTAAGAAATTTTTAGTGATAATAATAACAGAGATTATGTAATGTAGTAACGATTATGTAGTATAGATTATCGTATAGCAATCTCGAATTTTGGCCATCTGAGAATTATAATTCTGTTACTAATGACCAATTCGAGTGGTTCAGTTTATTCATAAATTTCGGTATCCAAATTAAATAAACCGGGATAAATATGATCATAAAGCTAACAATGCATATTTTTATTTTAGTAAAATAATTGTTACTAAATAAACTATATTGCAATCATAATAATAAAACTGAATTATTTTATAGTTTTATTTGATAATGGTATTATTCTAAAAAAGGTTTTCATCTTTAATTTAATTAGAGAGAGCGAAAATGAAGCTTAAATAGTTTTAGAAGAAAGAATAATCCTTTTATTAATATATTCCTAAGATGCTTAGTATTTTAATATTTCGAATTATTTTATAAATTTATCTTATATCTTTGTTATACGTGGTTTTCACCATACACTCTATTCTGACGTGATTATATTAATGAAATTTATTTTTTACTCCTGAAATCCAATTAACTAAAAACCATTTAAGACATTTAACGTTCTCTTACGCTTTGATAATGCAAAGATTAAAATAAGAAACGACAACTCAAGGGAAAAGAAAAACAAAGCATTTACTCACATAAAATTTGATAAAAAAAACCTGTCTGTTTTCGCTTCTGTTTTTTAATAACAACTCCATTTTTAAGCATCTGCTATAAAAATTTACGACTACTAAAACCGTCACTGAAGTTGAACAATTTAATTCAAGCTTTAATCTAAATTTCTTTCTTAAATCCATACATGCAAACACGTCCTAAAATTGTATTAAGAAAATTCTTTTTTTTTATTCTTGTTCGTTAGTTGGGAGGTCAGCGAACTCGGAAAAGGTTCTATGAAAGCAATAAAGTTCTAAAATATCCAGTGTGGCTATAAACTTTCCAACCGCTTAGGCCTTCGAAGATCCTATAAGCCCTGGCCTATGCAACCAAAGGGGCCTTAAAGTTTCTATCACATTCAGCTACTAGGGCCAAAAAGCCCTTTCTCTTCCAGATATTATCTTCTCTTTCAATTTACTGTTTAGGTATTCGTCAATAGATTCCCTTGGAAACTTTTATGTACTGGGTAGTGTGAGTGATGCTTAAATTTTCTTGGGGAGGTATGAGAATACAGAAATCTATAAACTGTAACGTTGCATTCTTGGGTTTGATGTATCGTAAATTGTTGTTTTCAAAGTGGCAATGCGTGTTTTTCAAATAAAAGTTGCTTATGATAAGTGTTCTCGATAAAATTTTGGAAAGTAGGCTGTAAAGAGAATTTTGTATGGAAGTTGGTATTTACATTTAACGTTTAAAGTAAATGTGTTTTACAATAAAATTAAGTTAATGATAAGTAATAAAATATATAGATGGACAATAAAATTGAAAAATTAATTTTAAAGAAACTTTAGACGCAAAATCTCTCGTTAAAGTAATATTTAAATGATTTAATGACTTAATTTTTGTTTAGATGTGATTAATCCATTATGTGAACAACAAAAATTATACCAAATTTAGAAACTTTTGAGACATTTAGTAAGAAGAAAATAAAAATTTTTCAGACTTCAATTTTTTTAACTTGCTTTCATGCCACTCAAGAACTTTTGTAAAATTAATTTATACAAGTTTGATAACGTTCTTTAATTTTCATACATACATATCCCCCACCCCACCACGTTTCTTATCCCACTTTGTCGACAGCAACATCTAGACCAAGTCCATGAACACGAACGAGTCATGAGAAAGGTTAAAAAATACAGCTTCTTTTTGTCCTTACGGCACAAAGACATGGGGCATTAAAGAGAGGTCTGACTTTACCCCACCCAGTTATTCCCCCGGGACCTTGGTGCCAATTTTAGTCGCCTTTTACGGCATGCATGGGCTACATCACGGTTATTCAAACCCAGACCCACACGATATATATATATATATGAGTGTGTAGCCGAACAAAGATTGCTGCAAATTGTGGCTTGTCAAGAAATTGAAGAGTCTTTTTGCATAGTTTATTAATTAACAAATATTGTTATCCTTATTACATTTTCTGTTCAGTAGGCGGAAATCAGCTCGTAATAACCGACGAATATGCTTATTACAGTGGTACAACTCGGAATATTATCCGAGCTGTACCACTGTAATAAGTGTTTAGTAATTTTTACTACTTTGCCTTGTTCAGTTTCTAACAAGTGTAATCGTCTCGGAATGATATTAAAATATACAATAATAAAACTTCTGAATCCAATAACTTTCGTTTATTTCTAGAATCGGAGAGAAAAGTTTTTCATTTTACTAGATAACGTAATCAATAGACGACTTTATACTTTTTTCCAAGTTAGCATTCACCGATTTTGATACTTTTACATTATCCAAAAAATATCAGGAGTTTTTTAAAATGTAGTTTAATTTATTATTCGGTAGCGTTGTTTTAAGTCGTAAAAAATTCGCATAGTTTGAAATTGCAGTATTTATTCACATTTGGCGATTTTTCGCCTAACTTTATTTAATAAACACGTCAAATTATCTATAACATCTCGCGAAGATTGCTTGAACAAATACTATATTTTCAATGTATTTTATAACCATCTTTAAAAAATATATTTGGAATTCAGTTGATGCAATATTGGTTCTTACTAGATAACTGATTTTTTTTATCAAATTATTGTTATTAACTAATTTAGTATTGCAATTAGTTATTAATTATAATTTGAGTAAACTAATTGTTAGTTACAAGTTTGAAACTAACAATTAGTTTGAAATCGTAGTATTCATTTAGATTCGGCGATTTTTTTTTGACGTTATTTAATAAACAAGCAAAATTATTCATAATATGTCGCCAAAACTGCTTTAACAAATAGTTTATTTTCAATGTATTTTATAATCTTCTTTAAAATGTATTTTGAATTCAGTTATGATGCAATATGATTCTTATCTGAAATTTTTATCAAATTATAATTAATTGTAAACAATATTTTGCTTTACTGTATATTATTAATGACTAAAGGAAATATTGTTTGCTAAAATTTCTTTCCAAAAGTTTTCATTTCAAATATATATATAAAATATATATATATATATATAAAAATTTCTGAATTTATTTAATAATTAAAAGCTCATATAATTTTTATATTTTTTAATTTTTATGAATAAAATTGATAAACTCTATCTCAGCATCTAACAGGATAAAATGAACGAAATCTAACAAAAAACAGAATAAAAATTCATGTTTATTAATAAGTGCAACATGTTTAAAGGATTAGTTATAAACATTATCACAAGAATGAGGTCAAATTAATTTAACCTTAAATGTAGCATTTTTTTCGCACGGGAAGAATTTTAACTATTCACTCCCAGACGATCGATGAATGTTATTTGACAAGTATATAATAACAAATCATCAAATTTGACTGTGGACATGCAGTATTAGGGGTAGTTATATAATATACGTGTTTTGTACTAATGAGATGAACATGTCACTCAAATCTCATAGCAGATATTCAGTGTCATGTATAATGGGACTGAGAAATTAGCGAATGTCTGTGCGACCTTCACAGGTCGAAACAACTACAGATTGAATATGAACCATACCATGAGTTATTCCATCGGGATTGGTGATAAACCACGATTAGAGAAATCTCTACTCCCAATGAGAAGTGAGGGAAGCTAACCCCTCTTTTTGTCTTAAAAGGGGGAGTTGACCAGAAGTGTGGTTTTTCTTTTTTTCTCTGAAGTCACTGAATAAGTTGAAAATTCCACCTATTTCCAACGTGAACCCCTTGTGGTTTCATGTATAACGCCATGTGATAATTAAGGTCTGCCGTAGACCATGCAATTAGATTCGACGTAGACTCAAAAACTCTGAAAATCCCCGACCTTGGAGTGAATTGTACTTGTGATTTAATCGTGCACTTGTGGTCAAATTTTATTTTAATTTTTTAATTCTTTGTATAATAACCCACTGCACATTATTTGTATATATATATATATATATAGAAAGAGAGAGAGAGAGAGAGAGAGACATTATTATTTTTATTATTATTATTTACAAGCACTATATATATAATTTGCGTAAATATAAATTAAAGTGCTGCCATGAACCTGAAAGTGGCCCTCTTCTTGAAGCCATTATAGGTCTAATGTAGGCCGAGACAATCCATAAGGAAATTTAATTTTTAAGAGAGTTTATTCGAATTTAAATAAGTGCATTTCTCACAAATTGCCTAACATTTTGAAATTTCAAAATATTGTTATCTAAAAAAATAGTTTTGGATTCGTTGTGTCTGGAAAATTTTCTAGACGATTTCGTTTGCCCGAATATTTTAAACTGTTCTATCTTGAATCTTTCGGCAGTTTGCAAATCTAAGCATTTCGTAAGAATTTGTTGTTTTTAGGGGCAGTAAACTCTTCTTAAAGTTTGAGTTATTACTGTATGAATATAAAGCAACGTTTTGGAAAAATGAGTCTGTTTAGAATGAGTTGTGTCATAGGGATATTGCATATTTCTTTGGTAGACTTTCAAAGAACAGAATTCTTGTTACATCACTATTTTTTATAGTGGAATAAATACATTGAAATACATCTTATGTTGTGTATAATATAAACATGTATTAAATACTATAAATATTCATTAGATTATTATATAAAATTATCATTAATACGTAAAATTTTTAATTCAAAATTATTTTTCAAAACCGAAAATAATATTTAAAAAATATTGTGCCTGATATAGGTTTTCAATGTATATGTTTACAATTTTTTAAATGATTTATATAAAATTGCATTAATAAATATTAAAACGATAATCAATATTTTTTATGAAAAATCATTTTTAATCGAAATATAAAAAGAATAGATAGATGCTAATAAATTAAATTTATAAAATATAAAAAAATATTATTAGATTATTTAAAAAAATAAGATTATTTTTTATAAAAAAATTGTCTTTTTTACTATTATTTAAATTTAGATTATAAAAACTTTCGTTTATTCTTAGTGTATTCCAATATTTTTAACCCTTTTATGTTTAAAGAAGATAGTCATTTTAAACTTTATTAAATTAATTATTTTATTTTCCACTATAACTGAGACAAAATTTTAAATAAAAAAGCTGTTAATCATTTTAAAAAATGGACAAATTTTTATTTATAGTTTCTAGCAGTTTAAAGGTGTTTGATTTTTAAAATAAATAACTTGATAAAATAAATAATTGAATATTATATGAACTATTATAAATGATATAGTATACTATAATTTAAATCTTAAATTTTCGTATAAAAATGTTAAACATTAATAATAATAAAGTTTAGAATTTAAAAATATGTTGAATTAATTTATTCTGCTTATCATGCAATATATAATACCAAAAGGTTAGAATTAAGTAATAACCAAAATGAAGCAAGTTACCTACAGTCTTTTAAAACGTACTTTCTGCAAACTAAAACGTTTATTTCTAAATGGCATGATTTAATGAAATTATTCTAATTTTTTTTTTCTAATTTTTTTGTTACTTCCGACACATATTAATCTATTCAATGCCCTCAAGACTGAAGCGTAGGATGAGAAATTTAATTATATCTCAACAAAAAAAAGCACGCTCTTTTAACTTGTTCTGAAAACGTCAGACCTAATCTCGTCAAAACTCCTTAATGTAAAGCACACTATCCTTTTACTGGAATATGCTGCAGTCGAATTTGAACCAGCACTTCCTGGAAAAGTTTTAAATGACATCTCCAAAGGAAATAAAACAATATTGCTTCTAAGGGGTCGTTGACTTTGCAAAGCTCAAGTAAAGTATTTATGATGCAATATATTATTTATTTTAGAAATAAAGTAAGAAATTAAATTTTATTGGAACTACTACTATTTCGCATACTGTTTCTATTTCTGTGATCACCGATTAAGGTTAACAAATTAAAAATGAAAAATAAAATAATTTATATGTCAAGTATTAAAAATTAAAGTTAAAAATGTTCGCTGTGATATATCACAGTGATAATTCGTGCAAGAACTGGATTCGATTGCAAGGTTTGTTAGAGATCTTTTCTGAAGTACGACTCGACACAACTTGACGACCATTATTGCAGCGTGTATAAATTTCTTGCATACGTTCTTGTACATATGTTTTTGGCATCGACAATCAGATTGCCTGATTAACCCTTAATTATTTTTTTAAAAACTACTATTATTTCGCATTTTTATTTTTATTTCTATAATCACCAATTACGGTTAACAGTTTAAAAATGAAAAATAAAATAATTTATATGTCAAATATTAATAATTAGAGTTAAAAATATCCGCTGTCATATATCACAGTGATAACTCTGGCAAGAGGGGATTCGATTGCAATGTTTGTTAGAGATCTCTTCTGAAATAAAATTCTTCACAACTCGACGACCATTACTGCAATATGTATAAATTTCTTGCATCAACAATCATAAATCGTGGTTTTAACATACGATTTATTTCTTGTGCATATGTTTCTGGCATCAACAATACGATTAACTAATTAACCCTAAATTGTGTACCACACAAACGCGTTAGCTTTTGTACATATTTTTCTGGCATCGACATTCAGATTACCGGATTATCCCTCAGCTTTTTAAACTCTGGCAACAACCAACAGATTATCTGATTATCTCTTAACAGTGTAAACAACAAGCATGTTGTTTCTTTTGCGTTTATTTCTAACATCAACAGTCATATTACCTGATTACCCCTCCATAATGTACACCACAAGCGTATTGTTTCCTGTGCGTATGTTTCTGGCATTAGTAATCAGCATGTCTGATAATCATCAACTGTGTACACCACAAATGCGTTACTTCTTGTGCGTATGTTTTTGGTATCGACAGTCAGATTGCTTGATTATCACTCAACTATGTACATCACAAGCACATTATTTCTTGTGCATATGCTCTGGCAGTGACAGTCAGATTACCTGATTTTCCTCAAATGTATACACCACAAGCACGTTATTTCCTGTATGTATGTTTCTGGCAATGACAATCTGATTACCTGATTTTTCTTCAACTATGTACACCACAAGCACGTTATTTCTTGTGCATATGTTCTGGCAGTGATAATCAGATTACCTGATTTTTCTTCAACTATGTACACCACAAGCACGTTATTTCTTGTGTGTATGTTTCCGGCAGCGACAATCAGATTACCTGATTATCAATCGACAATCGGTTTACCAGATTATCCATTAACTGTGTACACCCTGGCAACAACAGTCAAATTACCTGATTATCCCTGAACTGTGTACATCACAAGCGCGTTGTTTCTTGTGTGTATGTTTCTAGCATCGACAAGCAAATTACCTGATTATCCCTGAGCCATGTATATAAGTAAACGCGTTAGTTCTTTCATATGAGTCACAAATAGGATTTAATTAACCCTAAGGAAATAGCTTCATTTCTCGAACTAACATGCAAACAAAAGAAGAAAAATTAATTTCGTGTAAAAAATATGTTACATTCTCTAATTGTAACGATAATGTGTAATATTAAATATTTACTTTAAATATTTTGAAGGAAATATTGAATCCACAAGTTAATATCATTCACAAACAGATGAAATTATTTTAAAACCAAGGGAAAAAAGTTAATCATTGAAGACTCAGTAATTAACTTATAAAATGAATAGCCTGATAATATACTTTAGGATTTATTGGTACTTTAATGAATTTCTTCTATAATATAAATGAAAAAAACTGTGTTCTACCTACACTTAGCATATTCCAGCTTACCATGTATCCTTACATTTTTGAACCTTACCTTTATAGTAATATTTCTAAAACAACGAATACGTAAGTGTAAAAAAATATTTCAAATATCGTAAACAAACAAGATAAGATTTGGTTTTGGTTTGGGATGCGATTTCATTTGATAGCCGAATTCTTTCAGCTGAATTTGATTGCTTTGACTGTACCAAAGCCTCGTATATAAATTCACGCACAATATTTCACTATTTGAAAAAGACTCTTTTAATAATGGATTAAAGCGAGAAAGGTAGTCAAATTGATGATCTGCTTGACATTATGTGATACCACCATTTTATGATGTCAGGAATGCAGAGACAATGGTACAACAACATCAAGAAGACAGCAGTCGATTTAGAGGGAGGACAGAACATGATAACAAAGGGAGTTCTAGCATTCTGCTTCATCATTATTAACGATTCTAAATATTAGAAACAAATTGCCCCATTCAGGCGTGATAAATGACTCTGTAAACAGGGTCTAAACTAATGATGCCTGTTGATCATTAAATGTTGTTCATTAAACGTTGTTCATTAAATGGTATCAAATTGTTTCCAGCTTTGAGTCCGGCTTTAAACTGAGCCCCGATAACTAGAGATAACGTATCTTGTTACGTCCTAGACAGCAGTGAAATACCAACCTGACTGTCACCAGATACAGATCTACAACTAGTAGTTATGGTTTGAGACATCACTGCATTTAATAGTGGAATTCCTTTCATTATCATTTGGGAAACCTTTCTACAGTATGGTCGTACAATGACTATCATTAAAATTCAATAAATATTTTTCCAATAATATATGTTTTAAAACTAACATTCAAATACATTAACTTGAAATACAAAGTATTTACTTGAATAATAACTTAGTTAAAATATATTGTATTGAAAATAATTTTCAATTGTGACAACCAAAGTGTTTTGAATTAAAATAACTTTTCAATTTACTTTGTAACATTAACTTTACATAAATTTTAAATATGAAAAAAAAATAATAATAGTTATTTAGACAATATATTACAGCAAATATGACAACTAGTAGTTATGGTCTTGGGACATCGTTGCATTTAATAGTGTGTGATTTCTTTCGTTATCATCTGTGAAACCTTTATAGCATGACCGTCATTCCCTATTATTTAAATCATTAAAATTTAATAAAATAGTTTAACCAATAAAATAGTTTTTTTAAACTAGCACTCAAATACATTAGCTTACTTGTAATATAAAGTATTGAAAATAGTTTTTATTTGCGAAAAAAAGTGTTTTTAATTAAGATAATTTTTCTATTTACTATGTAACATTGAAATTACATAAATTTTAAATATGATAAATAGACAACTAGTAGTTATATTGACAATATATGACAATAAATATGACAACTAGTAGTTATGGTCTAGGGCATCATCACCTTTAGTGGGATTCCTTTAGTAATCATTTGTGAAACTTTTACAACCAACATGACCGTCATCCACTATCATTCAAATCATTAATATTTAATAAAATAATTTTTTCAACAATTTGGTTTTTAAACTAATATTCAAATACATTAACTTACTTGTAATATAAAGTATTGAAAATAATTTTCAATTGTGACAACCAAAGTGTTTTCGATTAAAATAACTTTCCGATTTACTCTGTAACATTGAAATTCTATAAATTTTAAATATGAAAAATAGACAACTAGCAGTTATATAGATAATATGTGACAACAAAAATGTTAATTAATTGTGTTAACTTTTATAATGTAAATGGTGATAGATGGCGCCACCAGCTCAGAAATGTAATGAGGTGTGGCCGCTACGGAGATTCCTAGGTAAGAACAAGGATGGATGTAAGCAACGAAGGTTGGTGATGACGAGCTATGGCTCTAAAACGTATATAAAATGTTATTAAATATATATATATATACACTGAAGTGACAAAAGTCATGGGATACCTCTTAATATCGTGTCGGCCCTCCTTTCGCCCGGCGAAGTGCAGCAACTCGACGTGGCATGGACTCAACAAGTCGTTGGAAGTCTTCTGCAGGAATATTGAGCCATGCTGTCTCGATAGACGTCCATAATTGTGAAAGCGTTGATGGTGCAGATTTTTGGGCACGAACAGGCCTCTCGATGATGTCCCATAAATGCTCGATGGGATTCATGTCGGGCGATCTAGGTGGCCAGATCATTCGTTGGAATTGTCCAGAATGTTCTTCAAACCAATCGCGAACAGTTGTGGCCCGGTGACATGGCGCATTGTCATCCATAAAAATCCATCGTTGTTTGGGTACATGAAGTCCATGAATGGCTGCAAGTGATCTCCAAGTAGCTGAACATAAGCATTTCCAGTCAATGTTCGGTCCAGTCGCACCAGAGGACCAAGTCCATGCCATGAAAAAACAGCCCACACCATTACGGAGCCACCACCAGCTTGAACAGTGCCTTGCTGACAGTTTGGGTCCATGGCTTCGTGTGGTCTGCGCCACACTCGAACCCTACCATCAGCTCTTACCAACTGAAATCGTGACTCATCGGACCAGGCCACGGTTTTCCATTCATCTAGGGACCAACCGATATGCTCACGTGCCCACGAGAGTCGCTGCAAGCGATGTCGTTCTGTCAGTAAAGGCACTCGAGTCGGTCTTCTGCTGGAATAGCCCAAGAAAGCCAAATTTCTCCGCACAATTCTAACAGACAAGTCCCTTGTACGTCCCACATTGATTTCTGCGGTTATTTGACGCAGTGTTGCTTGTCTGTTAGACTTTACGACTCTTTGCAGACGTCGCCGGTCTCGGTCGTTAAGTGCAGGCGGTCGACCACTGCGCTGTCCATGGTGGGATGTTATGCCTGAAATTTCATACTCTCGGCACACTCTTGACACAGTGGATCTGGGAATGTTGAATTCCCTTACGATTTCCGAAATGGCATGACCCATGCGTCTAGCTCCAACTGACATTCCGCGTTCAAAGTCTGTTAATTCCCGTCGTGCGGTCATCATCACGTCAAAACCTCTTCACATGAATAACTTGAACAGAAATGAAAGCTCTGCGAAAGCACTGCGCATTTATACCTGTTCTACGCGATGCTACTGCCATCTGAAAATTTGCATATTGCTATCCCATGACTTTTGTCACTTCAGTGTATATACAATTTTAAATCAGTGAAAGTCGTTTTATTTAATGAAAAGAAAGAAAAACTCTCAAACAGTAGTTATGGTCCAGTGGGATTCTTTTCGTTCTAATTTGTGAAACTTTTATTGCATGTCCGTCATCTACTAATGTAATTCAAATCATTAAAATTAATAAAATAGTTTTTTAAACTAACATTCAAATACATTACATAAAGTATTGAAAATAGTCTCCATTTGTGAAAACCAAAGTGTTTTCAATTAAAATAGCTTTTCAATTTAACCTGTAACAATGAGATTACGCAAATTCTAAATTCGGAAAATAAAGCCGACTTCAATTAACTGAAAAATTATTTTTCTGTTTATAGCAGAACAATGACACATTTTAATAATAAATGGCTTTTAATTCCTTTTAATAAGTATGAAGCGTTAATTAAGTGTGACTTTATAAATAACGAACAAGCTCATATTGGTATTTTAAAAATGTATTTATCGGATAATATAATTTGAAATGACAATTTTACTTTTGCGTGGGTTGGTAAAAGTATTTGTGAGTAGCAGTTCGGTCCTGTCTTTTTCAGCAAATAAAGAGAAAACTTTATTGAATTCATTGAATTTTCTCTCTGGCCACAATTCACATTTGACATTTAAAACTGTCATCTCAAAAGTTCCTTTTTTTAACGAGATTTATCTGAATAAAAAGATTATTTTTGAAATGCTTGTAATGTCTTCAGAATATTTTGTGTCATTTTGATGAAAGGTTTCTATTTAGAAATAGTTTTTTATTAATAATGTTAAATAAAGTTTTTAAAAATATATAAAAGGAAGTAATATATTTCTAATTTTCTGTAATATTAATAACTAGTTACTTTTATACTAGTTAATTTTATCACTATTCTGTTCTACAATATAGTTTTATCACTCTTACATGTAGAACTGTACTTTACTTTGATCACCGATTATGTGAAATGGTAAATATCCGTTAACGAGCTGAAATGGACGAATCGATTATTTGTAAAGGGTGCAAGACGCGGCACAAAGCAGTTTTGAAAGAAAAAGTTTATAGGTTACTGCGGAATTTTTTTTCAATCAAATTTTTTTTTAATTTAGAAAATATAGTGAAATTAAAAATGATTAGTTTAAAAGTTTTATTAAATAATTTTAAAAAGTTTTATTAAATTATTTTAAAAGTTTTATTAAATAATTTAAAAAAAGTTTATTAAATTATTTAAAAAGTTTTATTAATTTTATTTTATTTTTATTGTTTATTATACACCATCTAAAACTCGTTTACTCCCCTATTTAGGCGCTCTGTTTGAATCCGTCCGATTTAGCCGCTTGCTCAATTTTTCCACAATTTAAGTATTTTCTATCCCAAAAAAAGGTTTTTTGAAAATATTTGTAAGAATGTTACAAAACGGTGAAAAAGTATAATTAAAATCTAAAAAAAGTTATATAATGTTATTTTTTTATTGTAATTCATAAAAGATAAATGAAATCGAATTTAAATTTTTAAACCGAATTTATAAGAGATATTTACACACTAATACTCAATTTTAACATTTTAGTAAAATAAATATTAATTAATAATTAATACATGGTAATTTATTACTCTGAATACATACTTATTATATATATATACATACATAAATAAATATAATATATTGTCGTATTCTGCACTTAAAGACCAAATCGACCTCCAATCAGGGCAAATTTCTTTATTTAATTCCTTTCTTCAAAAATCTTTTTATTGTGACACATAATAATAGTAGCAATTTTTCAGTATTCAAATATTATTAGTCTATAAAATAATTCAATAAAAGTTCGACTACAGCACTCAAACTGCCCACCACCACAATCTAAATCCAATAAGTTTAAAACGGCATTGAACTTTGAACAAGAAGCCTTATATTTCTTATTGTATATCATCTTTCAGTTTCAGTAAAACGAGGCTATTATCTTTAAATAAGTACTTTCAAGAAGATTCATCATGAAATATTCTAAATTTTAAGGTCTGGTGATCTGGGTGGCCATTTTTGTGCACTATGTTTGTTCAATAAAGGATGGAACAAAACTTTAAATGAATAAATCTATTTCCGATTTGGATGATATGGAAATTCTTACCTTCATAAAATTGACTTTTGATAATCAAGTGGGAATATTATTGTAGCACTTAAAAAAATTATTTGTAATATTCCGTAATAATTTTCATAGTGTAGCGTGTAGATTGGGTAACCAGATTGTAACTTCGTGGGGTTGGGTTGAGAAATTGAGGCACATGTTGGAGAACTCACAGCTTTATTTACACATGCACAAACACCTCACACATACAGTTAGAGACGGCAATAGTTAACACATTCAAAGATATATAAACATAGATTCATGGACGGACTCCACTTCTAAGCAGAAAACTCTATACTCAGCTACGCGCAGAATGCATGAAATATACTTCCTTTCCTGGTGAGAGTATGTAGGCCAACTGATTATTTCACGTGAAAGTCTCAGGGGGCACTCTTTCCAGTGCGTTAGAGGAAGCACGATTACAATGCCTAATAGAAATTGGTTTTGTTTGAGTAATATGTATTCTGTGGAGTATTCTTTGCGTCTGTAACCTTTTTTTGCAAAGAGTTTGAGCTATATTTCTTAATGCCTTGCAAAATTCTTTAAGTCGATGAATATTTATTTTAAAACAAATTGCCTCTTCAATACATAGTTTATTTAATAACATTTTAAATTTATTCCAAATTTTGTAAACATTTTATAAAACTTATTTTCTACTTAGTATTGTTGTTTATATACATAACTGAATATTACAATCTAAAAAACGAATACATACAAATTCTTTAACTATTGTAATAGAATATAAGAATAAGTAATAATAAACAAATAATAATAATAAGTAATTATAATAATAATAAAAAAGCATAAATAATATATAATATAATAAGTAATAGTGAACAAAATAATAATAATAATAATAAAGCAAATAAATGATAAAAATAAATAGAATATAAGAGCAATAATAAATAATAAAATCAGTGCATGGAATAGTAAAATTACATGTTAATGTTTTAATAATTTGTCATTTTATTTGTTTTTTATCAGAAAATATAATACATTATAAAACATAAATTTAAATAATTTTTTAATTGAAAAAATTATGAGATTTAGTTACATACCATAATGAAATTTTATATTTTTATTAAAAATGCTAAAACCATTTTATTGAAAAACACTTAAAAAATAAACCATAAATATTTACTTAATAAATGTTGCTTAAATAAAAAAATATATATATAAAATGTTCCTAAATCAGTTTTATAATTAAAAAACAAATTTCCTGTTTTAAAAGATTTAAAAAGCAAACAGACGAGAATATGAATAAAATAAAAGCGAAATTGGAATTCATATTAACATAAAAAAAAGAACTACGACTGAAAATATTTTCAATTTCCCGAAATCCGGTCAATATTTTTAAAAAGCATTCTACTTTAAAAATGACGACGACGATTTGTTTATCTTAATCTTAAAAATTCCATTTAATTAAGTGGTTTGGAAAAATGTGGTTCATTTTTGTAGCAGGACATTTTCTCCAAACAATTTTTAATTTTTTTTAAAAAAAAATCAACAACGAAGTTTGGGAAAATATTGAATGAAAATGGAAAATATTTGTTCAAGTGAATGTTTTCGAAAAGTATTGCTGTTTAAATATTGAACATTTTATGAAATAAAATAGTTTTTTTTTTTTTTTTTTTTTTAATTCTATTCGGCTATATTTTAGGGTCTGTAATAGTTTTAGTTAAACAACGGTAGTTCAAACCTATGCCACATTGAATTCTAAATTAATTCGCAAAATAGATGAATTTGTTAAAAGCATTCTTTAATGACGTTATAAAAATATAAGTTATTTAATATCTTTATATACACAGTCCAGTAACATTAATGTGACCACCTGTCAAATTTACGTTTCTGTATATTTATAAATATAAATATAATTTACGTTTCTGCATTACGCCAACGATTGAAATGTTTCCGATGCCCTAGGACATCCTTTATATACACTCCACTGCAATGTGCTGCCACCTGCCTTTTGTGATTGGTTATTTTAAGTTGACGTCGAAAGTAGGTGGTGGTCACATTAATGTGACTGGACTGAGTATACAATTATTTTGTACATGTGTTTGTCACTGAACTTCTAAACGGCCGGACCGATTTTGATGAAATTTAATGTGTGTGTTTGAGTGGATCTCTGGATTGTTTATATTCAAAAAAATTTGTGTGTGCATGTTTGTGTGGGTCCCTAGATTATTTAGATTCACAATTGGATCCCGTAGGTGGCGCTACAATCGATATATGAATATATATATAATTCTTCTGTGTATGTGCTCGTCACTGACTGGACCGATTTTGATGAAATTTTTTGTGTGTGTTTCAATGGGTCCCTGAATTGATTATATGTACAATTTGATAAGGTAGAATATATATATGTTATATAAAATTTTTCTGTACATGTGTTTATCACTGAACTGCTCTTAAACGGCTGGACCGATTTTGATGAAATTCTTTGTGTGTGTTTGAGTGGGTCTCTGGATGGTTTATATTCCCAATTGGAACAGGTAGGGGGCACTGCAAACGATATATTTTTTATATAAAATTATTCTGTGCATGTGTTTGTCAATGAACTACTCCTAAACGGCTGGACAGATTTTGATGAACCTTTTTGTGTGTGTTTGAGTAAGACTCTGGATGGTTTAGATTCCCAATTGGATCTGGTAGGTGGCGCTGCAATTAGGTTCTTCTGTACCTGTGTTTGTCACTGAATTCCTTTTAAACGGCTTGGACGATTTTGATGAAACTTTTTTGTGTGTGTTTGACAAAACACGGAGAATATTTTTATGATATCCCCTTTGTTGTAAGTCGCCACCAGATGGTGCTTCAGTATATCAACTTCTATCCATTCAACCCATCGGTATGAAAATTGGTAATAATATGTATTCGAGTATGGAAAATAGGTTCGCGCTATCCACTTTATTGTTACTTTACACTAGATGGTGCTGCAGCATTTCATATTACACTCAAGAGCCAAAACATTATGACCACCCCTACATTTTGCAATGAACTCGCCTGGATGACATGGAAGGCACGTGATCAGGTGGAAGTGGTATTTAACTGGTATTAAGTGGTGGTATTAATCCATGCGAAGGCGGGTTGAAGCTGTGTTGCTCGCCAAAGGTGGGCCAACTCGTTATTGACAGGTGGTCATAATGTTTTGGCTCTTGAGTGTAAATACCATTCAAACCATATCCATGACAATTAGTATGCATACATATTGGAACATGGAGAATATATTCGATATATGTAATTCTGCACAATATATTTTCTTTGGCAGTATGCCGGGAACTGCTACTTAAATTATAAATTCTATTCAGACACTACTCTTAAACTATTATTTCAGAACATTTTGTTATACTTTATTGGAGAGCAACGATGTAAGTTTTAAGAATTTGGTCATTAAACCTTTTCAAAATTAACAACTTTCTTACTATATTTTTTACACAGAATAATGTTTATATTAGAGCTTTAATATTTTTTATATATTTTATTAAAAGTTATAAAATATTTTATACAAAATAATTAAGAATTTTGTGATATAAATTAAATAAAAATCTTTTAAAGAATTTTGATGGAAACATGTATATTAAAAGCAATCCTTCGCGTCTTATGTAATAAATATATAAACAATTATTCATTCAGCGATAAATATTTTGATAAATTAATATAATTATTAATTTAATGCATTTTTTTAGTCTGCAAAGGATTGGATTTTATACTCCTACGTATGAATAATTAAAACTTTGAAGAATTGAAAACCTTTATTGTAAATAAAAACTTAAAAATAATTGTCCTATGCTAATGAATAATAATTTATTTCGGTTATGTATATAACAGTTATGTTGACAACGTTATTTAATAATTTATTTGACATTTTAGCTATTTCTTTTCTTTGGCTAGCTTATTAATTTATAAAACATTATAACGCCCGACTCGTGGCTCAGTGGTGAGCATTAGGGCTGAAGTTTAATTTGCTGGCGGTTTTTTTGTAGACTCTGTTTCAAAAAAGAGGAGACACGATGGAGATTGTGATATTCAGCCTCTTACCTCGTTAGTCGGACTATCTGTTGGGAGTTTTACGGGTTTTCTCTCATACAATACGTAAATTCAAGGATAGTTCTCCCTAAAAGTCTTCAAGGAAGGCACTGTCTTTCTTCTTCAGTGGCACGCAGCCAAGTCAGACTTCTACCTACTGGTGCTCATCACATCGGAAGCTGCCTCTTTCCTTCCATCTATGAGTAGGCTACTCAAGGGGTGTCCATCCCGCACAGCAGGACACTGAACACATCGGAAGCTGTCCCTTTTCCGTTATCAATGAGTAGACTATTCCTGAAATGTCCGTGCAGCACTGCAGGACACTACAAATTAGACGCAGACAGAAACATTATAAGAATGAATAATAACAAGTACGACACATTATAAGAATTAATAATAACAAATATGAAACGTTATAAGAATTAATAATAACAAGTACGAAACATTATAAGAATGAATAATAACAAGTACGAAACATTATAAGAATTAATAATAACAAGTACGACACATTATAAGAATTAATAATAACAAGTATGAAACATTATAAGAATTAATAATAACAAGTATGAAACATTATAAGAATTAATAATAACAAGTATGAAACATTATAAGAATTAATAATAACAAGTATGAAACATTATAAGAATTAATAATAACAAGTATGAAACATTATAAGAATTAATAATAACAAGTATAAAACATTTTGCGAATTTATTTTTTTACAATATATCTGATATCAGTCATGCATTATAAAATTATTTCAAAATATTTTTGGCATTATGAATTTAAAAATATATATATATATATATATATATATATATATATATATATATATATATATTTTTAAATTCATAATGCCAAATATATTTTGAAATGCATTGTTTTGACATTTTTCGAACTACGCATTATATATTTTTTCTCATTTTTCACATCTTAAAAATTTAAGTAAAAAAAATTAATAATAAAAAATATTACCATTTCATTAACCATTTATTTATTTTCACAAACCCGCAGACCAGACCTGTCACAGATTCAATTTCCCGAATAAAGTGAATGCGTTCAAACTCTTTAAATAAACACACGGGAGGCTGAAATAACAAGTTTAGAGAAAACATTTTCTTTGCGCTGCTTGCGAATAGTCGAAAAAGCAGAAAAAAAAAAGTTTTTGCTCTTGCATGCAAAATTTTCACACATATCATACATAGGAAGTTTACCAAAGTGACTGACTTTTGAAATCATCTGGTTTTTCTCGTCTTCTTTCGTTGAGACATTTAAACTTTGTGGAAGACATAATATAAAGTAATGGTAATAAGCCCGATATTCTTGAACTGCGAAGCTTTGCTATAACTTTTTGAAGTTACAGTTACACATGTATTTTTGTAAAATATTGGTAAAAAGTTCGTTATATTCTGGGTCATGAGTGTTTCCGGGTTCGAATATCGACCATATGCAAAAATAATACTTATCCTAAAAGCAATGCTTTTCCAGAAATTGCGGTGTGTATTTTGTTAACAAGAATAAATGTTTTCAGAAGAAGTGAATATTAAAATATATTAAAGGAATACTTGGGCCTATAATTTTATTTAAGTATTGCTGAATATTTCGTTATAAGCATTAATATGAGACTCAAAATTCAAACAGACAGAAAAGATAAATTAATAATAAAATAAAGCTAAAACGTTTTGCTTCAAAGAAAATCAAATCCACTTATATGCAATAATATTGATATTGTAATATCGTCAAAATATTGTATATTGTAATATTGTCAAGATCGGTCGATGTGTAAGGTATTTTTATTTATTGCATTAAATATGCTTAATGGATTTTTAAATATTTTGTGTTTACTTGAAATTTACTCGTGCTTTCTTTTATTTTTTAAGGAAATGCATCTGTTTTTTTTAAAAATCGAAATGAAATGCAAGGTAAAATTTTTATGGGATGCTGCAGTTAATTTTTTCTGATGCAGTTGTTATATATGTTGTTGTTGTTGTTACCTATATCTTTACTGGTAACAACAACATATATAACAACTTATGGCAGTCAATACAAATTTGCCCACTTAGCTTAGAAACAAAAAGAACGTATAAATAAATCGAAATTGCAAAAGGAAAAGACCAGACATTCTTAACAAATACGAGCAAAAAGCTTTAAAAATAAGTTAAATATTATTATTATTATTTTTTTTTTGTTCCAATGCAGCTGGCAAACATTTAGACAGCTTGGTCTTGGATGCCTTAAGGCAAGCGCTGCACAGACGTTACTCACTTTGCATTACCCAGGGGGCGCGTGTAACTTGAAGATAAGCTACACACGGAGTAACAATGCCCCCGCATCGCTCTATGATCCTATTAGGAAAGGGACCTACGGTTTGAAGTGGATTCCGAACCACTACAAACATCCATGGCACCGCCGGGACTCGAACCCGAAACCTGTGATACCGAGCGCTGGCCACTCGGCCATTCAGGCCCCCTATAAGTTAAATATTCTAAGGATAAAAATGTAAAAAGTTAGAAGCACCATAATAAAAGTACATGTTTTCTCTGGCCCTCCAGTAAGGAGTGCACAAATCACCATAAGTTAGAGTCCAGTCCGAGCCAATCCCTTTTTCTGAAACATTATAATAAAATAAGGGAAAAAAATTAAAATTTATTAAAAACATTCTTTCTATTGTTTATATAATAAAACATGAATAGAAAGGTCTTCTTAAGGTTTTTATAATTAGCAGTCATTGTAATTTTGCTAAGTAAGGTAATTGATTTTTGGGATTTATTTACAAAAGCAAACCTAATAGTTATTTTATTGCGATTTATTTACAAAAATTCTAACAGCATTACTGGCATAATCCTAAATCCCCTTGTTAATTAAGACCATCAATAAAAACTTGAAAGTACTAATGTGCTGCATTCTCAGTAAAGTTTTATTAATGCAAGGTGGACTCAGTAAACAGTTTTGAACTCTTTAATGTAAATCAGGGGGATATATACTTTGTAATTAATATAACCCACAAAATTTTTTTTCTTCAGAGAAGAAGAATATATCCCTTACAAGACAACAAATGGTTGCCGTAGTTAATATTTAATATTTAAAGTGACATATTTTATATTATATTATTTTGACATATTTAAAAAAACTTTGTTTCTGGTGATTATCAATATGTTTAAATTTGTCGTTCAACAAACTAGAAAACTGGTATGCTCATCCATGTATTAAATTTAATTTAAAAATATAATTAAATTAAATTAAAATTTTATTCTTCCAAACCAAATTTTATTTCAAATGCAGGATTAAAATCTAGCGTGAATAAAAAAATAATAAAAAACGCATCAATTTTACAAAACTATTATATTAAATTATTAAAGTGAGGTTGATATTATGGAATGAAATTGATATTAGAATTTAAATATATATATATATATACATATTTAAATTCTAATATCAATAATATAATATCAATATTCTAATATAATAAAAATACATAGGATTTAAAAAACATAAAAAATATATCGTGATGATGCCTAATATGAAAGTATAAAAGATTACGTATGAAAAAATAACTTCCAAAATTATCAAGGCTATTAATTTAAAATAAAACCTATATTCAATATTAGGAACGTTATATAGTGTTTATTAAATCTAAAGTACGTTGAGTTTATTTTGGTACATTTTAAATATTAATTAAATGAGATAAACTTAGGATATATCTCCACATTTAAAAATATAAGGTAAATAAAATTTCTAAAACTGTCATTTGAACTGACGAGTAAGATATAATTTGAATAGTTTTTTTTTTTTTTTTTTAGCTTAACAGCATTCTCTCTAAATTCAGTTATGTTATTACGCCACTAATATGGAACATAAATAAAATTTAATACAATCGAATATGAAATGTTATATAATTCTACAACCATATAAAAAAGATAAATAATATAATTTACGAACAAATAATCACCAAAATTCTCAAGCTATTAATTTTAAATAAAAAAAACTATGTTTAATATTAAATACTATATATATTGCTTATTAAATTTAAAGTTGTATTTTATATATTTTAGATATATTAAATAAGATAAACTAGGGATATATCTGCGCACATAAAAATATAAGGTAAATACTATTTATAAAACTGTCATTTGATCTATGAGTAAGATATAACTTGAATAGTTTTTTTCGGCTTTAAATGTGAAAAAAAAAAATATTTATTCTTGTTAAATTCAGTTACGATATTGAGCTACTATTATAGAATATGAATAAATTTTAATATAAGGGAATATGAAATACTGTATAACTACTACAAAATAAAAAAGATAAATAATGTATTTTATGAACAAATCATCCCCCAAAATTCTCAAGCTATTAATTTCAAATAAAAAACCTGTGTTTAATATTAAAGACGCTATATATTGCTTATTAACTTTAAAGTAGTATTTTAAATATATTAAATAAAATAAACTATATTATATTATTTAATATTAATCTACTTTATCTTATTTACTATTAATTAAATAAGTTAAACTAGCGATATAACTAGAAATATCTGCACTCATAAAAATATAAGGTAAACAAAATCTATAAAACTGTCATATGAACTGATGAGTAAGATATAACTTCAATAGTTTTTTTCAGCTCAAAATGCGAATAAAGTTTTTATTATCCTTAAATTCAGTTGCGATATTAAGCTACTATTACGGTACATAAATATATAATTAAATAAAATATGAATTACCATACAATTCCACTACCAAATAAAAAAGACAGCATAAAGTACTATCAATCATATTAGCTTTTAAATAAAAATAAAATCTGGAAACGTTAATCGATTTCCACTGCATATTAAGCAGAATAATCGAAAGCCCATTTCTTCCTTCATAAAAAAGGGAGAAATTTTATGACTCTATCCAACTTCCTGACAGCAAGTTTATTGCCCATTTAAGGGCATTTTTACGGTTACGCAAACGTTAACTCCTTTCAACTCTCTACAATAAAAATTGTAGCTTGAAGATGAATGGCAACTTTCGCTCTCAATTTTTAGATTGCCTGTCATTTACTATTGATGTCGTCATTTTTTAAGTCAGGTGCACGCATAATTTTATAATGCGATTCAGTTATTTAAAACTAATTAAATATAAAAATTTATGGCTTGTTTTAATGGACTTTTACCTTATGATTGTAGTTATTTGAAAGTTCGTTGACTTTAAAAATCTGGGTTCGATGACATATGGGATTATTTTTAATTTTTATTATTGGATTTCAATGAGCCTTTTATAGTAATAATAATGTTTTTTGAAAAATGGTTCGTAATGATGATAAGCTGGTATATTTTTTTAAGCAAAAGTAAGAATGATTTCGATATCAATATTTTTAATAAAGAAATATTTGATGAAAATGATATATGTTTGTAATAATATTATTTATTATTTATATATAATAATAAACTGTATAAAAAATAAATAATATAATTTACGAAAAAATAACCTCCAAAATTATGTAGTTATTAATTTTAAATAAAAACTATGTTTAAAATTAAAGACACTAATTGCTTAAAGTAGTATTTTATGTATTTTAAATAATAATTAAATAAGTTAAAGTGGGGATATATCTAGATATATTTGTACACATAAAAAATATAAGGTAAATAAAATTTATAAAACTGTTATTTGAACTGACGACTGATAAAAATCTATGCTTAATATTAAAGACACTTTATATAGTTTATTAACTTTAAAGTAGAATTTTATGTATTTTAAATATATTAAATAAGATAAACAATATTATATTATTCAATATTAATCTACTTTATCACATTTAATATTAATTAAATAGGATAAACTAGAGATATAACTACGCACATAAAAATATAAGGTAAACAAAATTTATAAAACTGTCATTTGAAAAGAGTATAAACGTGAATAAAGTCTTTTATTATCCTTAAATTCAGTTGCGACATTAAGCTGTCAAATGGCACATAAATATTTAATTAAATAAAATATGAATTACCTTTTAATTCTACTACCAAATAAAAAGAAAGCATAAAGAACTATCAATCATATTAGCTTTTAAATAAAAATAAAATCTGGAAGCGCTAATCGATTTCCATTGCATATTAAGCAGAAAAATCGAACGCCCATTCCTTCCTTCATAAAAAATGGAGAAATTTTATGACTCTATCCAACTTCCTGACAGCAAGTTTATTGCCCATTGAAGGGCATTTTTACGGTTACGCAAACGTTAACTCCTTTCAACTCTCTACAATAAAAATTGTAGCTTGAAGATGAATGGCAACTTTCGCTCTCAAATTTTTAGATTGCTTAGCATTTACTATTGATGTCATTTTTTTAAGTCAGGTGCACGCATAATTTTATAATGCGACTCAGTTATTTAAAAATAATTAAATATAAAAATTTATGGCTTGTTTTAATGGACTTTTACCTTATGATTGTAGTTATTTGAAAGTTCGTTGACTTTAAAAATCTGGGTTCGATGACATATGGGAATATTTTTAATTTTTATTATTGGATTTCGATGAGCCTTTTATAGTAATAATAATGTTTTCTGAAAAATGGTTCGTAATGATGATTAATAGAGATATGCTGAGGTATTTTTTTAAAAGAAAGGTAAGAATTATTTGAGTATCGATATTTTTAATAAAGAAATATTTGATGAGAATGATATATATTTGTAAGATTATTTATGGGTTGTTTTAGACACAAAAAGTTGAAATGAAAATCACATTAGTAATAAATTAATTTTTAGTAATACATTAATCACACATCATAATAATTAGAAATTACGGACACATAATAATTAGTAATAAATTAATACTTTGAAAATTGTTTCATAATGATGATTAATAATGATATACTTATGCCATTTTTTTAAACAAAGGTAAGAATAATTTGAATAACAATAATTTTAATAAAGAAATATTTGATATGAATGATATATATTTGTAAGATTATTTGTTCTTTGTTTCAGTCACAAAAATTTGAAATGGAATTATTATAAATGTGATTTTAATTTTTTACTCATCTTTATTCTTTAATCATACAATTTATTTTACAAATTTGTTATTTAAAAAGCATCGTTGTCGTTGGAATTACGATGGTGTTGTTTTTATTTTATGCTATTAATTTTCAATAAAAAAAACTATATTTAATATTAAAAAATCTATATATTTCTTAATTTTAAAGTAATATTTTATATATTTTAAATATTAATGAACTAAGATGAACTAGGGATGTAACTAGATATATCTGCACATTAAAAAATATAATTTAAATATTTATAATAAGCTATAATTGTGGAATATAAACAAAGTTTAATTCAATTGAATATGAAACAATATAATAATTCTATAATTCTGCAATTATATAAAAAAGTTAAACAATATAATTTATGAACAAATAATCTCCATAATTTTCAAGTTTTTTAATTTCAACAAATAAAACTATATTTAATATTAAAGATAAATAAATATTATACAATGCATTATGCTTAATATCAAACTCTGTAAAATAAAAATTGTAGTTTGAACATTGCAACTTTCGTCCAATTTTTAGATTGTTTCGCATTTACTATTGATGCCATTTTTTTTTAAGTCAGGTGCAGGTCAAATTTTATAATGCGACTCAGTTATTTAAAAATAATTAAATATAAAAATTTATGGCTTGTTTTAATGGACTGTTACCTTATGATTGTAGTTATTTGAAAGTTCGTTGACTTTAAAAATCTGGGTTCGATGACATATGGGAATATTTTTAATTTTATTATTGAATTTCGATAAGCATTTAATAGTAATAATAATGATTTTTTGAAAAATGTTTCGTAATGATGATTAATAGAGATATACTGATGGAATTTTTTCAAAACAAAGGTAAAAATAATTTGAATATCAATATTTTTAATAAAGAAATATTTGATGTTCATGATTTATATTTTTAAAATTATTTTATCTTTGTTATAGACAGAAAAAATTGAAATGAAAATTATTATGAATATGATTTTAATCTTGACACTCAATAATAAAAAGGTAATGATAAATTCTTTAACAATCTGCAAAAATAAAATATTCAATAATAATATTTTTTTTTTTTTTTTTTTACAATTATTTTTTAAATATCTTTGAAGTTGGAATTACGTTGGTGTTTTCTTTATGTAACAAAAGAAGCAAGCCCTACTTCAATATACTTTTAGTAAGGTGTATTGCAGTCACTGCTTTGAAACACAAGTAGACTGGGTATGACGACGACAAAGTTTCGCAATGATTTTGATTATAGGTTAGAATTTTCTGGAATTTCTCATATGTGATACGCAAATACGGAGAATCTTTCCCCAAACCCTTAACAAGTCATGTACCGACCTGGCGACCAATTGGCTAGAGCTCTGGCCGTTGGTACCACAGGCTTCAGGTTTGAATCCTGGCGGTGGCATGGATGTTTGTGAGTGGTTCGGCATCCACGTTAAACTGTAGGTCCCGGTCTAATTAGCCTAAAGTGAGCAAAAAAATGATCGTAGTGCGACATACAAAATTAACAAGTCAAATTGTCTTTGTGACTAATCCTCAGTGTCTGGTACCTAAATGGTACACCATGGTCTGGACACTCCATGAGTAGTCTACTCATGGATAGAAGGAAAGCTTTTTATGTGATGGAGCACCCGTAGCTCGAAGTCTGATTTGGCTCCAAGTCGCTGAAGAAGGAAGCTAGTGCCTTCCGGAAGGAGTTTTAGATGTAACTATCCCGCATTTGCGTATCGTATGGGAGAAAACCCGGAGACCTCCCATCAGCTAATTTGATAACGAGATACTGAATATCTCAAATGCTTCAAGCCTCCTCATTTTAAAAACAGTGTCTACAACAATGCCACCAACGGATTGAACTTCAACCCTAATGCTCACCAGATTCACACGTTACCACTGAGCCACGAGTCAGTCTTAACCAGTCATAACCAGTTAGTAAAATCGTCAGTAAATTAATCGTTTCATGTAAAAGTAATCTGAAAATGCAAAAAGCTCTAAATTGATATTTTTTCCTTAAAATTTATTAAAATATTCCTAAATAATACAAAATGACATAAAAAATAAAATTATGCACAATTTAATGAGTATAAACAAATAAACTTGAAAAACTAAATATATAAGCGTCATTTTATTCAAATAAAAAACATAAAAACTTTTTTTTAAAGTAAAATTTCTAGATACAAAAGCTTATTCAAATAACTCATATTAATTTAACTATGACAATACATTAATTCTCGCAAATTTTCTTTAAAGAAATTAATTAAAATTTGAAAAATAAATGTATTTCCATTTCAATTATCAAATGTATGTATTATTTTATTAATTTTCATAAAGTATAGCTTTAATTACAAAGTTTCAAAAATGCTTAAGAAGTAGTTAAGAATCCTAATTAAGTAATTAATTAAGAGTTGTTTTGAGTCAATTAGTATTTGAAATTAGAATTGCAAAAAAAAAGGTTAATTAGTTTTATCCCATTTTTTTATTCATGTTGTAGAATAAAAAACATTTCTATTAACATATTAAACCCATTTTTTTTTATTTTAGGAAAATGTTCTTCTTCTTAAGTGTAGATAATTGGTTAACGAAAGTTTTTTTTTTTCCTTTTTGAATCGATGTTTCAGAATTAATTAAGTACTAATTTCTGAAATAAATTGAGTTTATTAAATTAGGTTTCGTATAAAAACATACTTTTAGCTAAAATTTCATCTTCATTACTCGTCCATTTTGTATTATTTACATCTCGTTTGTGAAAAAAAGAAAACATTGCAATATTTAAACAAAAGAAATTTCATAATTTTTGCAATAATAATAAATTTTATTGAAATATTTACTAAATTCAAAAGCAATTTTAATAAAATATTTTTTTTATTTGTTGCAATACTATTTTTTACTACAATTATGTATATGTATAATTCAATAAAACCGGACCGGAGAAGAAGTATATTTCGCGCATCCCGCGCTTATCCGAGTTTTGGGTTATTACTATACGGCACTCATAATACTCATATTTATACGATATTAGTTATTATAAAAGAGGCCTGAATAGCCGAGCAGCGAGCTCTCGGGTGCTAGGTACCACAGGTTTCTGGCTCGAGTCCCGGCGGTACCATGGATGTTTGTAGTGGTTCGGAATCCACTTTTAACTGTAGGTCGCAGTCTAAC
Source organism: Caerostris darwini (assembly GCA_021605075.1). Classification (NCBI taxonomy): domain Eukaryota; kingdom Metazoa; phylum Arthropoda; class Arachnida; order Araneae; family Araneidae; genus Caerostris; species Caerostris darwini. The sequence continues at coordinate 176,062 of BPLQ01008840.1, forward strand.
ATGTCTGTAGAGCTGACAGACAGTAGACAGTCGTAGGGCTGACAACCATATCCCGTAAAAAGAAAACATCTCATGTTTCGAAATCTGCCAGTAGGCTGACGACCTTGGCCCACCATGGGGTTGTTGCGCCAATCATGATGATTATAATAAAAATAATACCCTATAAATATGTTTTTAATGAGGGCATGGCTAATAAAAAATAATTGATCTTGTAACTATGCTTCCTCCTATGCACTGGCAATAGCGCCCTCTTTGGCATTGAGGAGAAATGATCAGTCGGCCTCGAGACTCCCACCCAAGAGGAAGCACATGGTTTGCGCTCCCGCTGATAACCGTTTTTTCGTTGAACTACCTGAATATGCGTCCTCTCGGGATGAGAGTCTCCTCCCTAGAGGAAGCATATTAAGCGCAACTCTGCGTATTAGTTGGCCAACAGACTCTCACCTAGAGAGGAACTATATTTTGCGCACCCTGCGCGTATCTAAGTTTCGGGGCTTTGGCTTAGAAGTGGAATCCTTCCTCGGATCTATAATTATCTTTCTTTAAATGTGTTAAATATTGTATTCTCTAATTGCGTGTAAGTGGTGTTTCTACGTGTCTAAATAAAGCTGTGAGCTCTCCTGTCTATGCCTCAAGTATATCAACCCAATTACATCCAGTTAAAAATTTTTTGGCCCATCCTGCACACTACATCACTTTTTTCAAAAAAAAATATTTGCATTAATTGATGGATTATTTTATTTATTTTAATTCTTTCTCAAATGCATATCTTTCAAAGAATTATTAACAATTTAAAAATAAGATTTATAATTTAAGAAAGTTAGTATAGCAATTACAGTAAAAAAAATGTATTTAAACGTTTTGTCCTGACAGTAATATGTAATAGATATATGTATTTAGTATGCATTATTATTGCTATCTTTAAATTTCTGGAAACAACAGCATTCGATGCATCGTAATTTTTTTGATCAAGTAGTACAATAACCTTGCGTAGATCACCCTGGGTTTTCGAGCGGAGACAATCTTGCTTGGAAATTGATAAAGCTCAAAATTAAGCTCTACTGTTTAGTTTAGGGAAGACACGGTAAATCTATAAGCCGGAAATTCCGTTACACTGGATAAGAATGTAGCGAATCTAGTAATTATGTCCAGAATTATGCATGAATCCAGTAATTATGTCCAAAATTATGTATGAATCCAGTAATTATATCAGTTATCCAATCCAATGTCCAGAATCCATACTCCCACTACCATTCCATATTTAGTGGATCAATTTGGGAGCAATATATCCGTATTCTCCCTTAATAACGCTGAATTTTCTATTTTCCTAATGGCAACTAATTTTAAGTAAAAAAATGCGATGATTTCAGAATGAGCAACATTATTACTTCAGTGAAGACACAGTAAATCTGTAAGCCGAAAACTGGAGAAGAATTTAGCGAATCCAGTAATTATGTCCAGAATTGTATATGAATCCAGTACTTATATTCATTATCCAATCCAATGTACAGAATCCACTTGGATGAGTTCATTCCAAATTGTGTCTCTCAATTTGGCTGCAATTTAACAGCATTCTCTCTTAATAACGCTGAATTTGCTATACATCTATCTTCCTAGAGGCAACTTATTTTAAATTATAAAAAGGCCATTAATTCAAAATAAACAACATTATTATAGCATGGGAATACAAAGATTACAAAACTCATTTCCAGTTATTTTTATATCTCTTTATCATAATATGAACTATATTATTAAGCAGAGTTTTTATGTACATTATTTTATTTTTACATGCTTAATTACATAACCTTGACGGCATAAAATAATAATAACAAACTTCTTTCTCTGCTCAGAAAACCTGTTACGTAATAAATTTGTTTTTCGTACCATTCGCAAACAGAGAATTTTGTTTTATTTGAAGATCAACATTCTTGAGTTAGTAGTAATAAACTACAAGGGAAAATATTATTATTCTTCCTGTGCTTTAGGCAGAAACTATTTTGATTCATTTCTGTTCATACCGCAGACTCCAAAACAAGGCCATTAGTTCTTTATTATAACAATTTATTTACGCAAAAAAACATCAGCTAACTATTCCAAATAATTATTATTAACTATTTTTTGTTCGTCATTGTTGTTTATTATTTAATTTAAAAAATGTATGAAATTTCGCTTGCATTCATTCTCTAATATTAGCATAAATAATTTCTAAATAAAGATGATATTAATTTAAGTTAATAATGGATCTGTGCAAAAATTTACTTCACATACTGTTTAAATTTAAATGTAGTAATTGTTATGGTGAAATAATTGAACTATTAATTTTTAATTATGAATATTATTCATTTATTAACTTCATGTTTGTTGTTCCTGTATTATAATTTTTTTATCACCTTTGTTGTACTGATTTTTTTAGTGTTAGCAGATTTCGGGTTAGAGTCCCGGTTGTGCATGTTTGTTACGCGAGGTTTGGTTAGATTTGTCATTCTACGGTCATTTTTTGAACACTTTAGGCTAATTATACCGGGACTTACAGTTTAACGTGGATTCCGAATCATTAACAAACACTCATGCCACAGCAGAGATTCGAACCTGAAGCACCAAAGTTATCTCTCTAAAGATCTCTAACCAATTGAGCATCAGGCCGCTATGGGTGTTTGTAATGGTTCGTAATCCAGTTTAAACCAAAGGTCCCTGTCTAATATGAGAAGATTGGCGTAGGGCTGACAACCCTATCCTTAAAAAGAAAACAACATCTCATGTTGTGGAATATGCCAATAGGCAGATAGCCTTGGCACACTATGGGGATGATACACCATTGAAGGAGGTTAAGAAGACCTTATATATTTTCATATAATATATTCTTAACTTTTCCCTTTTATCATCTAGCAACACAAAAGTTAACAAATATATCAGCAAAGTCGAAGCTTTCTCAATTGTTTACAAAGTTTGATGATATCACAGCATTTATTATTTATTAAGAAATAATAGAGCATCTTCAAAATAAAAACTCGAAATTGAAGGTTTAGCATAAGAAATTAAATTGATAGTTTTAAATATGAATATTTATAAGAATTGCATTTTTATTTTTTTTTATGGTATCAGATTATTAAAAAATCCATTTTAATCTTTCTTTTATTATAATAACAATTTGTTTATTGATTGTAAATCATTTTACCTTTTATAGTTGATGACACTCTTCTTGGTCTATGGTGGGCCTAGGTCGTCTGCCTACTGCCAAATTCCGAAATATTAGGCGTATTCTTTTTACTGTGTAGGGTTGTCAGTCGTACACTCTACAATCATATTAGATCGGGACATACGATTTAAAGCGGATTACGAACCATTACAAACATCCATGGCATTGCCTCGACTCCAACTAGTAGCCTATGGCACCAAGCGCCAGAGTGCTAGTCACTTGGCCGTCAGGTCCCTGTTGATGAATTAGTCTAAATTCAAACAATTTTATAATAGCATTATTAATATTATAAATAGATAAAAGATATTTATTATAATCCTAAAATAAAAGTAATTTCAGATATGATTTTTAAAAATGAGATTAATAATTTATGAAGAATATTTTTTAACTTTCTTTTAGAATATTTCTCTACGTCCCAATTTCTTCAGTCACTTATATTAAAATTTGTCATATACAGTGAAAAGAATTAACTATAAAGAATATTAACACTCTTGATAAAATTCGATTAATTTATAACTTCTGTAACCATGCTTTCTCCTACACACTGGCAAGAGCGGCCTCTCTATGGCGTTCAGAAGAAATGATAAATAGGTCTCGAGACTCTCACCCGCGAAAAGGTGCAACGCAACCTGCTCTCCCTGTAAGAAACGTTTAGTTTACAGTCTCTTCTCCCAAAAGGAAATATATTTAACGTATCCCATAACATTAGGTGGCTTACAGACTCTTATCGGGACAGGAAGTATATTTTGTGCACCCTGCGCGTAGCTGAGGTTCGGGCTTTCGGCGAATTTATACTAATCTGTCTTTAAATGTGCTAAATATTGTATGTCTTAACAGTATTTGTGTGGTGTTTGTGCATGTGTTCAATAAATCTGTGTGTTCTCCAATCTATGTCTCAAGTATATCAACCCAACCCAACCAAGCTTAGTTACAATCTGGTTGCCCAACCTGCACACTACACTATTAAGATAACATAAAACATTATAACAAAATTAGTCATCTTAGTTTACAGTGCATAGCAAATTCTATATCTACTGTTTAATGAATGGAACAAAAAATATACAAATAATTTTTATAAAGAAGTAAACCTCTTATGGACTTTCACAAACAATTGAGCATTTAAGGAAAATTCTCAGAACTTTCTTGCACATTAGAGCCTTAGTCTTTTATTCTCAGAAGTACTTGGAAGAAAATGGGCCAGAAGAAGTAAAAAAAAAAAAACTAGGGGATTTTTTTCTCCCTTCTAGGAAAAACTTGTCAAACTAGAGTAGAATAAAATCCCTAGAACCTACATTTCTCAAAGATTATATCATCAATTCTAGATATTAAAGCTAACTTCCCAGTAAATATTTGAATTTTTTGAAATTCAGTCATAAATATTATTTTTGCCTAAAAACTATGAAATCTTAAATAAAATGTATAATATTATATATGTGTACATCAATGTATATCATTTAATGCTGGTTATTAAATATCTTTAGTCGTATTTTTCTTTTAAAAAATAAATTTAAATCATTATAATAAAAAATTTAGAAATGTTTAATAAGTTTTTTAAAAAATTTTTTAATTAAATTTAAATTATTAATAAAATTTTTCTTTTAAACAATTTATTAATTTAAAGAAATTTTGTTAAATTTAAACTTTAATAATTAATATAATAATAAACAAACACAAAAAACATGTAAAAAAACACATTTAAAAAATATCATTTAGAAATAAATATTTCATTGTAGTTATTACTAGTTGATAAAAATAAATTTACTCATGTAAAATAATTTATTTAATATTAAAAGTCCTTTTAAATTATTCAGAAAAATAATATTTTTAAAATAAATATTTTTAGTTGTATATTTTATTAAAAGAAAAATTCTTTAAATTATTATGATAAAAGTTTATAAAATGTTTCCATTAAACAATTTATATTTAAAGACATTTTTTAAAAATTTAAAAATTTAATGATTAAAATAGTAATAAAAATGTAAAAAAAAAATTTAATAAATATAATTTAAAAATAAATATTTAATAGTCACTATAAGTAGTTCAACAAAATAAATATGCTCAAAATCTGATCAAATTTATTTAATATGAAAAGCTATTTAAAACTATTCAGAAAAATTGTTAATATTAATTGGATAGCCGAAATTCGCCTTCATTTTAATTAATTAATTATTTGAAAATAAATGTTCAAAAGGAAATCTTCGTAATTTGGTTATTTGCTAATATAAATTTATTAAATAACTATTTTAATTATTAATAAATATAGAGTAGCATTATTTACACTACATAATAAATATATTTCTTTACATTCAACAATTTGTAAAATGTATTAAAAAATGAACGATTTTAAGTTATTACACTGATTACCAAATATTTTATTTGCACCTTGTTGCTATGGTAACAACATTTTTATTTTCTGAATTTTCATATTTCTCAATTATGTTTAAATTTTAAACGATAAAATATTTAAAGTATTTATAACAAATTCAATTCTGAAATTAACTTATTCTGATTTCTTTTTTATATTGATCTTAAACATCTCAGTAATTATTTATAAATCAAAATAGAAAAAAAATTAACTTTTTTCTGATTCCTTTTGAAGTATTAAGAAATCTTTTAACTTTTTATGATTTAGTGCTATTGTATCCTTTTTTTTTTATTTTGAAACAGTAACAAATATTTTTAAATTTATTTATTTAATAAGCTTTGTTAAAAAATTGTTTTTTAAAATAATTGGCAACTTTCCTATTATTCTTATTCCCAAAAGATAAAAGGGAAGCATTATTAACACTACATAATATGTAAAGGTAAATAATTGAATTGTAAATATTTCTTCACATTCAACAATTTTTAAAACATATTAAATAAATTAAAGGTTTTCTTATAATTTATTTGCATCTTGTTGCTATGGCAACACTATTTTTATTTTCTGAATTTATATTTGACTTCCTATTTCTCAATTAGATTTCAATTTTGAAACATAAAACATTTAAAATGCTTACAGCAAATTCAATTCTAAAATTGATGTCTTTTGATTTCTTTTTTTATACACTCAAGAGCCAAAACATTATGACCACCCCTACATTTTGCAATGAACTCGCCTGGATGACGTGGAAGGCACCTGATCAGGTGGAAGTGGTATTTAACTGCTGCTGGAGAGTCTGAAGAATCATTCTTTCACTTACTTCTGTGTGTGATGGGAAAGGCTGCGGATCTAAGCGACTTTGATAGAGGGCAGATTGTAATGGCTCGAAGGCTCGGAACAAGTATTTCCGAAACTGCACGACTCGGGGGTTGTTCGCGTTGATAGTATTTATGCAAAATGGATGAATGACGGTGAAACCAGCAGTAGACGACATGGCTTGGACGTCCACACGCTATCAAAAAAAGGTCGTCGGAGACTGTCTCGCATGGTGAATCAAAACCGGAGCCAGACAGTAGCTCAGCTGACAGCCCAATACAATGCAGGGCCAAGTAGAATAGTATCGGAGCACACTGTTCAGCGAACACTGTTGGATATGGGGCTACGCAGCAAACGTCCCACTCGTGTGCCTTTGCTGACCAAGTGTCTTCGCCAACTGCGCCTGCGCTGGGCCCGGGAACATCGTGACTGGTCCATGGATCAGTGGGAGAGAGTTGCCTGGTCAGTTGAATCACGGTTTGTCATTCATCACGCCGATGGCCGTGTCAGGATACGCCGTCTTCCAGGCGAACAGTTGCTCCCTCAATGTACAGTAGGTCATACACAGGCCGGTGGTGGCGGTATTATGCTTTGGGGGACGTTCTCTTGGGCGTCTCTGGGACCCGTGGTTGTGGTAGAGCAGACCATGAATGCTACAGGGTATCTGAACATCATTGCGGACCAGTTGCACCCTTACATGGCCTCTGTTTTTCAGCTGGAAATGAAATGTTCCAACTGGACAACGCCCCTTGTCACAAGGCTAAAATTGTGTTGGAGTGTTTCCAGGAACATGATGCTGAATTCCAGTTAATGTCGTGGCCGCCTAACTCACCGGATCACAATCCGATAGAACACATTTGGGATGTCCTGGGACGGCAGCTCAGAGTTCAAAGACCACCAATTCGCATTATCTCGGATTTGCGTGACCGTTGCTTAAACATCTGGTACAATCTGTCTCCGGCCATCTACCAAGGACTTGTGGCATCCATGCCAAGGCGGGTTGAAGCTGTGTTGCGCGCCAAAGGTGGACCAACTCGTTATTGACAGGTGGTCATAATGTTTTGGCTCTTGAGTCTTCCTTTTCTTGAGTTTATCTTAAACATCTCAGTTAGTATTTATAATTAAAAAAAAGAAAAAGAAACTTTTTTTAGATTTCTTTTTTAGTATTATAAAATCTATTTTTCAACTTTTTAGAATTATTGTAAACTTTTTTTTTTTCTATTTTTCAACTTTTTAGAATTATTGTAAACTTTTTTTCATTTTTTTTTTTTTTTTTTTTTCTATTTTTCAACTTTTTAGAATTATTGTAAACTTTTTTTTTTTTTTTTTTCTATTTTTCAACTTTTTAGAATTATTGTAAACTTTTTTTTTTTTTTTTTCTATTTTTCAACTTTTTAGAATTATTGTAAACTTTTTTTTTTTTTTTCTATTTTTCAACTTTTTAGTATTATTTTTTAATTGTTTCATTTTGTTTTTTGTACATTTTGAATTAGTAACAAATAGTTTAAAGGTTGTTTATTTAATAAGATTTGTTAAAAAAATTGTTTTTTAAAATAATTGATAATTTATGCTATTTCCAAAAGATAAAACATTTTACAAAAATAATTAAAACATGTAATTTTTATAAAACAAACTTCAAGCCAATAATACTAAATCGGGAAAATCTCTTTCATTTTATCGTTTGTTGTCCCATTTCTTGTCAATATCTTTTACAATAACATCAATCATGGGAAAGAGTCTTTTTTATTTCTTTTTTTCGCTCTCTATTTTTATTTGAAAATAACACAAATTCTTCGCATATTTCCTAAAGATAGATCTGAGATTTATAAAGTGCAATCAATCAACTGGGGGCATTGAACTTTCAGGTAAAGCACCATGAGCGTTTTCTGCTAACACGCAGAAAGCACCAGATGTTTCGAAAACTCTAATCCGGAATAAATAAATTTAAAATTTCTCTTCGAGAAAAGTGAAAAAATCGTAAATTCCCTTACGATACCAATATTTTTCTTGTTTACAAATCCCACAAGTATGTCTTCAAAAATAAATTCAAATTTGCTGAACATAAAGAAAGTAAACTGGCTATCGATTTGCTGTTAATTATTACAAAGTGATATAACTATTTAAAACATATTGATGCATTTGTGTATTATAAGCATGTTAATATATAATGGTTTTCAATATAAGTTTTAAGATTTTGTTTTAAATATTCTGCGTTTTGACTATGTAAAGCTTTATGTATTGTGGGACTAAATATGATTAATTTAATGATAAAAGGAAATTTAATTTGAAAATAAAACCTAAATAGTCTGCATTCAAAAGTTTAGTTTCTCTTTGAATGTTGTCTAATTTTTCGATAATTGTTTAAGTTGGAACTGCTTAAGCATCCTTTATTATTCTTTTTATTAGAGATAAAACTGACAAAATGTTGCACATCAATTATATAAAAACAATATAAAACTATAGCTATATGTTGTAAGAATTATAAACTGTTCATCAGAATTATTCCATATTAAACATATAAATATGTCTTATATGTATTATGCGTTGTAGAAGAATACAATATAAATACAAGAAGATTATACAATATAAATACAAGAAGATATTACTCACAATATAAATACAAGAAGAATACAATATAAATACAAGAAGATTACAATATAAATACAAGAAGAATACAATATAAATACAAGAAGATTACAATATAAATACAAGAAAAATACAAGATAAAAACATAAAAACTACAATATAAATAACAAAAGAGATCAATATAAATACAAAAGAATACAATATAAATACAAAGATACAATATAAATACAATAATATAAAGAAGAATTACAATATAAATACAAGAAATACAAATAAATAAATACAAGAAGAATACAATATAAATACAAGAAGATTACAATATAAATACAAGAAGATTACAATATAAATACAAGAAGATTACAATATAAATACAAGAAGAATACAATATAAATACAAGAAGAATACAATATAAATACAAGAAGATTACAATATAAATACAAGAAGAATACAATATAAATACAAGAAGAATACAATATAAATACAAGAAGAATACAATATAAATACAAGAAGATTACAATATAAATACAAGAAGAATACAATATAAATACAAGAAGAATACAATATAAATACAAGAAGAATACAATATAAATACAAGAAGAATACAATATAAATACAAGAAGATTACAATATAAATACAACAAGAAGATTACAATATAAATACAAGAAGAATACAATATAAATACAATATAAAGAAGAATACAATATAAATACAAGAAGAATACAATATAAATACAAGAAGAATACAATATAAATACAAGAAGAATACAATATAAATACAAGAAGAATACAATATAAATACAAGAAGAATACAATATAAATACAAGAAGAATACAATATAAATACAAGAAGATTACAATATAAATACAAGAAGAATACAATATAAATACAAGAAGAATACAATATAAATACAAGAAGATTACAATATAAATACAAGAAGAATACAATATAAATACAAGAAGAATACAATATAAATACAAGAAGAATACAATATAAATACAAGAAGATTACAATATAAATACAAGAAGATTACAATATAAATACAAGAAGAATACAATATAAATACAAGAAAATTACAATATAAATAAAAGAAGATTACAATATAAATACAAGAAGAATACAATATAAATACAAGAAGAATACAATATAAATACAAGAAGATTACAATATAAATACAAAGAAGATACAATATAAATACAAGAAGAATACAATATAAATACAAGAAGATTACAATATAAATACAAGAAGATTACAATATAAATACAAGAAGAATTACAATATAAATACAAGAACAATTAAACAATTATAAATAAACAAGAAATACAATATAAATACAAGAAGAATACAATATAAATACAAGAAGATTACAATATAAATACAAGAAGATTACAATATAAATACAAGAAGATTACAATATAAATACAAGAAGATTACAATATAAATACAAATACAAGAAGATTACAATATAAATACAAGCTTTACAATATAAATTAAGATTACAATATTAAATTCAGAATAAAGATTATAAAACAAAAGATATACAATATAAATATTACAATATAAAACAAGAAATACAATATAAATATATATAAAAATTACTACAATGAAAATCTCTTTTTTCAGCTTAAACAACGCAACTTCTAACTCCTTTTTGTGTCTAGGTTAAAAAACACATTAAATGCCCTTGACAAAGAAAATAAACTTTTATTGTCCAAGGATTTCAAAAGAGACAAATTGCAAAACACTCCTCAAAACAGACTTTGCTCAGCTTTAAGTCCTTTCTGTCTGGCGAAGTTATTAGGATAAAAAAAAACAGAAACCTCTTAGACTTTCCAGAAACTCACTACATCCACTAAAAGCAGCATTGCAAAATAAATGATGCTGCAAGTTAATAAAAATCCTTTTTTTTCTGAACAACTGGAATCAGTAGCAGCTGCTACCAAACCTAATTTGTTCCTGTTTCACCAGAATCTATAATATCAATTTGAATTCTCTGAATGTGGGGAAATGATCCCAAAAATATACCCGGAAGCTCTTCAATTTGGTGAACATAATATGTGAACAAGTAACCTTTTGGGTTGGAAAGCTTTCATTTGAATAATGTAGACAGCTAGTCTTACATTTGTCATGGTCTAAGCATGATATTTGAATTTTTATTAGGCTAACCACATGATAAAAAGTCATTTATGGTTTTTTCATTGACACTTAATTATAATGATACAGCGAGGTTTAATTTTCAGTCTTACTTAATGGTGCCCAAGAAGTTATAAAGATATTTTTGATGATAATTTTTTTGTCTTCACTAAACTAGTAGTATTTTCTTTTGGATAGTTTAGAAGATTTCAATCCGTTTCATTAAGACCGCAAAGAAAATAGTTGTACATTTTTTAATTAATAAGTTCTTTTCATTGGCACAACAGCAGCATTGTCGACCAGGACTGTTTGACTACTGGCAGATTCAGAAACATGAGATGTTTCCTTTTTACGGATGGGTTACACACAGTTTGCACACATGTTACAACACACGGTTGGGTTGTCAACCCTATGCTCTACAATCAAATTAGTCCGGAACATACGGTTTTAAAGTGGATTCCGAACCACTACAAGCCTCCATGACATCGCCGTTACTTCAACCCGAAACCTGTAGCACCGAACGCTAAGCAATCAATTCAACTCAGCAATCAGGCCCAATAAATAAGAGGACAGCTTATGTTTTGAATTTATAATTTAAAAGAAAATTAATGGATATTATGTTAAAGTCAACTGAATTAATAAATAATTAATATCAGCATCTCCAAAAACAGCACTGAGGGAAAATCACATTGCGAAGTGGTAGTACATCAAATCTAATCTCCATTTCAAATTAAAAAAATTTAAATTTTAATGCGTTGTAAAATTTTTTATTAAATTATTTAACACAATAACAGTTCATGCGTGTACTAACATAATAATAAAACATGTTAAATTGAAAAAAAATTGGCTGATATTAATGCTGTATATAAATACAAGAAGAAATACAATTAAAAAAACACAGACCATTATTGACTTTAATGTGCAAATTGTATTGCTATTTCTTCACAAATAAATGTAGAGCTTTTAATTTCCTTGCGCACAAAGATATGGAACTATGCAAATTTATTTATAATAAAATAATATAAATGGGAATTAACCACATAAAAATCTCTTTTTTAGGCTTAAACAATGCGATTTCTTATTACTTTTTGTGTCTAGGTTAAAAACACATTAAATGCACTTGACAAGGGAAAAAACTTTTATCGTACAAGGTTTTCAAAAGGGACAAATTGCAAAACACCCTCAGGACAGACTTTGCGCAGCATTAATTCCTTACCGTCTGGTGAAGTTATTAGGATAAAAAAAAGTAGAAACCTCTTTCCAGAAACTCACTACATCCACTAAAAGTAGTATTGCAAAATAAATGGTGCCGCAAGTTAATAAAAATACTTTTTTTTGTGAACAACTGGAATCAGTAGCAGCTGCTACCCAACCTAATTTGTTCCTGTTTCACCAGAATCTATAATTTCAATTTGGATTCAAGGAATGTGGGGAAATGATCACAAAAACATACCCGGAAGCTCTTCAATTTGGTGAACACAATATGTGAACAAGTAACTTTTTGTGTTTGGAAAACTTTCATTTGAATAATGTAGGCGGCTAGTCTGACATTTTTCATGATCTACGCTTGATATTTGAATTTTTAATAGGTTAACAACGTGATAAAAAGTCATTCATGCTTTTTCATTGCCACTTATTTATAATGATAAAGTGAGGTTTATGTTTCACTCCCTTTTTTTTTCTCCCTTTATGTTTAACCCTTTTCTCTTGACTAAGGTAATAGTATTTTATTTTGGATGTTTTAGGAATTTCGATAAGTTTTATTAAAACCACAAAGAAAATAGTTTTAAATTTTGCATTGATTAAGGTTTTCATCCCTAGCCCAACAGCCCCTTGGTGCCCCAAGTCTGTCGGCCGACTGGCAGATCTCGAGACAGATGTTTTATTTTTCGGGATGGGATTGTCAGCCCTACGCTCTATAGTCCTTTTAGACCGGGACTTACAGGTTTAAAGTAGATTCCGAACCACTGCAAACATCCATGGCATCGCTTGGATTTTAACCCAAAGTAATATTAATTGTTTTGTAAATGTTCATATTTTGACCACTTACTAAACATTCACTATTTACTACAAAACCATTTTTTACATCTGGAAAAAGGTTTCTTAAACGTTATGTGTAGATATCTTAAACCGTACATCTATACATTCTTATGTATAGATGTACGGTTTGATATATAGATGCATCATAAGCATAAATTCCTGACAACTAGTAGTTCTGCCAATCACCACAGATGATTTTAGGGATTTTATTACTATAAAAAAATAAGCTGCAACATTTTTTAATGTCATTTATAATAATAGTTTCTTTTGTGTGTGCATGTACCAGTAACTATTTTTTATGTTTAAAAAATTGATTTTGAACATAACGTTATCTGATGAAAACAAAAAGTCGATCTCAAATTTCTGAAATTTATGACGTTATAAATAGTACAGATTAGGTCCTGATAAGGGTGTGGTCTTGATTCAGTATTATTTCATCATAGAAACAAATTATTTTTTAAAATAATAATGTGATGTTTAGCTGTCATATTTATTTAAAATTGCAAAGACAGCACTGTACTACAAACATAACAACACAGACATAACACAACAGACAGTGAACTAACATGACAGGACTACTAACATAACAGACAGCACTGTACTGCAACACATAGCACACAAAACAAAGACACACGGTAAATATTTTCATAAATCATCTTAAAAGCAAGTTCATTTAACCCTAACCCCTAGGGGTTTTGTACCCTACGTACTGCCTAGCCTCCTCACTCGACTGTCCACTCCTTTTTATTAATACGCTTTTATTAGTTTCACCTGTATGTTTGTTTGTATGTCTGTAACTGACTCTTTGGGCTCGATTTTGCCCTACTTTAAGCGATCCGATTTAATTTAAACGTTATAGATTTATCAAGGACCGACGACACTAAAATATTTTGATAAGTTTATTATCTCATCAGGATTAGGATCGTCAGGATGAGTGTATCCCTGGAGATCTGTTTCTCCTCATACACACTATTTAAGCTGCAAAGAAACATTTACAGGCATCTTTTAGATATTCAAACCTACGTGGGACAACGGCACAACGGTTAACGCGCCTGACTACGGATTAGGAGATTCCCTGTTCGAATCCTGGCTGGCTCGACATATTCGCATTTAGCCTTTGTTTTACTCACAATTAAATTATTGTAGGAACCAGTACTGAGGTCGTACCGGGACCTCATTTAAATATTATAGTTTAAAACACTAAAAAGCATGCTTTTAGAGTTAATCAAACTAAAAAGTAAAAAATAAATTAATAGTTTAAAAAAAACTAAAAAAACACGCTTTTAGAGTTAATCAAACTAAAAAGTAAAAAATAATTGTTAACATAAGAATAAAATGACTGACGAGAAAATGAATGTCACTGTTCTAAAAGCGTGGGGTGCTTTGTATGACATTTTTAAACTAACTCTGCATTTTGGAATGAAACTAGTGAAGAATTATAACGATTTCTATCGAGCAGCCCACGCTTTTAGAACAGTGACATTCATTTTCTCGTCAGCAATTTTATTCTTATGTTAACAATTATTTTTTACTTTTTAGTTTGATTAACTCTAAAAGCGTGTTTTTTTAATTTTTTTAAACTAATTTATTTCTTCCTCTCTCTGTCCAATCCACGGTTTCAGGGTATAATGGGGGGGGGAAAAAAAAGCGTACAGACACCTAAAGCAAGGATCAATCCGTGCTTGAAAGAAAAATCTATCAACCTTGAACTCTTCCCTGTTCCTTATATAGTTTGTTTCGTGGATCCTTAACTTAAATAATATTTGCTTAAGAAATCATAAAGAATAGAAAAGGTTGTTATTTCACATTGAATTATAGTATTAATTTATTATATTTATATTAAATTATTATCTTTATTTTTGTAAATCTGGCCTGAAGGGCCGAGTGGCTAGCGCTCGTGGCTAGGTTCGAGTCCCGGCGATGCCATGGATGTTCTTAGGGGTTCGACATCCACTTTAAACCGTATTCCCTGTCTAATAGGATCGTAGAGCGTTGCGGAGGCATTGCTGCTCCGCGTCCGTGGCTTATCTTCAAGTTATATGCGCTATTGGGTAATGCAAAGTGATTAACGTCTGTGCAGCGCTTGCCTTAAGGCATCCAAGACCAAGCTGTGTAAGTGTTTGCCAGCTGCATTAGAACAAAACAAAACAAAATTTGTAATAAAAAAATTCTATTATCCTTTTTTTTTTTTTTTTTTTTTTTTTTGGTTTAAATTCAAATTGTATTAAAAATATATTCATTTTTTATAAGCGCTGGCAGTTCGAATATTTTCTTTATTACAAAAATTTATTGTAGAGCAATGTCCTCATTTTATTTCCCTTCCATCTCTTTATTTTTATTATTTCTTATGCCTGCTTCATTTCCTTCGGGATTTCAGGTTTTAGTTTGCTGTGATTTATCGTGCTTTCGCATAGCCTCGTCTCGTTTCAATTTCGCTCCATCATTTTATCCTATCATACATACGATGTATTTTCTACGGTAAAAAAACTTTTTTTTCTTTTATATCTTTTTTACATAGCTGCCATTTCAATTTATCAGTTGGAAATATTTTTATCTAAATGTATATAAATATTTGAACTATTTTTATTAAAAACAATTTTGACCTCGTATATTCAGAAAATTATGTTTACGAATGTTCCATTTTGTATTACATTCATTTTTGCCATTATTTATTTTACAGTTACAAACATTGAATGATAAGTACATTTTTCTTTTTTTGATACATTGACATTTATAATTCAACAACATTTTACAATTTCATAATTTAATCAAAATTGTATTTATTATAATTAATTGTGATGCCCGACTCGCGAATCAGTGGCAATGTCCGTAGTTGATGAACATTAGGGCTGAGATTCAATCGGCTGGAGGCATTGCTGTAGACACTGTCTCAAAAACGAGGAGACTCGATGGCATTTGTGTTGTTCATCCCTTTACTTCACGAGTCGGACTACCTGGTAGAAGTTTTTCGAGTTTTCTTCCATACGATACTCAAATACGAGGTGGTTCTCAATAAAAGTCCTCATAGAAAGCACTGCCCTCTTTCTTCAACGACATGGAGCCAAATCAGACCGCTCCATCACAAGCTTCTCTTGTGATGGAGTACCCTCCATCCATGAATACTCCGTCCATGAGGAGTCTGCCCACTTTTCCCTCCGTCCATGAGTAGACTACTCATGTGATGTCCATCCCGCACTGCAGGACATTGAAGATTAGTCACAACAATAACACGTAGTAGTGTTCAAATTCAAATTCACTGGTGATATTCATTCTAGAACACTACTTTCAGAAACGAGGAGACTCAATGGCATTATGAATCCTCTGGTATAAATAGTCAGGCTGTCTGGTGGAAGTTTTCCAGGTTTTCTCTCCTTTTTCAAATTAGCGTTAGTTACCTCTAAAATTTCTCCGACGTATGATCCATCACAACAAAAGTTGCTCTTTTCGCATCCTTTATGAGTAGACTAAGTAGTCATGTCGATCGTGGTAAGCATCTAATAATATCTAAGTAATCTATCTACGGTCGATCCTAAGTATCGTGGGATGTCGACCGGCAGTACATGAAATTGAGGATTGGACACGACAACAATTGATTATGATATCAAGGATTTAATTTTTTTATTCTTTCATCATCCACTTATCTTATTGCATTTTATTGATTTCAGTATACTTTATAAATCATTTTCTATTTTAAGTTTCTTTAAGATCTCTTCTATTTTATTTGCCTTAGATTTAAAATTACTTTCACTAGATGCTTTGCTTAATTATTTAAATAGCATTAGTTGGCTTTTTAGAATCTCAATTCTTTCACTAATTATAGGGGTTTATTTATTCATTTATTTATTTATTATTTTCATTTTTTTTTTTGAGAATTAAAAAAAATGGATTTAAAAATCAAGCATTAAATTAATACAACATTTTTATTCAATTATAAATTTCAATGCATTTTTTTAATATATAGGATTTTAAATCATTTAGGCATATTTATTTATTCGAAATTTATTGCAAGCAATTCACAGTTCATTTTGAATATCCCGTAGCATATTAATGCTATAATCAAATCGTCAAATAATGTCTTAATTAATGATTCATGTAACCCTTTAAGTCTTCCGGTAAAGGGTCATTGACACTAAGAGAAACGCATTGCTGATGATGTGGTAGATGGAATATCTTACATGTTAATTGTCACTGTGGGATTTCAATAGTTTGAATACTCACTGTCTTTGTGTTTAGAATTACTTAACGTCATCCATACTTAACGTCTGTATCCTATATTTATGACCACTGAGTATAGATATGAAAAATAATAGTACTGAAGTTTAAACAATGACAAATTTAAAAAAATGAAGCTATAATAGAAAAATGTTTTGACAACAAAATTTATATCAGAGATAACAGCAAATTTTTGAATTAGATGTAATATTTTTCAATTGAATAGTTTATGTTTTATGTCTAGTTCTAATTAAAATGATAGTCTGCTATAGTGAAAAAACCCTTTATTGTTTCAGCGGTCTTATAGTCAATTAATGTAACCATCTTTCCCCTGATACGCAGGCAAGAGGGCCTCCTGTGGCGTTTAGTAGAAATAATATGTTGGCCTACAGACTCTCACCCGAAAGATTGTATATTTTGTGCAACACTAAGCTCCTGCCGATTTCGGCCTGATGGCCAATTGCCTACCCCCATGGCCTTCGGTACCATAGGCTTCATGTTCGAATCATGGCGGTAGCATGGATGTTTATTAGTGATTCGGAATCCACGCTAAACTGTAGGTCCCTGTCTAATTAGCCCAAAGAGTGCATGAAATGACAATAGAGGGAACAAACTGAACCAAACATTTATGTTTTAAAACTAATTTTAAAAGGTTTCTAGTCTCCTGTTATTTTTAAATCATTAATCTTAATTTTTTTTATCCTAAAATACAGGAACTTGTGTAACTGTTTTAAGATTTTTTTGTTCTAATGCAGCTGGAAAACACTTAGACACGCATGTTACTCACGTAGTACTGCCCAGGAGGGGAGTGTAGCTTGAAGATAAGCTACGGAAGCGGATTAACAATACCTCCGCAACACTCAACGATCATGTTAGACTGGGACCTAAGGTATAAAAGGGATTCCGAACCACTACAAACCTCCATGGCACAGCCGGGAATCGAACCCTAAACCTATGGTACCAAGCGTCAGACCTGTTTCCGGTTTGTTTATTTTAATAAATTTATCATCATCATTGATGCAACAGCCCCATGATTGGCCAAGGCCGTCTGCACATTGGCAGATTTCTAGACAGGAGATGTTTTTCTTTTTACGGGGTACAGTTGTCAACCCTACGCCCAACGCTTAACAGCCATATCAGACTGGGACCTACGGTTTAAAGTGGACTCCGAGCCACTACAAACATCCATGTCACCGCCAGGAATCGAACCCGAAATCTGTGACTCCGAGCGCCAGATCTCTAGTTAATGAAGTTATAGAAGAGCTAATTACCTTGATAAAATTTTATCACTTAAGTTTTAAGCTAAAAATAAACACACATTCAAGCAAATTTTTGCAAAAACTTTAATTTTATTGCGATGAATTTTTTAAGTCAATTGTAAAAGAAAGTTATTACTCATTTTATTTGGTAGCTGTGCAATATAACTGTTAACTAGTGTAATGTAAATTAATGATGGTTAGTAATCGAAACTTTTATGGTACTTTTAACAGGAGCATAAATCATAAAATATTAAAGAAAAATAAGGAGACCTGTCATGGGATTCTTTTACATTTTTAGATGCATTTAGACATAAAAACAATTATTTTTTAATTGCCATGGTATTGATTTTACGATGCCCTCGTCTTTTTTTTTTCTTTTTAAATTTTTACTCGTTTTAAATCTTGTGGCATGGGAAAGAAATAATTAACAAGGGGAAACTAAAGAGAATTACTGAAAACTAATTATATTCATTTTTTAATTACAAACTTAATTACAGAATTTCACACGTTATTTTTCAAGAACATTTTCTTTATCCGTAATTTAATGTTAAGTATCGTTATTTTTTGCTTATAGTTATTTTTTGCTTAGCAATGCCGTGTAACATACAGGTGTAAATTTTGGCTCCAAAAAATAAAAGATGGCATATAATCCGCTGGACGATTTCCGCCTGTTATACACAAAATCATGTAAATGTTTTATTCCATTAATATTATTTTAACAACCACAATTTTCTGCCTAAGATTCGCAACACCATATGACAGACGTAGTTTCCTGGCTCCAAATAATTAAAGATATCATATAGTCCGCTGTTATGTTTCCCACCTATCTTTATATATATAATTCTTCTCTACGTGTGTTTGTCACTGAATTCCTCCTAAATGGCTGCAGCCTGATGGCCAATAAGCTAGCGCTTTGGTCTTTGGTACTATGGGCTTCAGGCTCGACTCCTGGCGGTGGCATGAATGTTTGTGAATGGTTCGGAACCCACGTTAAACTGTAGGTCCCGGTCTAATTAGCCGAAAGTGTGCAAAAAAATGACCGTAGAGCGACAAACAAAACCTTAAATTATCAATTGTAATGGCAAATAACAAACCCCGACATAATTTCTGATATTCAAAGTCTGAAAACCCAACAAGGTCATGAACTGTCAAAAACATAGTTTGTCCTGATTAATGTTTCCTACTGTAATTTGAAACTAACACTACAAAATTAAGACTAACACTCAAAAAGGTAGTATCTTATGGGTTTGAACCCTCATTACCACCTCCACGAGCCTAAACTAGTAGTTTTTTGACTTACTGATTTATATATCCCATTCCTAGCAGTGTTACGGGAAATTTCGTTTCATCATCAAGTTCCTTTAATTTGGAAGAAGAACGGTGTATTTATCAAATTGCTTTGGCACCATTGCTGTTTTTTTTAGCGCCGTCTTTTACGCCAAATCGATTCACCGCCAATATATGAATTTATAAATTTTTTATTTCGGCATTTGAAAAAATTAAAATTATTGTTGAAATCGGTTATCGTATTACGTATATCGGTTACGTTATCGTATATTTAATTATGTAAAAATTTTATATCAAAAGTACATAACTTTAATTGGTTAAAAGGATGTTCTATTAAATTTTGTTAACCACAAACAATATAGTCTTCCAAAAAATAGTGAAATAGTATAATTGTGAATAATTTAGTTTTTATTTAAAAATGAATTTTCTATACAATAAACTATTTTGAATAATATATATATTCATACAAGAATTATTTTGGACAATGTATGTATACATACATACAGTAACATTCTTTACAAATTTTCAAGGTTGCATTTCTTTAATGCTAAGAAATGTTTTAATGCCAACTTCTTTTTAAGGAATCTAATGCATCAGTTTCATAACTGCTACATAATATTTTGAGGGAAAAGAAAGGAATTTTATTCCCTAAACATGGATAAATGAATTCCAGCGCAAAGCTCACTCAAGAATGCATCCTGCGTTGTAAAGATATTTTTCGAGCATACCGTGTGCTTGGCGGCCACAGCAACTGGAAAAAAATTCCTCTCGGTTCTCGATTCTTTTCAAATTCCCTTTTTTTCCTTTCTTTTTCTTATTCGGCGCATTCTTTTGAATGATAATTTCTAGAAAATGTAATAGTTTAATCTCCCTTTTTTCTTCCAAAATTGATTTGTAAGCAATGTCATTAACAAGACTTTAATAAAAGTGAATATACGACGGTTAAATTTATTATTTAAAAATGATTTCTTCAAATTGAATAAAATATTTTCTTATTATTATTGTGTCCATTTCATTTATTTGATTAAATATACTATAATATGTATTAGGTGAACTGATTTGTAATGTAATTTAAAATATATGTTAGTAGTATGTTTTCTAATTTATTTTAATATGGTACGCTTATATGCCATGTATTTTATTATAGCATGCTATGTTATGCTTATGGTTTTTATTTATTATGGTATAGTATATTTATATGTTATAATTTTGTAGTATTTTATATTATGTCATGTTTATGGTAATTATTTATAGTATAGTATAGTAATAGCACTACGTTTTGTAAACTATATGTTAGTAATATGTTTTGTAATTTCTTTATTATTAATCCTTTTATAAAGCACTTAATTAGTTAATTAGTTATTTTTTAGTTATTAATCATTAATAAGAATGAAATAAAAAGTAAATACTATAATTATATTTATTATTTAAAAATGATTTCTTCAAATTGAATAGAATACTTTCATGTTATTATTGTGTCGAAATAGAGACAATAATAACAAGAAAGTATTCCATTCATTATAAAGTAAAGTATTTTATTTATTTGATTAAATGTACTATAGTATTTATAAGAAAAACAGATTTGTAATTTAATTGCTTAATTTAAAATATATTTTAGTAGTTATAAGTTAGCAGTATGTTTTGTAATTCATTATAGTATAGTATGTTTATACGATTTGTATTTTATTATAGTATGTTATGTTATGTTATGTTTATGGTATGTCATTTCTTATAGTGTAGTATGTTTATATGCTATGAATTTTTATTATAGTATAATTGTAGTATGTTTTGTAATCTCTTTATTATTAACCCTTTTATAATACATTATATTTTATTATTTTAATATATTTTAGTCATTATTCATTAATAAGAATGGAATAAAAAGTGAATACGACAGTTAAATTTATTATTTAAAAAACGATTTTCTCAAATTGAATGAAATACTTTCTTGTTATTATCTCTCTCCTTTCCATTTATTTGCAATATAATTATTCCATTATTTGCAATATAATTATATTATTAATAATTATTATTAAATGTTAGTAGTATGTTTTGTAATTTATTATAGTATAGTAGTAGTAGTAGTATGTTTTGTAATTTCTTTTTTATTAATCCTTTTATAAAATATGATTTTAGTGTACAGTTGAATACATGAAAATACGAAGTCAATCATTGGACTTAAGTTTTTCAGAAAAATAAACAGTCAAAATTACTTTCCAAGAAATTTCTTGTAAAATATTTATTGCACATTTTGAATGCACAATTTGATTCGCTATATTAATCTTCATATAAGGCATGTCACTATCAAATTTTTAAATTTAACTAATAATTCCTATTTATTTTAAATTCATTGATTTTAATGTAGTGAGAATGAATAAATAGGAGTTGAAACTAATTGAAACTTAGTCAGTTAAATAATTGATTTCCATTGCTATCATTCATCAATTGTTCAATGATTAATGATAACAATGGAAATCAATTTGCAATAGTTTGATGTGCAACAGTTCTCTACAATTTGAAGCAGCTGTTGCAGTTATCATTCATCAAGTGTTAAATGCAACAGTTGTTGCAAATTGTAAAGGATCTTTGAAATATTTATCAACTCAGAGAAAACTATAAATCATTTCGAATTTTTCGTAAATTATTCAAAAATTTAATAATATTTTTCTTTTTGCAAACAAAACATTAAAATTACATCAATAGTAAACATAAAATAAAACAAGCATCTATTTTATAATACTTTGGCTAGTATAAATAAATTTAAGTGTCTATCTATTATACCCAAATAGATCAAAATAATTTAATCTGTATGGGTGTATACAGATTGTGTCAAAAGTATACTAAATTTATAATTTAAAACACGCGTGTAAAAGACATCGCTACAATTTTTATATAAGTTGGTGGCACTAAACTGAGTTACCACACTGAATTTGTCTCTCAGTGTATTTACAGAAACTATTTTTTGTAATCAAACATTTTAAATGCTATGCAATTTTCACAAAAAATTTGTTGAATAAAGTTTGTGCCTTAAATTTCGTGTTTCAAACGCAATTGTAGGCCGAGTGGTAGTTAATTTACCTAGCTCTGGTAGACTTTCAACAATTACAACAGACGAAAACAGCAACAAAACCAATAAGTTGATTATCAAAAATCTTTTTATAAATTTTAAAAAGTTGGCTCAAAAGACGAGCCTGTCTTTTAATTTCATATAAAGTTAATAATGAAATTGATTTCATCATAATAATTGTTATTGCATCATCATAATAATTGTTATTGCATCATCATAATAATTGCTATCATTCATCGTTTATTAAATGATGAATGATAACAATGGAAATCAATTTGCGACAATTCTTTACAATTTGCAACAGTTGATGCAAATTGTAGCGAATTTTCGACTGATATTTTGGGTATGAAACGCATAATCACACTAATGGTTCCAAAACAGTTCAATTTTGCTTAAAAGAACATTGAAGATAAGATTTCCTGAGCTTTTACGGACTTCACCTTCATGAGACGCATAATAACTAGTGGCGAGACATGGGTTTACGAGTTCAACAAGCAAACAAGCTGTTAATCTCCGGAATGGAACTTCCAAAACGAGCCTAATCCCTAAAACCCGCATCAAAGTCGCTTTAAAGTCAAGGTAAAGTTGAAAGTATTTTTCATCTAGCATGGTATGATGCACTCTGAATTCCTTCCAGAGGGACAAGCGATAAATAAGGAATAATATTTAGGCGTCATGAGGTATTTAAGCGATAATATCCTTCGAAAATGACCAGATTTGTAGAAGAATAATTCATGAATTTTACGTTATGTTAAAGCACCATCGCATAAAACCATCATTATGCATGAATTTTCGCCAAAAAACACAACCAATGTCATTGACCCAGCCATGTCTGTTATGGCACCATGTGACGTTTTTCTGTTCGCAAAAATTCATTTTAAGAAAGGTATTTTGACTCTATTGAGGCCACGTAAAAAATGCACTGTAGGAATTGAAAGCACCACTTGTGTCATACTACGAAAAATGCTTGAAGGATTGGATCAGGTTCTGTCATAGTTTTGTTGCACCCGATATATTTTAAAGGTGACAAATTAAATCTTGTTGAATAAATGAATTTTTGTGTGCTTTTTTTTAACAATTTCTAAAGCTTTTACACAAACTGTATTTATTATTTTGCAAGTGCGTTGTTGACTTAAAAACCATTAAAAAAAATTTCATGTTTTATTTGATATACAAAAACCAAGTAGAAATTCGAATAAATTATTTTAAATAAATAAAAACTAGTAATATTATAAAAGCTTATTTTTGAAAGCTTATTCAGTTGGGTTTTAATTATTTTATCTTAACTTGATAAAGTAATTGTAAATGCATTTAAGTTGAGCTTAGTGGTTGCTTCTTTTGCATTTTAATATATGATTTCTTTATTATATAATATGATTATTTTGGGAATTTTAAATTTATAAACCTTTTATTACCTAAATTGGCAACGCATTTCAAACTAATTTAGAGATTATTGTATTAGTAACATGTATTTCAGATGGAAAACTTTTAAAAAAAAGTTTAATATGTTGTTGAAAAATGCATCTAGCCATGGAATAATTTCTTATTACGCTCAACAAATCCCATTTTCAATATCCTTTATCGTGACGTTTGCTAAAGTCATACAGATGTCTTCAAATTCTTTCTGCCATCTTAAGTATACATTTCCTTTTCGGAAGAAATGTGTACAGGAGCTTTTCTGCTTTCAGCAGTGATTTCTTTCTGCAAGTCGAAGAATTCCAATTTGTTTTTCGAGTTGTCACTCTAAAGTACACCGGTTCTATTTCCTCAGACATTGAGAATCTCGAAAAGAAATAGAATTTCTACAGGAAATGCGTTTCCTATTTGATCGATTTTCACCATGACGACAGAAGAAAGTTGAATCCTTGTACCGCGCTTTTGTTTACGTGGAGTGTTAATTTTGAGAAAGTTTGGAGGGAAAAATTGTGAATAATTTATAACTTTAATTTCCTACATAGGAGAATAAGCAATATGCTTCTTAAATATCAATCATTTTGATTTATGGCTCTGTCCTTTAATCAGTATTAGTGCATTATTTTGCTACCTGTGGCAAAATTACATTTAGCATATTGCTATTCAGGTAATAGATTGTAGAAATATTATTTGCTTATAAATCGTTCTCATATCTCTATTTATGTACATAAAATATAATACTGAAGTTTCAAAGAGATCGTGCCCTCTTTTTGGAATTGAATTAAATTGGAAGTTTATTTACTGCTAGTCAAGTAAAAAGATAAAAATTAATAATCAAATCCATGACAAAATTACATTTTGCACATTGCTGTTCAGGTAATAGTTTGTAGAAATTTTGCTTGCTTATATAAAATATAATGGTAAAATTTCAAAGAGATTTCACCTTCTTTGTCTTACTAGTCAAAATAGTCTAATAATCAAATATGTGGCAAAATTACATTGCTGTTCAGCGGATACACTGCAGAAAGTTTATTTGCTTATAAATCGAATTATATATATTCTCAATTATATACATATAATATATCTCGAATTATATACATAAAATACAACGCTAAAATTTCAAAGAGATCCTGCCATTTTTATCTTACTAAAATGTTGCAAACTAAATTGGTTACTGCTATTATAAATTATTTACTGCTATTGAAGTGAAAAGAATCCAAAATAATAATCAAATCCGTGGCAAAATTACTTTTTAGACATTGCTGTTCAGAGGATAAATTGTACGAATGTTATTTGCTTATAAATCGTTCTCATATCTCTAATTATGTACATAAAATATAATGTTAAAACTTCAAAGAGATCTTGTAGAAATGTATGAAATGTATTTTATGTATGAAATCTGTGGAAGTGTTATTGAAATTAAATGTTAATGCTTATAAATCGTTCTCATATCTCTAATTATATACATAAAATATAATGCTAAAACTACAAAAGATCTTGCCCTCTTTTTCTTACTAAAATGTTGCAAATTGAACAGGAAGTTTATTTACTGCCTTTCAAGTAAAAAAATTAAAATTAATAAGCAAACCTATATACCTAATTTCACTTCATTAATTTACATTACTTGGATTTTAAAACCCTCTATGAGTTTTGAATAGGACATGTTGTAAAAAGCTCTACCTCTGCTAAAAAAATGACTACCTTTAGCGCTAATCCATTTTCTGTTTTTATAAGAAAAAGAACGTATATATGCAAAAATTCTATTAATCTTGATATATTATTATCGAATTTTACATTTACGTCCAAATGATACAAAAAATATGAAGTAATGTAGTTTTTAAGTTAGTTCAGAAACAACTTATTTTCCCAGATGAAGATATTTAATCATTTGAAATGTCAATTTTAAAATTAATGTTTTCGAATGTCAAAAACTTTGTCCTCCGATCAGTAAAGTAGCATATTCAGTTTTAATCAGGATGCACCACTGGGGGTTTCAACACTGCACCCAATTTCTATCAAACAATTCCTTAGATGTGATGGCCTGATGACCAATTGGCTTGGCTCTGATCTTTTGTACCACATGCATGAGGTTCGAATCCTAACGGTGGAATGGATATTTGTTGGTGGTTCGGAATCCACATTAAACAGTAGGTTCCGGTCTACTTAGCCTAAAATGGGCACAAAATGGCCGTAAAGCGTCAAAGCAAATCTCGGAGTAGGTCTTTAATTGTTCACAATCTATAGCTCAAGCACAACGAAAGTTATGTTTAGCCTGCTAATTATCGTGCCCACACCCCAGCGTAGACACAAGAACTTTTTCTAGGTTCGATTTTCAATTTAGTTGACTTTATTGACTTCGAATAGAATAATTTAAAAAATGAATGCGTTATGCAACTCAAATTTAAGTTTTAAGTAAATGGAAGGAAAACTTCGAAAAATAATGCATGAATTATTAAGAATCATTTTTTTTTTTATTTTAATGGTAAGATAAACCACACAACGATAAAAAAAGGAATACAAATTAAATAAAACAAAAATATGTAATACTAATTGCACTATTGTAAAAATTGATAAGAATTTTTTTTTTTTTTTTTGAATTTAGGTATTCCAATTAATTATTAATTCAAAAATAAAATACATGGAAATTTGATAATCAAATTTTTATGGGAGTAACAACTGTATGAACTCATTTGAAAAATGCAATAGAAAAAATATACTTTTATAGCATAAAATCAGAATGTTGACATGATTAAATTTTCTGGCTTTTCTTTAAGCCAGAATAATTTAATGATAGCATCAAAATTCTGATTTTATGCTGTAAAATCAGAATTTACAGTGGCTTTTTTTTTTCTGCGTAATTTCTCGGTTAAGATTAAATTTCATAAACTGAATTTTTACAACAATCTTTTAGTTTTTTTTTTCTTTCTATCTGAAACCTTATTATTCTGCATAAATTGTTACAAAATGATATTCACTTTTTAATAAAAGCTTACCAAAAAAGCAGTAAACAGAAAAATGATATGAAATTCTTCTTCTTAAATTAGATATACTTTAATTCATTATGCTAACAAATAGACTGATATGTATTAATACTTTATTTTTTTCTTCTGCCTTTATTTTGATAAAATATATTTCTAGCCTAGTGCATATAATATTAATATATTATACATTAATATTTCAAATAACGCACGTTTTAAAATTTAAAATATTATGCATGTTTAATGTTTAAGCTTATTATAATATAATTAATCCTTTTCTTATCGAATTAACCCTTTTTAAAAATATTTTTAATTATTCTACGGCAAGTAATTGTCCCTATTTATAAAGTTAATTATTTTATTTTAATAGAATATAATTCTTACATCTACGATCTATCTGTTTAAATTTATCAAGAATTCATTGATCAAGTTATTATAATTGGCCTGATTAATAAAGGTAATTCAAAAGGATAATAAAATAATCCAATATTCTGTATACTAACGAATATTAAATATGCAATAACAATTTATTGTAATTACAATTCAATATTGATTCAATTAACAATTCAATGAATTGTTATCATTGTGAACATAATTTACTTAACCATTCTAAATATAAATCAAATTCTGTTTTATATATATATATATGTGTGTGTGTGTGTGTGTGTTCGTGTATGTATGTGTGTGTGTGTGTGTGTGTTCGTGTATGTATGTGTGTGTGTGTGTTGTGTGTGTGTCTGTGTGTGTGTGTGTGTTCGTGTATGTGTGTGTTCGTGTATCTGTGTGTGTGTGTGTTCGTGTATGTGTATTACAATCACATAGAAAACTATTACTTAATTGTCACTAAAAGAATGTTTTGCAAATAATCATTTTATCCAATATAAACTAACAAGCATGATAATGTTGAATGTGTAGCCATATTTCCAACACAAAATGGAACTATAAAGCAGCTTCATAACCTGACCGGATGACCTGGTGGGAATGTTCCGGGTTTTCTCCCATACAATACACAAATGCGGGGTAGTTCCCCCTTTTACTCCTGAAGGTGCTGCCCTCCTTCTTCAGCTTCACGGAGCCAAGTCAGACTTTTACATACGAGTGCTTCATCGCAACAGAAGCTGCTCCCCGTTTCCCTTTTTCCTTCCATGAGACTACACGGGTTTTTGGACTTTGTCTAGATCAGGGATAGCCAACCCAAATGATCTTGCGGGCCACTTTTGAAATACATCCTAACTGCTAGGGCCGCATGTAAAATTATATATCCCCATATCAGACTTAGAACCACTATAGACATTTTTTGGAATGAAAAATTGAAACATCATGAGTTGTTATTATTGTGTTCACTATTATTCTTACATGTAAACATAGATAATACAATAACGATATTGAACGCACATTGTAAAGAAATATAGAACACTAAAAATTAAATATAAGGAGTATATAAATATAAATGAAATAAAAAAAAATTAAATCATTAAAAGAATATTTATTTTACTAGTGCGATATTTTTTGGGCAAGAATATTATTTTAAAACCGTAGTTAATGTGTTCTCATCATTTCGACAGTTAATTTTTTAATATATTGATGCACACATAATGTATTTTTTAATACATTGGTTTTCGCTACTTAGACCATTTTAAATTAAATATATTTTGTAAAAGAGTGATAAATCTCACGGGCCGGAAAAAAATTCAAGGCGTTCCTAGAGTTGGCCACTCCTAGTTTAAATGTTGTTGTCGACCAAGTGGGATAAGGAAAAAAAATCTTAATCTTCCTTCATCACCAATTAGAAGTTAATTAAGGAAAGAATAATTATAAAGAAAATACTCTGTGTATAAAATAATTAGTTTTATTTCAAAACACACTCACTATATCTATTTACTTCAACAAAATCTATAAATTAATAGATTAGTTTTTAATGATTCAAATAGCATTTTCTAATAGCAAGTGGCATCAGTTCCAAACCAGTGAAAGAAAGACGATGTCTTTTTGATCCCAATTATTTCACCACTGATACATCAGATTTATTCTGTAGTACAAGAAAGGGGAAAAATTTAGCTGCAGGAAGTTTTTGTCGAGCACGTTTCTTCACATTTCTTTCTTTTTCTTTTTTCTTTCCATCCTTTTGAAACAGACAAGAATCGGTAAACGATGTCGCTTAACTTTCTTGCTGGCTTTTGGAAAATACATTTGAATATTTTCAAAAGAAAAATGGCATCAGTCCAACAAAGAACACTTTGAGATCGTACTTTCTTGCTAGATTAAGTGGTTAATGGCGAAAAATTCTGGTAGTTAAATAAAATAACATTAAAAAGATTTCCTAGCATAAAAAAAGTTAAATAGTTTTTATGAAAACATAGTGAGCAGAATTGATTCGATGTTCATTTCATTCTTAATATGTTTATAAGAGTGTATTTTTTTTATTAGATATGTTTGGAAATACATACTAGAAAATATAAATAATGACCAGTAAAAGGCTGTATTAACTTCAGTTAGTTAATATATCTAATTTTTGTATTTGATATTTATTTCTAATTTTTAATATTTATATTCTTTTTACCATAAGTTTTCATTCTTATTATGTTTAACATATATGCTATAAATCATTTTTAATCCTCTTCTATTGTCATATTTTCATCAAGAAATTATTATATAAGATATTTATTTAATTAGATGACAATTAGAAGCAATTATATTGTAATAAAACCTTAAATGTGCTTTCTGGTAAGTTTATTGATAAACATCTTTTACATTACAAGAAAAGTTAAGACTTTGAGTATCTATAAGAATTACAATTTAAAAAAAAATGGAAGGTATGAAGTAAATATAAGTTTTTAATATCAGATACTTTTCTAAATTCAATTTAAAAAATCTAAATAAAAATAAATAAATAAAATTACTAAAAATTCTAAATTCTATCATATTGATATGCAAAAATTTCTACCTTTACATATTGATATGTAAAAATTTCTACCTTTATCATACTGATATATAAATATTTCTAACTTTATCATATATATTCTATAAAATTTTAAAAAAAAAACCTTATCTTCCTTCATCACACATTGGAAGAGTTGTTTTTATCCCACTTGGTAGACAGCAACAAATAGACCAAGTCCAAGAAACCGTGGGGTCTCATGGAAGGAGTTAAAAGGGGAGAGGGCAATTTCTGTTTTATGGATCACCAGTGGGTAGAAGTTTGACTTGGATCCGTGACATTGACTTTTTACGGGAAAGAGTCTACAATCGACAACGCTCTACAGTCATATTAGACTGGGACCTACAGGTTAACATGGATTCCGGACCACTACAAACATTTATGGTATCGCCGGAACTCGAACCTGTAGTCGCCGGAACTCGAGCGCCAAAATGCTAGTCACAAAACGACCACCCAATAACGAGTTGGCCCACCGCGCACAATTAGCTTCAAGTTAATTATCAAAAGAATAATAATAAAGAAAATACATTGTTTATATATATAAAAGGATTAGTTTTATTTTAAAATACACTCAATATATCTCCATAGTTCAATGAAATCTATAAATTAATAGATTAGATTTCAATAATTAAAATAGCATTTACAAAATGGCATCAGTTCTTCCAAACCAGCGAAAGAAAGAGAATGTCTTTTTCATCCCAATTATTTCACCACTGATACATCAGATTTATTCTGTAGTACAAGAAAGGGAAAAATTTAGCTGCAGGAAGTTTTTGTCGAACACATTTCTTCACATTTCTTTCTTTCTTTTTCTTTTTTCTATCTTCTTCTTTTTCCATTCTCTTGAAACAGACAAGAATCGGTAAACGATGTCCCTTAACTTTCTTGCTAGCTTTCCGAAAATATATTTGAATATTTTCAAAAGAAAAATGGCATCAGTCCAACAAAGAACACTTTGAGGTCGTACTTTCTTGCTAGATTAAGTGGTTAATGGCGAAAAATTATGGTAGTTAAATAAAATAACATGAAAAGATTTCCTAGCATACAAAAAAGTTAAATAGTTTTTCTGGAAACATAGTGAGTAAAATTGACGCGATGTTCATTTCGTGCTTAACATGTTTGTAAGATTGCATTTTTTTATTAGATATGTTTGGAAATATACAATAGAAAATATAAATAAAAATTAGTAAAATACTGAATTAACTAACTTTGTTTAATATTTGTTTTTAAATATTATATTTATATTCTTTTTAACATATGTTTTTCATGATTAGTATGTTTACATATATTCTATAATATATAAGCATATTTTCATCAAATAATTATTATATAAGAGATTTATTTAATTAGATAACAATTAAAAGCAATTATGAAATATAATTAGGGAAATGGTTATCTAATGCAATTATATAATCATAATGCCGTTATGGAATTATTATATAACCATAACAGCACTTTCTGATGAGTTCTACTAATAAACATGATCTAGACTACAAGAAAAAGTCAAACTGTTTATAATAATAATATCAGAAAAACAAAAAAAGATTTGAAGGTATAAATTAAGTATAAATTTTTAATATGGAATAAATTTCTAAATTCAATTTTTAAAAAAATTAAATAAAAAAATTACTAAAAATTCTAAATTTAATAACAATGATATGTAAAAAATTCTATCTCTATCACAATGATATGTAAAAATTTCTTACTCTATGATACGGATATGAAAAAATTTCTTTAGTCTATCATATTGATATGTAAAAATTAGAAAATATGTAAATATTGACATGTACAGAAATCATTTAGCAAAAAAAAAATAGTAAATGTTTCATAAGGACATTGTTATTTTTTCACATGACTCATACAAATTTTAGTTAACATTTTGTTTACTTTAAAAATAATTTACTTAAAATAAATTCACTCATTCACTAAATTAACTGAAAAAATTAATTTACTTAAATAAAATCACTGGTGACTTTATTGCAAAAAATAGATATGTATATAACTTTTACGTATAATATTTAAGTACACTATTTAAAAATAGTGTTTGTTCTTATAACAGCAACAAACACTATTTTTAGTTTTACTACATTATTTCTTCTATCATAATTTGCATCAAATTCATATTCAATATATTAGTGTGAAAGAATTCTTTATTATTCATAGCAAATATAAGTCATTTTTTGAGTTGTCAGAATGTAGATATTGCAAAAAAAATTTCAAGGATTAGAACTAGTAGTGGAAAATCTTTATGAGAAAAACTATTGATTTTACTATTTTTCCTTCAGAAATTTCTTCGTAAATTCTCTATTTTAATTAACTCGTGTTTATTTTTAAGAAAATGTGTTTGCTTTAAAATATGTTTCTTCTTTGCCAGTTCGATCCAAACGCTTTAGTTAAATAGAAAAGGGATTATTCAGAGACTATGCTCGACAAAAATATGATAGCGTACTTGAAGAATTAATTACAACCTTCTGAAATGATTCCTTCACTTGTACTTTCTACTGGGTTTTTTATGTCCTTGATTTTGGTTTGGTTTGTCGCTCTACGGTCATCTTTTGCACACTTTGGGCTAAACAGACCGGGACCTACAATTTAAAGGGGATTCTGAACCACTACAAACATCCATGGCACCGCCGGGACTCGAACCCGAAACCTGTAGTACCGAGCGCCAGAGCGCTAGCCACTAGGCCATTCAGGTCCTTGTATGTCCTTGAAGAATTCATATTAGTTAATTGCCAGTAATATAAATTTCGTATTTTTGAGCTACATTTTAGAAATATAATATTAATATTATTAAGTGTTTCCTACAACTATGATAATTTTTTTACTTAATTTTTACTATTTTTTTCATATATATTATAAATTCAAATAATTTCTGTTTTTGAAATGAAATGAAAATATAAATTCTTTGATGAATATAAATAACAATGGAAATTTGTAATCAATTGAAATAAAAAAAAAATTTGTAATAATAATGATCATATTGAAATAATGCTGTCATAGATATCACGATTTTTTAAAATCTGTGATTTCTTTTATTTTACAAAAGGTCTTTTATCTCAATATTTCTTCTGAACTAAGAATATGATATTATAAATAAAACATTAATGATTCAAAATGAATACGATGAATATGAGATGAATATATATATAGTGACATATGACATTAAATCCAAAGCCATGGTGTGATTTGTTTAAAACCAAATTTGTTTTCATTTGTTAAGTAGATATTTATAGTTTGAAGTGTTTCATTTATTTATTAAGAGGAAAACGTTTAATAAAGGAAAATAAATATTTATTTCTACATTTTTAAAGTAATAACTCTGAATGTAGTTTAACTAAATAACATAGCATTTTGCTTTGTATTTCCTGATTAAAATTATTTACATATGTAATACAAATTTGGAATTTAATATCTTCATTTATTTATTATTTGATTTTTATTCCTTTATTATTTATTTTTATATTTTGCATACATTATTACATAATAGCATAAATATGTGGAATAATTAATTATGGTCAAAATCATATAAACTATTGAATACGTTATTTTCTCAACAAAATATATTGCTTACTGAAACCAGGCAACACTTACATTTGGCCTGACTTCATCTCCATTATGCTAGATCTGCAAAACTCCGGAAACAGTTGAACGTAATTTGTTTCAATGTATAAAATATTTAGCAGCGCGAAATAAACTTCAAAGAGCTTTTGGATATAGAGTTTCTGTCTTACTCGTGGATATTTGATGTGTCAGAGGAAGCTTATTATAAATCAACAGCGATGCGACAATTTCTAAAAAACGTCTCGTTACCCTGTAAGCTATATTTTAAATAAATAATAATAATTTTAAATAAATTTTAATATATAAATATATGGGGTACCACACATTTTTTTCTGGGATTATTTTTTTTTTTTTCGCTTTTTGTTTCAAGTACTAGTTGTGCTTCATGTGTTCTAATCAACATTTAACTGTTAAAATGTTGTGATCTATTTAATCTGTAGTTTTGTCTATTTCATTCTTGTTCAAATATACTACTTTTATTTTTTTTCTTTTGGTTGGAAAGTAGAAACAATGTTTTTTATATTTTAAAAGGATTTTTTAAGCCGTCATAGGCAATGATTTCTGGAATTTCGAGTTTTAGAGTGGTTCCTTTATGGGGGTTTCATTTTCACTTCTTCCAAAATGTTTTATCTGTTATATTTAAAAAAAGGGGTCGGGGGCTGAATGGTCGAGTGGCTAGCGCTCTGGCGCTCGGTACCACGGGTTTCGGGTTCGAGTCTTGTAGGTGCCGTGGATATTTGTAGTGACTCAGAATCCACTTTAAGCCGTAGGTTCCGGTCTAAAATGATCGTAGAACGTTGCGGGGGTATTGTCACTCCACGTCCGTAGCTTATCTTCAAGCTACACGCACCTCCTGGATATTGCTAAGTGAGTATCGCCGGTGCAGCGCATGCCTTAAGGTTTCCAAGACAACTGACTAAGTGTTTGCCAACTGCATTAGAACAAAAAAAAATATTTAAAAAAAACAAATTGGGATAAAGCAGCGTAAGCAAGCATACATCTCAAAGCACCAAGTCAACTTTGGCAACACTATTGTATAGCTGCTTATAAAATCATTTATGCCCGACTCGTGGCTCAGTGGCAACTTGGGCCGCTGGGGAGCATTAGGGCTGAGGCCGACGTCTTAACATCAAACAACGATGGCGTTTGTGATGTTCGGAATCTTGTTTGGTTAGTCGGACTACCTGGAGGGAGTTTTCCGGGTTTTATTCCATACGATACGCAAATGCGAGGTTCTTCTCCCTAAAAGTCCTCCCGAAGGCACTGCCCTTCTTCTTCAGCGACTCGGAGCTAAGTCAAACTTGTACCTACGGGTGCTCCATCCCAACAGAAGCTGTTCCGCTTCCCTCCTTCCATGAGAACACACGGGTTCATGAACTTTTTCTAGATGTTGCTGTCGACCAAGTGGGATAAGAAACAAAATCAACAACAAAATCATTCATATTTCTTTTCTCTTCAACTTTGATTACAAAACATATAGCGACATACAAAAACATTTTCATAAGATTCTATCTAATACAAACCTATGGAATATCTTTTCGTTAAATCATCAAATACTGATGCCAAGAGAAATCTTAGAATAAGTTCAAAGATCTCCCACGCAACTGTTGTCATTTGTTCCTGAAAAAAGGTTTTTTTTCTGCCTCAAAAAGACGAAAAGTGAAAGCTCGAGGCCGATACGGACATGGCCCCTTCTGCGTGTTTCTTTATGGGATCCGTTATTTTTGGTTCTGCTATGGCTTCCAAAGAATAAAACACGCTTTGTTTCAATCTTAAAGACAGGATTGACAGGAGACAATGGTATAAAACGGGATTGATTAGAATCTGAAAGAAATTTCTGAAGACATCTGTGTGTTTCGACAGCTGTTCTTGCGTCCCGTCATGTGCTAGTAAGTTTGATAAAGGTCTCAGAAGTGCTGTTTTAGTATCTAACTCTATATACGTCTTCAAAGCTCAGCGTTTTTGTTGATTTCATTAAGACCCGGCAAAAGTTCATATAAAGATATTGATTTTTAAACAGCAAATGTAATCTTATTGTAAATGAATGGATAATTTATCAAATTTCATAATATAAATCAATACTGTTGTTAATATAAACGAATTAAAAAGATTTTGGTGTTTTTGTATACTTTGGAAAATTTAGGAAAGAGCTTGAATTTTTAATTTACTTATTCAAATTTAGGTAAAGAAATTCAAATTATTTTAATAATATATTTTATACTTGAACTTTTATTTTGTAGCTCATTGCAAAATTATAAATATAAGTTTAAAATAGTCCAATAACACATTTTCTGCAATCAGTTCCAATTAGTATATTGATTAACAAATTTGAAAAAGTTACTAAATATCATACTACATAGTGTAGACATGATAATTTATTTATTATATTCAAGTAATGATGTATAAGTACATAAATCTAAAATACACACTATGTATATTAGAATAATCTTCAATACTATGATTTTAATACAAGCATAACATTATATGTATATTATAAAACCTTTTTCATGATATTTTTTATTCATGAAAAAGGTTTACTTTACTTTTGAAAGTTTTTGGTTTACCTACTTATTTTTTAAGGATTACTTTTTTTTTCAATCTTAGTTTTATATTCAAATAAACTGCTGTTTTATCCAGAAAAAAAATATGTTAAATAAGACTTGAAATACAATTGGTTCTGCAAAATTTTATTATAAATTTGTTTTTGTTCGTTTTGAATTAAAGATATTGATTCAACTTATTTTCCAATCTATTGTAGGTATTTTTTAAATGCCATAATGTATTAGTATCATTTATTTAAAGAGGGGAACACAAAACTTTGTGTATGAATTTTAAAGGTAATTAAATACGTTGATCCTAACCATGCTCACATACGAAAACATGACCAGAAACATCACCGCCTGACAAGAAAACTCAAATACAGAGCAGGAAATGTTTTATACTTTTCTAGCAGCAATACCAAAAATTTCTTATGAAATCATATTATTGAACAAATAATATGATTTCATAAGAAATGATCACTTGAACGGCCGAATTGACTGCCGAACATTTTCAAAGATATATCAAAGAGTTTCACTGACATTACCAGTCACTCGTTTATTACCGTCAGCGAAAAACGTCCCAACGTGCATGTCCACCTCCCTAGTAATCGTAAAACAAGGCACGTTCTTCATATGACGTTGCAAATTTTAATGTGTAATTTCGTGATGGCAACGTGGAGACTTTCAAGTCTGTTCGCTTTTTTTCCTCAAAATTTGCACATGAAGTTTTTTATAAGTCTACTTCGAAAATATACTTCTATTAAAAAGTGAAATGGGGCCTGAATGGCCGAGTGGCTAGCGCTCTGGCGCTCGGTATCGCAGGTTTCGGGTTCGAGTCCCGACGGGGCCATGGATGTTTGTAGTGGTTCGGAATCCACTTTAAACTGTAGGTCCCGGTCTAATAGGATAGTAGAGCGTTGCGGGGGCATTGTTACTCCGCGTCCGTGGCTTATCTTAAAGTGACACGCGCCCCCTGGGTAATGCAAAGTGAGTACGTCAGTGCAACGCTTGCCTTAAGACATCCAAGACCAAGCTATCTAAGTGTTTGCCAGCTGCATTAGAAAGAAAAAAAAGTGAAATTCTTGTATCTAGCGTATATAATGTAGCGCCTACATTTAAACCAATTATACGTATGTTTATAATACAAATACTAACAGTACAGATATTTATAAGTCAAATAATACAGGATATATGATACAAAAAGAACAATCTCCATATAATTAGAATGAAATCAATTAATAATTAAAATGTAGAAGATATTAATTAATAAATTACACTAAAAAATAAATAATTTTAATAAAGAATAATTTTAAATTACATTTTTATAATGAATTTATTAATATACGATACTACACATACAGATTAAATTAAGAAAATTATTTTTGTTGGTTAAGATCGACTACATTTATAATTAAAAACCTATCTCATTTTAATTAAATTGGTCATGATTTTTTTTTGGTATCTACTTAAATCATTTTTCCGATTTAGAGTTTTATTATTTTTAAATTGTTCTTATTGTTTAAAGAAACACCGTAGCTTCAAAGAATTTTTCTTGTTTTAATGTATTTAAAATATTTTTGGCATATTTAAAATACTATTTAATCTCTTTAAGATTAAGTAAATTTTTAATAAAAATATTTTGGGGGATTAAAAGTAAAATAATCAGCACAAACTCTTTGAAGCGATCTTCAGATTTAAAATAATTGTGAATAAGTGAGTTTTATCCATATATTTAATTAAACATTTCGAAATTTGTTAAATAAAAGACTTTTTACATGCTATTATATTTTCAATGATTTATAAAAGTAAATTAAAACAAAATTAGTTTTTAAATCATTTACTTTGATATCTTTATTGCATTATAACCTATTAAATTATTTAAAATTTATAATTTGTTCGAGTGCTGTTTTCATTAAGAAAAAAAATTCTGCATGTACATGAATATAATTCGTTTTGAAAACTCTTTTTTGGTAACAAGTTTTGCACTTTTTAAATTAAAAAGCGTAATTTCAAATTTTATTATCGTATTTCTTTTAATTTTTCATTTATATACTTTTTTAATTTATATATTAAAAATTATATAAATAATAAATGGTTTAAATTAAAATAAGTTTTTACTTTTAAAATAAGAGTAATAGAGAAAATAAAATAGTTTCAAATATCTGTTTGGTTAATATTTTATTAATAATTTAGAGATATAATGAATATTAACTTTTTAAAAAGTTATAAAATAATTAAGTTTTTAATTTTATGTAAGAACAGCATAGTAAATTTTTGTTTTCCTAAAATTCTCTCCTTTTTTTAATTTTGAATGGAAAAAATTAGATATTCAACAAATTTTACATTCTCGTATTTGATAACTTCATACCTGTGTTCAGTATAAAAAAAATTACTGAAAGTAAAGATAAATTAAATTATTTTAACCATGTAATTATTTTATAAGTCAGACTCAACTTTTAAATTCCTAGAAACATATTGTATAAAAGATATTTGACAAAAATTGTGCTTAGTTTTGTCTTTTTTTTCATAATTTATACTTTTTCAATTCCTTTTAAGTATATGAAAAACGAACAAATTGAAAAATAAATTTTTATCAGTAATAAAAATATTACTTTATCAGGAAAAGTTTTTGTTAAATTATTTTTTAATATTCATAAAATGTTAACTCAAATTTCAATTATCTATTTTAAGTTCACGAAACGAAGTATTTAAATATAAAAAATAATTTTGAAATTTGAATCTCTTTACATAAGAAAACGTAATTTTAACTTTTTAAAATTTTTATCTAAAAAACATAATTTTATACTTTCGAAATAATAAATAAAGAAGTAATTACTTTTTTTTCTTTTCATTTAGATCTGAATAAAGAGAATATTTTATTTTTGAAAATTGCATTCAAATTTTAATATTTTGTTCAATTCAAATAGATTTCATAACAGAAACATTTCAATTGGATTCACAATTTTTGTAAGACTTAATTATAAAAAATGTTACATTGTAAAGTTAATAATTTTTTATAAGTGAAAAATTGTTTTGCTAGCATATTTTAGGAAAGTTAATCGTATTTAGCATAAAATATTTGAATTATTTTCATTTATAACTATTTATTATTAGAAAAAAGAAGGAACAATTTATACGATAAATATTTATCAAAAGTATATAATTTCATTCATATTACTAAATTAATTCTAATTGATAAATTTACTTTGAACTATCGAAATCGAATAAATTGGTAAATTAAAATAATCAAATATACTATTATACAGTTTTTTATTAGCATATATAGCACGGTGCTGTTTCAGCCTTTGTATATAGTAATATATTTTATATTTATTAATTTTGAAAGGAAAAAAGAAGATATTCAAAAAATTTTACTTCCTCATATTTTATAAATTCATATTTATATTTAGTTAAGACAAGATAATGTGCATTAGATAAATTTAATATTCATCCAAAATTTTATCAGTCGAATCTAAATAAATTAAATGCAAATAAAATAAATAAGACTGAAAAATCTTAAGATAAATAGATTAAAATGCATAAAATTAAATGATAAATAATCAAAAGTGAATTATGAACCATAAAGATGAAAATGCAGGTACAAATAAATAAAAAGTTTTTTTTTATATTTTGTAACTGAATTGTTTTTTATTTATTTAAAAGAATTTATTATAGTATTTTCAAGATTTTTTAATATATACCTGATATAGTATGAATTTAAAGAAAAAAAATGAAAAAGATACAGTTATAATTACTATAGTTTACAATTTATGACCGCGCAAAAAATTTATTTAACATATAAATTATTTTTATTTTATTCGCATTAATTTTAAACGGATGCACGTGAAAAATAAACGACTTTTTAAATAATTATGAATTGCAATTTTATTATAAAAATAATTTAAATATAATTTAATATGAATATGATAATAAGGAATATGATGATATTGAATATGATAATAATGAGTATGATGATAATAAATATGATAATAATGAATATGATGATAATAAATATAATAATAATGAATATGATGACAATGAATATAATGATTATAAATATTATAATAATGAATATGATGATAAGGAAAATAGTTTTTGAGAATATCAAATTTGGTACACGATTAAAAATATTAGAGAGTTTTTGCATACCGTATTTTGGACATCCGTTAGCTTTTTCTCCTTAGTGCGCATGCTCATAGGAAACATTATTACAGATACGCATGCGCAATTTCCTATGAGCATGCGCGCTAGGGAGAAAAAGCTAACGCAAGTCCAAAATACGGTATGCAAAAACTCTCTATTATATATATTTGGAATGGAATATATTATATATTTTTAAATTAAGGATATTCTATATTTTTTCTTTAGTGCAATTATATTCATTTTTGATAGAAATACTCAAAATTATTTTAAATTACACACAGCATAATAATCTCAGAAAGGAAGGAATTTCATAAACCATCAATTTAGTCTGTACATATATTTTTAAAAAGTTGTGAAAGAAAACAAATTAAATGTTACACATTAATTTTACAAATATACCTCCAGATTATCGATTAAACTTACGTCTGATTACTTTAATTAAAAAAAACTTTTTCTGGAAATTGTATAAAAACCGATATTTCTCAAAATAGAATAAAAAAATACAAGTTTATTTAATTGCCTTTTTGGCTAAAAATATCTTTACCTCAGAAAAAATATCTGGCAAACATAGCTGTAATTAACCATACAGTGGAAAAAAAAATTTGCCACGAATAAAAAAAAATCTTTTAATAACATTTTAGTAGTTACAATTTAACAGAAATTTATAAAAATACTTATACTATTTTGCCAGCTATTCAGTAGAAAGATTAACGTCCGGTTTTAAGGCGGAAATGGACGAATCTATTATTTGTTGGGGGTTCTAGTCAGATACGTGGTGCAATGCAATTTGAAAAAAAAGTGGAATAGGTTATTGTGAAACATTTTACCATTTTTTTCTTTGATAATATGTAATTTAAATTTTAATTATTATAAATGTAAATTACTTTTTTGCAGTTAAAACACAACTGAAATTACATTTTCCTTTTACACCGTTGTGTTTGAATCCGTTTTATTTGACAATTGCCAATTTTTCCTGTTATAGGTGATCGGACAATATGTTGATAAAAAAATTACAACTTTGACCTTTTCACTCAGATAAATTTTATTATATTTTATTTATTTTTATTTGACCGTAAAAATGTTAAAAATGAATAAAATTTTTTTTCTTACTTTAATAAGAATTTATTCTATAAATAGCATATTTGGGTTAATAAACACCGTAATAAAATGAATCTATTCAAAGCATAAACTTTAACTTATTATATTATATATTTATTATTCATTATAAATTATTGTTTTTCTTTTATAACCAAAAACATATAAAATATATATTTTTATAAATCCTTTTTTTTTGAAGCTTAAATCATTTTATGATTTTTAATTAAAACACAAAAGCCTTAATTTAATCAAAAATATAATATGTCTAGCCCAAAAAAAAATCTTATAACTAACTTAAAAAATTAGTTATACTATAAAGTGTTTAAGAATTATTTAATCGCTTATAAGAAGATTAAAATTTAATCAAGAGAAAAATTTTATTTATATTTAAAAATCAATAAATTGGTAGTCTCCTTATTAATTAAAATTATGTAGCAGTCTATAAAAAAGGATATTTTAATAGGAAAATTAATTGTGTTCAGCATATTTTGCTCTGCTCTTTCATACCTACATGTATTTATAATCATAACTTACAAAATTGTCACTTAACCCATATATTTATTGTTCTTTTTTATTTTATTTTATATGAAACATTTTACGATTTTCTTACTGACATTACATTGCTTTATAAGCTTTTTTCTCTTAAAAACTGATTAGAAATTTTTTTTAGAATTTTGTCATAAAATTTTCATCTATTATAAAATTATTAAATCATGAGTAAATCATTATGATAATTATGACTATGTCATATTTATTAATAATTTTGTTAATAAATCTCAATTTTAAAGAAAGTACGTACATTCTTCAAATAAATTTTTCTGAAAAAATATATCACATTGTTCTTATAACACATTTGTATTATTTTTACACTTATATCATGTAAATAATAAAATAGCAATAATGTTTATAATAATATGAATAATTGTATTAAACTACATTATAATTGAATGCGGTTGTTTGAGATATTTGTGGAACTGGTTGAAAAACTCACAGTTTAATTTGCAACACGCACAAACACCACACACATACAATTAGAGACATACACTATTTAGCACATTTAAAGACATAAATATAAATTCGTGGAAGAACTCCACTTATAACCCGAAAACTGGACACTCTGCTAGGCGCAGGGTGCGTGAAATAAAATTCCCTTCCTAGTGAGGGTTTTCCTAGTGAGAGTTTGTAGGCCAACTAATTATGTGGGATGTGCTAAATATAGTTCAATATATTTCATCCTCTCTGGATAAGAGACTATAAACTAAACGCTTTTCAGCAGGTTGCGCTGTATTCCTCTTGGGTGAGTGTCTTGAGGCTTATTCATTTCTCCTGAACGCCACAGGGGCACTCTTGTCAATTTGTAGGAGGAAACCTGGTTACATAACATTAATTATGGAAAAATAGTACAAATATGATCTAAATACAAATGTTCTAAAATGTATTTTTGCTTTTTTTAAAAATTAGTCCTTAGTAAAAGCATTTAAAGTTTTTATGTTCAAATTTTGTGTTCTACATCAACACTGTAAATTTTATTACATATTTATCATTATTAATATTATTATAACCACCATTGCTATTTTGGTATTTACATGATGCAACGGAAAAAAAAACAGTACCAATGTGTACTAAATACAAATGTTTTAAAAATATTTTAGTTTTAAAAAAAATTAGTTCTTAGTAAAAGCATTTAAATTCAGTTCAATTTTTGTGTTCCGCATCAAAAATAAATAGTTAGTAAAGTTACGATAAAAATGTCTGTTTATAACTTAACTGACATCTGTTTTAAATCTTTTGCTTATGTGTTATTAAAAATTTCGAATACATTTAAAATCATAATAGATCTTCTTTATATACATATTTTAAGAATACTTTACTGGATATAACACATTATATTGATTTTTCATTTAAATTATTTATTATTTATTATTTTTTTCTCTTTTATTTTTTTCTTTTCCTCTTTATTTCCAGCACTATTATAAGATCTCATGTTTTGGTAATAGCGCTTTTTAAATCAAAAATTATAATTTTTAACTCATTAAATGGATGAAATAAAAGTTTATAAGCCTCCTAAATTTTTAGTAACATTGCAGTTCAATGACTTCCTTCGTCTTTAAGTTTAATGCAAGTAGTACCATAGCATTTTAATTTAAATTATTTGATAAGAAAACCCAACTTCATAAATGCATTCAATAAAGTAGTTTTTATTACGGAATTATCAACAAAACGAAATTATAAGTTGCAATTTTAGCTTAAATTTAAAAAATTTGTAATTTCAGCTTTCAAAGCTGAAATTACAAGCAATTAAGCTTCTAAGCAATTTTAAGTAATAATGAAAATTAAAAAATATTTTTTTACACTTCTTTAGTTTTGCCGAACATAAATT
The DNA here is from genome assembly GCA_021605075.1 of Caerostris darwini. Lineage (NCBI taxonomy): Eukaryota > Metazoa > Arthropoda > Arachnida > Araneae > Araneidae > Caerostris > Caerostris darwini. The sequence goes on from BPLQ01008840.1 coordinate 220,071, forward strand.
CTGATTGAAGATTAACGGTAAATGTTTGTTTACTTGCATTATATTAAGCTGGTTTTTAATCTCAAAAAAGCTATATAATGTTTCTTTCATTCTTTTATTTTCAATAATGCTTCATATGCAACAATTTTCAGGATCTTAAAGATTTCAATCTAAGACGCAATATTAATAACACAAGAAAATTTTTCTTATATCAGTGACTCCATATAGATATAATATAAAAATAAATCCGTGTGAGCAGAAAAGTAAAATCCTTTATTTATTTTTAAAGGTATTTTAAAAGAACATTAGCTCGTATTTGCTTTTCATGCATGAAAATTTCACCAGGTAGCGCGATATTTGATCTCACAGCTGCGAATGAGTTTCCTTATTTAAATTAAATTAAATTTCTGAAAGCAGTCGCAATAATAGCAGTACAAATTGCAACGCAGGCCAATTACAGATTGAAAACATTGCCCTCTTACATGTTATCTGTGAGTTACTTTCGCAAGGAGTTGGATAATAAATTAAGTTATGCATTTATTTTGTAGAATGCATTTTGAAAATATTAAGATATTAATAGTTAAATTTACTTATAAAAATTATTTACTATTAAATTATTAAGTAATTACTTATTAATAAATTTACTTGCAGAAAAATTGAAACTAACATTTAATTTCAAAAAAGCTTTAAAAAGTAATTTTATTTCTAAAATTTATTCCAAAATTTTTAGAAATAAAATTAAACAATTTAATTAATTAAATTCCGTTATTTATTTAATTTAATTAAATAAATTTTAAAATTATATTTATTATTTATTTAGTAAATACATTTATTTCTCTTATTTTTCATTACATTTGTCATTTATAATTTATTTTATTTCATTTGTCATTATTTTACGCAACGGCCTAAAATCTTTATCTACAATTTCTACTAAATAGGAAATAAAAAATATTTTGTAAATAATTTCAATTACCATCATTTTCTACACTTATGCATAGCGGCTTATAATTTACAATTATTATTTTCTGCAGTAAATCTGATATAATGTGCCGTATATTTGAACCAATACAACAATTCTTTCTTTGCAGTATTTATTTACGAAGTAAATTATTTGTATACGAAGTATTAGTATTTGTATACGAAGTATACAAATACTAATACTTCGTATATGTATACGAAGTATTATGTATATTAGTATTTGTATACGAAGTATAGATCAAGAAATAGCATAACAGTTTTCGAAATTTAGAAACATTTTTGAAAGAGCAACATTAACTCATAGTCTTTACATCAGTTAAAAAGAAGAAAATCTTAAAAGGCTGACAACCATACAACGTATAAATAAAAACATATCCTGACTTGAAATCTGCCAATAGGCAGACGAATGGCCCACCATGGTGCTGTTACGACAATGAAGATGAAGAATAGCTATTACGATTAACAATTAATCAACTGTTCAATTAGTGTTGTCGTGAATGAAGTTATTTAGGATGGCGTATTTTGAAAAATTACCTTATATCGATACTTCTTGGAACAATACCATAGATTTTAAACAATGGCCTAGTATCCTTACCTACAATTTCTAAGATTTTTAATTTATAATCCGAAGGTTATAAACAATTACAGCTTATTTATCTTTATAATACAGTTTAAATTGATATCTTAATTTATATCTAGTTTACAATGTTAAAGAAAGCAAACACACACGCAATTTTTATATCAAATTGTATTTATATATAATTAAATCTTTATGTGTGTGTGAAATGCTATGTTCACATAATTAATTATCCAAATTTACCTAGGTAACATTAAGAAACCTTTTTTCTGCTTGAAATCTTTTAAGGTTATCATGCATCACCGTGCTTTATTCACTTAAGAACTTCTAAGGTGTACCGCTATTCCTAATCCAACAAAGTAGTTTATTTTGGCTTATAAAGGAAAATAAACCGCAAGGCTTTTATTAAATAAGATTTCTTTTTTTTTAGGTACGAAAGCCTAATTTCGGAGGTCAGAAACCTCTTCTACTAATTTGGTGAAAGGGCAGAAGCTAATAAAACAAACTCGTTTAGAACACGAACAGAAAAAGGGTTTCATTTAGTTTACATCGTGAAATTAATGGATGAAACATACAGATTAACAAGATTGGGATAGAATTGTAAATTTTAGTGCAAATAAAAACAACTTTTAAGATTTTATATAGTTAGAACTGAGTGAATAATGAAAATTCCTTAAAATACAACCTAAGTGGGTTTGGTTTGTCGCTCTACGATCAGCTTCTGCTAAACAGACTGGGATCGAAAGCGCAACCTGGATTCTGAACAACTAACAAACATCCATGCCACCGCCAGGATTTGAACCTGAAGCCTGTGGTAACCTCAGTGGGTTTCATTAAAAATTACACCAGATAACAATCATGTTCTAATGAAGTCATGATCCCATAGTAAAAAAGATCACATGCACATTGGTTTGTCACTCTACTGTCACTTTGCGCACACTTTATGCTAATTAGACCGGTACCAACAATTTAACATGGATTCCGAACCCCTAACAAACATGCATGCCCCAGCCAGGATTCGAACCTGAAACCTGTGTAACCAAAGAGAATAGCGCTAGCCAATCGGCCATTAGGTCGCCGTATGTACGGGGATCAACACTTAGAAGTGCTTATTCATTAAAAAAGGATCTATATCCATAATTTTTTATTATGAATTTTCACTTAGCATATCTGGACAGTTATCACAAAGATTTCAATCAAAAAGTCCAGTATATCCCAACATAGTTAATAAAGTTACCATCCAAAGGTTTAAAAAAAAAAAAAAGGGAAAGAAAGATTAAAAGACTAAAGAAATAGTAACAAGATTAAAGATTAAAAAAATGGCAACAAGATTAAAGATTAGAAATTGTAACAAGATTAAAGATTAAAGTAATAGTTACATGTTTAACTATTTTAAAGGTTAAAAAACGTTTCCTTTATTTGGAAAGTTGCAAAATTGTTTTTGGTATTACATCATATGAGTAATCACACGATGGTATATTTTTCCTGATAATGATACATTATAATACGGTATGAGGGTATATTTTTCGTAGTTTTTGTTTGATAATCAATTATTTTGATAAATTTCGTTTTGATATTTTATTTCGCATATATTTTTTCCTATATAAATATAACAATTCTGAAAGATTTGTAAGTTAATAACGCACATCGAATCAGAGATTTTCAAATATTTTCAAGCCTCTATTTTAGGAAAAATTAAATAACTATCTGCGCAACAGTTCGTCCATTTAAACTAATTAATTTTATATAATTTAATATTGTCATTTTATATAATTTTACATTTTTAAATAATTTTATATTTTCATTTTGTATAATTTTATATTTTTAAGAAATTTTGTATTTTTATTTTGTATAATTTTATATTTTAAATAATTTTACATTTTCATTTTATGTGTAATTTTATATTTTCATTTTATACAATTTTACATTTTTAAATAATTTTACATTTTTAAATAATTTTATATTTTTAAGAAATTTTGTATTTTTATTTTGTATAATTTTATATTTTAAATAATTTTACATTTTCATTTTATGTGTAATTTTATATTTTCATTTTATATAATTTTAGATTTTTACATAATTTTATATTTTTAAATAAGTTTATATTTAATGACGTATAATTTTATATTTTCATTTTTTTCATTCATCAAGAAAAATAGATAATTTTAAATCTATATACCATTGGACATATTCATAAAATGGAAATATATATATTATAAGATGATTCAGAATCTATGAACGAAAAGTTAATGTGGAATATATAGCATTTCAACAAGCAATTCATAACATAACGCTAACAATGTTAAAAAAAATATTTTTAAAAATTACAACTTATATACTGTAATTCTTTTTATTCATAATGCAAAATTAGAAATATTCACTAATAATACGCTATTTCATTATCCAATCATCTACTTATTATTCCTATCTTTCATCTTTTGGATTTATTTTTAGAAACCTTAATTTTTACGCAGCTGCGTGTTCATTTTCACAAATGAGTCCACAACTTCCTTTGGGTACTCTAATTTGAATTAGAGCGCTACTATCTTTAGATGCCACGGCAACGTTACGAGTTCGGTATTTGCATAATCAGTTCATTACTTTCGACGCGCGCCGGCTTTGATTAAAAGGCAGAGAACATCGAACTGCTCGAGTAGATGTTCTAAAGTGCTTTACCACAAAACGAGACCTTACAGCGATGTCAGGAGGAAGGGAGACGATTTCCGAATTTATTGGATTTACTTTAAACAGAAATCAGATGGTTTTAATTCTGTTAATGGTAGTTTGGAAGATGCTAATGATCGATAGACGGTGAACAGAATTTTCGAAGCATTTTGAAATTACTTGAAAATTCTAGGATGCTAGAGAAATATGAGGAAATTTTTCTAAATAATCTAATAAAATTCTAAATAATCTTAATCTAATCTTCTCTCTCTATAATTCTAAATAATAATAATTTCTAAATAATCTTTCTAAATAATCTAATTTTCTAATCAATCTTTTGGGTTTGTCGAAGAATGAAAATCAGCATCACAAGAGAATCTTCAACTTTTGTTGACAATAAAATTTACTTAAATTTTTACTCCAAATCGGTTCTCACATTACAAGACAACCTTTTATTTATACCCAACTACTGATTCAGTGGCAACGTGCACCGAATGAGCATTAGGGTATTAGAATTATTGCTGAGGTTCCATCCATTGGCGGCTCTTTAGTATATACAGTTTCAAAACATGAGTAGATTCGATGGCGGTTGTGATTTACAGCATCTTGTGTCGTGAGTCAGACTACTTGGTGAGTGTCTTCCTGGTTTTCTTCCATACGATACGCAAACGAGAGGTAGTTCCCCCTAACAGTCCTCCCGGAAGGTACTGTCCTGCTTCTTCAGCTACTCGGAGCCGAGTGACACTTCTACCTACGGATGCTCCATCACAAAAGAAAGTGCCCCCCGCACTTTCCTCCATCCATGAGACCACATGAGTTCATGAATTCGGTCTAGATATTTCTGTCTACCAAGTGGGATAAGAAAAAAAGAATCCGTGGACAAAAGTGAGTGTGGAGCATAACGCATTTCAACAGGCATTTTTTATCATAACATTTGAACATTGTTAAAAAAAATTACAAGTTTTTTTTATTCTAATTGTTATTATTCATTATTTAATACGAAATTAAAAATATTCGCTAACAATACGATACTTCATTATCCAATCAGCTACTTATTACTTACTACCTCTTTCATATTTTAGATTTATTTTTAGAAACCTTAATTTTTACGCAGCTGCGTGTTCATTTTCACAAATGAGTCCACAACTTCCTTTGGGTACTCTAATTTGAATTAGAGCGCTACTATCTTTAGATGCCACGGCAACGTTACGAGTTCGGTATTTGCATAATCAGTTCATTACTTTCGACGCGCGCCGGCTTTGATTAAAAGGCAGAGAACATCGAACTGCTCGAGTAGATGTTCTAAAGTGCTTTACCACAAAACGAGACCTTACAGCGATGTCAGGAGGAAGGGAGACGATTTCCGAATTTATTGGATTTACTTTAAACAGAAATCAGATGGTTTTAATTCTGTTAATGGTAGTTTGGAAGATGCTAATGATCGATAGACGGTGAACAGAATTTTCGAAGCATTTTGAAATTACTTGAAAATTCTAGGATGCTAGAGAAATATGAGGAAATTTTTCTAAATAATCTAATAAAATTCTAAATAATCTTAATCTAATCTTCTCTCTCTATAATTCTAAATAATAATAATTTCTAAATAATCTTTCTAAATAATCTAATTTTCTAATCAATCTTTTGGGTTTGTCGAAGAATGAAAAGCAGCATCACAAGAGAATCTTCAACTTTTGTTGACAATAAAATTTACTTAAATTTTTACTCCAAATCGGTTCTCACATTACAAGACAACCTTTTATTTATACCCAACTACTGATCCAGTGGCAACGTGCACGGAATGAGCCTTAGGGTATTAGCATTATTGCTGAGGTTCCATCCATTGGCGGCTCTTTAGTATATACAGTTTCAAAACACTAGGAGATTAGATGGCGTTTGTGATTTGCAGCATCTTGTGTCGTGAGTCAGACTACTTGGTGAGTGTCTTCCTGGTTTTCTTCCATACGATACGCAAACGAGAGGTAGTTCCCCCTAACAGTCCTCCCGGAAGGTACTGTCCTGCTTCTTCAGCTACTCGGAGCCGAGTGACACTTCTACCTACGGATGCTCCATCACAAAAGAAAGTGCCCCCCGCACTTTCCTCCATCCATGAGACCACATGAGTTCATGAACTCGGTCTAGATATTTCTGTCTACCAAGTGGGATAAGAAAAAAAGAATCCGTGGACAAAAGTGAGTGTGGAGCATAACGCATTTCAAGAGGCATTTTTTATCATAGCATTTGAACATTGTTAAAAAAAATTACAAGTTTTTTTTATTCTAATTGTTATTATTCAATATTTAATACGAAATTAAAAATATTCGCTAACAATACGATACTTCATTATCCAATCAGCTACTTATTACTTACTACCTCTTTCATATTTTAGATTTATTTTTAGAAACCTTAATTTTTACGCAGCTGCGTGTTCATTTTCACAAATGAGTCCACAACTTCCTTTGGGTACTCTAATTTGAATTAGAGCGCTCCTATCTTTAGATGCCACGGCAACACTACGAGTTCGGTATTTGCATAATCAGTTCATTACTTTCGACGCGCGCTGGCTTTGATTAAAAGACAAAGAAAGAAAGAGAACGTCGAAGCACTCAAGTAGACGTCCCAAAGTGCTTCACCACAAAATGAGACCTTACAGCGATGTCAGAAGGAAGGAACGGCCGCATAAGAGATTTCCGAATTTATTGGATTTACTTTAAACAGCAATCAGATGGTTTTAATTCCGTTAATGGTAGTTTGGGAGATCCTAATGATCGATAGTCCGTGGGCAGAATCTGCGAAGCATTTTGAAATTACTTGAAATATAAGACGCTGGAAAAATATGAGGAAATTTTTCAATGAATCTTTATCAATCTTCTGGATTTGTCGAAGAATAAAGTTCCGACATCATAAGAGAGACTTCAACTTTTGTTAATAATAATAATAGTTACCTAATTTTTATTCCAAATTGGTTCTCTCATTAAAGGGCTACAATTATTTATTAAAATCAGTGAGCCTTTTTTAACAAGCGATGTATGCCAAAAACAGCTCATTGATGGGAAATGTAGGGAGGGTAATGTCTTTCGGGGTGACTTTGAAGGATAGTCTTCTCATATTTACGTGTCGTTTTGGAGAAACCCCGTAAAACTCCAACCAAGTAGCCCGATTGTCGATGTGATGGACGAGAACCCTTTATTGTTCCACTTACATCCTCTGCCCCTGTTTTTTTAAGACATTACTTCCGAAGGACTAGAAACGTGTGTAAAATTTTAAATGTTGAACAATTTCGTTATTTCTGATATGCAAATGCTTTTATCTGACGTCATGTGAATGCAAAATCGCACTTTCATACATGTAGGGTCTTCTGTAAAACGATACTTAACACAACAATTTGATGACTTTATCTGCAGCCATTTCACATTTCAGTTCTTGTCTAGGTTCCCCGATCTTATTCCCGTGAATTGGGCCTGAATGGCCGAGTGGCTAGCGCTCTGGCGCTCGGTACCAGAGGTTTCGGGTTCGAGTCCCGGCGGTGCCATGGATGTTTGTAGTGGTTCGGAATCCACTTGAAACCTTAGGTTCCTGTCCTAATAGGATCGTAGAGCGTTGCGGGGGCATTGTTACTCCGCGTCCGTGGCTTATCTTCAAGTTACACGCGTCCCCTGGCTAATGCAAAGTGAGTAACATCTGTGCAGCGCTTGCCTTAAGGCATCCAAGACCAAGCTGTCTAAGTGTTTGCCAGCTGCATTAGAACAAAAAAAAATTCCTGTGAATTTCTAGCAATGGGAATACCTGAAATTGAAAGTGTATGCATCTAATCCGCACAGTGCCTCTAATTTGAAAGATTTCATCAGACGTCCGGTTCAATAGATTCCTCTTGACATGATATGTGCTTTATTATTATCCACCATCTGTAATATGTAAAGTGCCATCATATATGAAGGTTGTCACGTGGAATATTTGTGAAGCACAATAAAATGTTTTCCTCTCTGCTGCTTCTCCGCCCTTATTGGTGGTTTTCACTTTTTTCTTCTTAGTATGTCTAGTGTCGGCGATTTTCGTGCTTCTGGTACTGATCCAACGCTATTTATGATATTTCGCTTCTGAGATCACATTCCAATAAAAAAGGAAGGTGTTATCATTTGAAATTTTTGACATTTTTGCACTTTAAGAGCAACTGCTAGAATCTAACTATTGTTTTCATATTATTCTTGAGCTTCACACCTCAAAATGCGTTAAACCAAAATTTTGTTCAGTTTCTGTGAACAGTTTCATAACCAGCTGCTCCTATAATGAAAATTGTTTTTAAAATCACCCTATAAATTAGTTGGTACAGTTTTACTATTTTTATTTTTTTATTTCTTACTATTTTTTATATTATTTCCACATTTGTAATTGTTTGTTATAAATATTTGTAACTCATACTATAGAAATAATTCAATGACATCAATTATGTATCAGTTTTTAAATAACATGCTATACATTAAATCAAAACGCATTAGTTTTATGAAAATTTATTTTTAAGTTAATTAAAGACTTATAACTAATATTTAAATTATGTAAAACAATAACAATTTGTTATATACAATATCCCACATTACATTAATCAGTATTAACAACAATCAGATTTTTCATAACAGACTGCTACTTCTTTATAGTTTAGAAGAGTCTTATGATTGAAAGGCATGAAACGAACTTGTGAAACATTTTGAAATGATTAGATGATTAACGATACCAGAGAAAAGGTGAAGAAACATTTTAAACGTCTCCCCATCAATCTTTTGGAGTGATGCGAGTATAAAATGTCAAAAATTGACAGAGATTCTGCGTCTGGTATATCGCGAATACAATCGCTTGTGACATATTAGACAGCCCTCAATATTTTTCGGCCCGTTAGACATTAGTTTTGATACAATGGATCATATAAGTTATTCGATCTTTTTTTATTTTATTTTATACCGAAATGATTAATGTTAGTTAATGTAGTTATTATAGTTAATTTAGTTGTTTATATTTTACGTGGGCTTAAAATTCTAAATTGCTCTTAAAATGTCTTTAAAATGTTAATAAACATACAATTCCGTTTTAAATAATTATATAAATTTAATAAATAAAGAATTTACTTATTTTTTATTATTTTATCTTGATATTTATCATTTATATTAGACAAAACATGATTTTAATCATTCTAGATTTGATTTTTATGCATGAAATTTCTTAGAAATCATATCACTCTAAAAATACAGCTGATTATTTTTCAAATGAATTTTGATTAACGTCAAAATAAATAAAAAAAATTGTTAATAATAGAGAGTTTTTGCATACAATATTTTGGACGTCCGTTAGATTTTTTCCCCAGCGCGCATGCTCATAGGAAACATTATTACAGATACGCATGCGCAATTTCCTATGAACATGCGCGCTAGGGAGAAAAAGCTAACGGACGTCCAAAATACGGTATGCAAAAACTCTCTAATAATTCCATAGAGTATCTAGAATTTAATTATTATCTTCGATTCTAAGCAGTTCCTTATAATAATAAATGTACACTTTACTTCTTATTGTTCTGAGTTAAATATAAATAAATAAATCGTAAGCTTAATATTAAATATTAATAATTAATTATTATGAATAACAAATTACATTTATAAAACTTGATTGTAAATATATGACTTAATTACGAGAATTTTCGTTAAGTTTTCACTTATGACAAAGCTGCATAATATTTATAATTTGGTAATTAAATATTAACTACAGGGATTATTGCAGAGTTAAATTATTAACAAAGCATTAATTAGAGATAATTGTAGAGTTATAATAAAGTATCTTAGTATGGGATAATAATGTTTGTTCCTCTTAAAATGATGTTTGTCTATAAAACTAATATTGATTAAATATTTATTATTTTTGTATTTTGTATATTGGTACGACTTTCAATGTAAGTGATGGTATATCAATATATGTGATGATACTTATATTTCAAAACGTTGTAGAAGTACTGCTGAAAGTATACTACAATAAGGCCATTAAAAAATTCTTACTGAAATAGTACATAAAAATAATGCTGAATATGAATATAAAATTATTACTGAAATAATGTGAAATGAAATCGTCTCAAAGATGTTTTGATTATTATTATTATAAATATAATATTTTTTAAATAAAATTACTATTTTTTCATTATAATCAAGAACTAAAATCATATTTGAAGAAAACAATCTTTAATTAAAAATAGTGATGAGCAAAATAGTTAATTAAAGTTTAAATAAAACATATTTCACACTTTTTTATATATGTAGAGCAAATTAAGGTGGCCTGATGATCGAGTGACTAGCACTCGGTGCCACAGGTTTCGGATTCGAGTCCCGGCAGTGCCATAGATGCTTGTAGGAGTTTACAATCCACCCTAAACGGCAGATCTCGATCTAATATGACTGTAGAGAGTTGAGTGTAGGGCTAACAACCCTACCCCGTAAAAAAAAGAAACATCTCATGTTTCGGAATCTGCCAGTAGGCTGACGACATTGACCCACCATGGGGCTGTTGCACCAATTAAGAAGAAAAGCAAATTAAATTGAGGTACATATATAAACAAACTCAATCTATTTGAAGTTTCAATTTTATTTTATCTAATAAAATGAATTAATTTAGTCTATTAGAGAAATAATAGAATCTATTTTCATCCATCAACAAGCATAAGTTCTTCAAATATATTTGTAGTTAAAACAGTTTAAGGAACATATAAATCCACAACATTTTTATCAAAAAATAAATTGACAAATTCAAAGCTATCACATAATTATAGTGCAAAACAGATATGAATATTGTAATAATTTAATAAATACTACAAGTATTCTTTATATATATATTTTATAGTATTCTATATATATATATATTTTATAGTATTCTTTATTATACTTTCTCACATAAAAAGAAAAAGTTTTTTCTTTTCGATTTCTCATTCTGTTTCTGAAAAATGCATTGGACCTCTCTATCTACCATTAAGTTAAGAAAATTGAAATTTTGCTATAAATGCTTCTAATTATTTAATAAACATTATAGTATTTCTTGTAAATATCGAAAAATGTTGATAATGCCCATAATAAAAAATTGTATAAATTGAAAAAAGTATAGTACTCATACCTAAGGAAAAAGTTTTTTCTTTTGGATTTCTCATTCTGTGACCTGAAAATGCAATTGGCTAGCATTTGTTACCATTAGCTTCAGATTCGAACCCTGGCGGTGGCATGGATGTTTCTGAGTGGTTCGGAATTCACGTTAAAATAGGTGCAGCCTGTTACTACATAAAAACGACAAATTTATTATAAAAACTTGTAATTTTTAAAACTATTGTCCTTCTGAAAAATGCATTGGATATCTCTGTCTACCATTCAGTTAAGAATACTGAAATTTTACTATAAATACAAGTAATTTAATATAAATGCTTGCAATTATTTACTGAGCATTACAAGTGTTCTTTATAATTACTGCAAAAAATTAATAATGCTCATAATATAGTATGAATTGAAAAAAAAAATGCTCACACAAAAAGAAAAAGTCTTTTCTTTTCGATTTCTTATACTGCTTCTGAAAAATGCATTGGACAATTCTGTCCTCCATTCAGTTAAGAATACTGAAACGTTCTTTTCTTTGGGATGAGAAGACAGATGACCAAACGACTTTCTTTTCACTTACATAGTCTTAACTTCCCAAATCGATACAGAAACCAAAGTTGTAGAAGTCAAAAATGTCATGTCGCGATCAATAACTTTGACGCTTTGATATCGGTGAAATATATTTCTCACACACACTTGATTTCTCTTTTAGTGGACCTGGCATCTATTTCAAACAATTCAGGCCACATTAAAGTAAAGGGTTATTGGCCTCGTGGGTTTCTTGTATTTCAACTGTTCTGTAAAAAAATTCATCCAACTAGTAAAAATGTCGAGCTAAAATATTAAAAAATACATTTGGGCTTCCTCTATCAATTATTTTCAAATGCAAATTTTTTTTTCATAATGTATTTCATAAAACTCTTTAAAATCTTATTTATAGAAAAAAAATGTCCTTTTTTTTTGTGAGATAAAAATATTTGTTTTGACAATGTGATGAGTCAGAAGCATAAATAAGTTAGAATTTATAAGATAAAGTTCCTTACATATTAAATATATATATTAAAGACATTTCTTACGTATTTACATATTAGACTTCTTAACTATAATATGCCTAATGTGTAAATATGTAAGAAATGTCTTTAATATGTAAGAAACTTTACCTTCTGAATTCTAACCTATTTAAATTTCTGACTGATTTGCATTTACATTACAACATGAAAAAAATAGGTAGAAAATTTAAAGAAAAAATTCTAAAAAGAGAAAATAATTATAAATGTAAATTTTTTTGTTAATGGCAAAAAAAAAAACACAGGAATACTTTAAGAATTAGATTTAATATATTAACGCATTAATTCAATTTAGTTTGATGACTTTCAAGTTATAGTTAATTAAAATTAAATTTTAATGTAATAAAGTACAAATCCTTGTTTCCTCTATTAAAAATGGTTTCATTCTACAATTCCTATGGTGACATCTTTTGCAAGTGTGATTTCATAATTATAATCCAAAAAAATTTTCCTAATGTGAGATAGAAGTATTTGTTTTGACCATTTGTTTTGACCAGCCAGAAACTTAAATTAGTTGGAATTTAGAAGATAGGTTTATTACAAATTAAGAAATAAAAAAATTAGATAGAAAATTTAAAAAATACTAAGTAAAAAGAAATTAATTATAAATGTAAAAATTTTTATTAATTGCAAGAAAAAAAACCTTGAATACTTCAAGAATTAAATTTAATATATTAAAGCCTTAAATCAATTTAATTTTAGGATTTTGAAGTTGAAAAAGTAGTTAATTGAAATTAAACTCTAATGTAGCAAAAGACATAGTCTTGTTTCCTCTATTAAAAATGGATTTATTTCACAATATTTATGGTGAAATCTTTTTCAAGTGTGATTTCATGATTATAATCCAAAAACATTTTCATAATGCATCACATAAAACTCTTGAAAATCTTAGTTACAGAAAAAAAATGTCTTTTTTGTGAAATATAAATATTTGTTTTTGAAAATATGATCAATTAGAAACTTAAATAAGCTCGAATTTAGAAAAGTTTCTTACGTATTTGACATATTAAGAAATTAAAAAATTAGGTACAAAATAAAAAACACTTTAAAAAAAGAAATTAATTATAAATGTAAAAGTTTTTCGTTAATTGCATAAAAAAAGTCTGAATACTTTAAGAATTAAAATTAATATATTAACGCATTAAATCAATTTAATTGCATGACTTTGAAATTGTAGTTAATTGAAATTAAATTATAATGTAATTAAAGACATATCTTTATTTCCTCTATTAAAAATTTCACAATCCTAATGGTGAAATCTTTTTCAAGAGCAATTTCTTGAAATCACGATTTTTAGAATTCTGGTAAATTTTATTTATTCTTAATAAAATGTTAAATTGAAAGAGATAGTATTTTAATTAATTTATGAAATAAAAATTACCTTTTATATGATTAAAGGATTATGATATACTATCGTTGGTTACACTTGATATATAATCTTTTTGTTGTTACCCTTGATTATATCCTTTTAAAACGTTATAAAATTGATAAATTTAAGTAGAAATTCCATTTTTTATAAAAAGAATCAACTAAATATTGTTACGATATTCTTTAATTTGAACAGAATTTCATGAAATAATCCCTTATTTGTTTAACATATTAGATTTAAGAGGAGAAATATTTGATAATTTCCACTCATGATATTTTACAATGTATAATTAAATTATTCGCTATTTTAATTTTTCACTATTCGCAATATACAGCTAATCAGTTATATAGTTATTTTTCACTATTTGCAAGTGTGAGTTTTAAATATTTTTATAAGAAATTTTTGTAATATTCCCAATTGAAAAATAATTTTTTGCGTTATTCAATGTTACCCTACATCAAAGATAGAAACATATTTCTCAATATATACTTCTTCTTCTTCATTGGCGCAGCAGCCCCATCGTCTAGGCCGTCTGCCTACTGACAGATTTCGAGACAGGAGATGTTATCTTTTCAAGGGGTAGGCTTTGGCTTTTCAGCCCTACGCCTAAAGCTCTGCGGTCGTATTAGACTGGAACCTACGGTTTAATGTGGATTCCGAACCACTACAAGCATCCATGACACGCCGGGACTCAAACCCAAAACTTGTGGCATCGAGCTCCACACTAGTCACTTGGCCATCAGACCCCTCTCAATACATATTGCTAAATTAAATTCATCTCGTATATAAATATAAGATTCAAATTATATTAGAGCATTATATTGATATAGGAGTTATACTGATTTAAAATACTTTTTGTTAAATATTTTTTTATTAAGTATGAATGTACTTTTTAACTAACAGCGGTAAACAAAGATGAGGTCGTTTATAAAATAAATATATCTGTTATTTTTTAGCTTGATATGAATCTAACTAATGCGTTTTTTAAAAAAATACAACAATACTTTATTATACATAAATAATTTCAACAAATAAGGAAAAATTTTAATCCTGTTGTTTCTTATCCACTTGGTCGACAGCAACATCTAGACCAAGTCCATGAACCTGCGTGTCTTAAACCGATGAGTCATGATAAAAGGTAAAAAATTAATAGCTTAAAAAAACTAAAAAACACGCTTTTAGAGTTAATCAAACTAAAAAGTAAAAAAATAATTGTTAACATAAGAATAAAATGACTGACGAGAATATGAATGTCACTGTTCTAAAAGCGTGAGGTGCTCGATATCAATCGTTATAATTTTTCACTAGTTTCATTCCGAAATGCAGAGTTAGTTTTAAATTGTCATACAAAGCACCCCACGCTTTTAAAACAATGACATTCATATTCTCGTCAGTCATTTTATTCTTATGTTAACAATTATTTTTTTACTTTTCAGTTTGATTAACTCTAAAAGCGTGTTTTTTAGTTTTTTTAAACTATTAATTTATTTTTTACTTTTTAGTTCAACTCTAAAAGCGTGTTTTTTTAGTTTTTTTAAATTATTAATTTATTTTTTACTTTTTAATTTGATTAACTCTAAAAGCATGTTTTTTAGTGTTTTTAAACTATAATATTTAAATGAGGTCCCGGTACGGAGGAGTGGAACTATAGTTCTTACAATAATGTAATTGTGAGTAAAACAAAGGCTAAATGCAAATAATCCGTTGTTCCACTGATTTGAATGTCTTTACTGAATACTTTCATTCTACATGGGTTAAATTGCTCTTCTAAGTTAAAATAAAATCTCTAATCCTGGCGATCCTAATCATGATGAGATAATAAACTTATCAAACTATTTTAGTGTCGTCGATCCTTGATAAGTTCTACAACGTTTAAATTAAATCTGATCGCTTAAAGTAGGGCAAAATCGAGCCCAAAGAGTCAGTTACAAACAAACAAACAAACATACAGGTGAAACTAATATAAAAGCGTATTAAAAAGAATCAACTGTTTTCTTTCTGAAAGATGCCTGTAAATGTTTCTTTGCAGCGTAAATAGTGTATATGAGGAGAAACAAATCTCCAGGGGAAAAAGTCAGTTACATACATACAAACATACATACATACATACAAACAAACATACAGGTGAGGCTAATAAAAGCGTATTAAAAAAGGCAGCTACTTTTTGCCCTTGATCTTGCGGCATAAAGACATGGGGTACCCAAAGGAAAAGTCTGATTTTACATTACCCGATTATACCCCCAGGCACTGAATACCCATTTTAGTCTCCTTTTACAACATGCATGAGCTACCGTGGGGCTATCCTAACCAGGACCCACACGGGGTATTTTAATCGTAGAACATTTAGATAAATTTTAGTTGAAGTTTATCGCGAAAATTAAGAAAGGTTTTTGATGAATATTTGTAAATCCTTATTCATGTGCTGTTTTTCATATCAATTTTATTTTTAATTCAGCTTTATTTATTGAAAAATTACTCTATTATTTTCTGAAAATGTATTCTATACAAATTATATCAATCTGATGCATCTTATTTTATGACGATTTTGCACAACCATTTCAAAATATATTTTTTGAATTTTTTTTATTAAAAAAATTAATAAATATAAATTTATTATTAATATTAACCATTGGTGCATTATATAAAAATGTATTGCATGGATATAGATAAGATATTTTTAATTCTTAATATTCATTTTTTTTAAATTATTAAAACATTAAGGAATTAAATAAAATCTAATACTTTTTTTAATAATTTTTTGTAGCCATTAGAAAGGTCTTATTTAAAGCACCAACAAATGTTGAAAAATATGAAAAAAAAAATTTTTTTAATATTTCTTGAAGTAAACTGTAGTTTATCTCAAAATAAACAGACTAAACAGAGATTTTGTGTGTTGAGTTATAAATGAACTATAAATAAACTCAAAAGACACATTTCATTCTCCTAGACAAAACAATCTCCTTATGAGATTACAAAGACAGTGAAATTATTTATGTAAGAACTTGTTTCTTTCTCAAGTCCCTAGCTAGTATAAAAAGCAGCAAAAAAAATATTATAAAGAGTAGAGAGATTGTTGCATTTTCAGCATTTATACCTTAAATGTTGTTTACAAATATAAGAAACAGAGAAAAATAAACATCGATTTCAAACAAAGATTTTACTTCCGCAGTTTAGTTATTTTTGTAAATACCTTATGCTCATAAATAAGGTTTAAAAACCATTTTAATTCTCTGTTAAAATTCTTTCGTTTTTTTTTTTATGTAAATCTTTATTTTTAAATTTTATATACTTTGGGTTATAAATAATAGCTACTTAAGTGTATTTTTAATTTATTCAGATATCTTATTTATGATAGTTTTCATACTTTGTATTTAAGTTGTATTAAGTACTTAATACTTTGCATTAAGTTATTCAATTACTTTTTATTTATTTTTTGCCATTTATTTAATTTATTTTTCTAACTTCTAGTATTTTTTTATATGCATAATTTAGCCAAATCCTCTATGATTCATAGATGGCCGAGTGGCTAGCGCTCTGGCTCTCGGTACCACAGGTTTCGGGTTCAAATCCTGGCGTAGCCATGGGTGTTTGTAGTGGTTCGGAATCCACTTTAAACCCTAGGTCCCAGTCTGATGGGATCGTAGGACGTTGCGGGGGCATTGTTACTCTGCGTCCGTGGCTTATCTTCAAGTTACACGCGCCCCCTGGGTCGTGTGCAAAGTGAGTAACGTCGGTGCAACCCTTATGGCATAAAAAGATCACTGTCTATTTGACAGCTGCATTAGAAAAAAAAATCTATGATTCATAAATACACAATGATAATTTCATTTATTTACATATGGTTAATGACATTTTTTATGTAATATTTACATATGGTTGTAATATTTATAATTTTTATTTAATATTTACATAGTTACATATATATTAACATTTATTTACATATGGTTTAAGACATTTATTTAAGTAATATTATTGACATTTATTTATGCAATATTAATGACATTCATTTACGTAAGGGCAATGACATTTAGTAACAAATGATCTAACAAAACCATGTAAAAGTCAATTATGAAAACACATTTTTTGGTATTTTAGGTGATAAATTAGTACAAATTAAAATACAATCAATACTAATATTTATAAATACATGCATATTAACCACATTAACCATGTGTAAACAAATGCAATAAACATTGTGAATTAATGAATCGTAGATGATCTGGCTAAATCATGCAAAAAAATCAACTTTTTTTATATTAGTTTTAATGCAAGAAATTTAGTAAATAGACTTGCATTATAAAAAAAACGTTAGAAGTAAATTAATGAAGTAAATAAGTAAATTAATTCAATGGCAAAAATAAATCAAAATTAGTTTAAGTATAAACACTATCATAAATAAGGTATCATAATCTGTAAAAAAGTATAAAGACGTAAGGCATCCGTAAGGTAAGAAAGGTTCCTGTAAGGTTAAAAGATTTAATAAATCGGCGTGTATTATAAAAAATATGTTAGAAGTTTGATAAATAAAAAAGTAAATTAATTAAATGGCAAAAAAAAAATCAAAAATAGGGGAAAAAACATAAATGCAAAGTATAAACACCATCATAAACAATGTATCTGTAAAAAAGTATAAGACATAAAGTAAATAAGGTATCTTTACAAAAGTATAAATACTTAAGGTAAATAAGGTATCTGTAAGGTATGAAAATTTATTAAATAGATGTGCATTATAAAAAATGTTAGAAGTCTAATAAATAAATAAGTAAATTAATTTAATGGAAAAAATAAAAAAAGTTGAATAGTTTAAATGCAAAGTATAAACACTATTCTAAATAAGGTATCTGAATAAATTAAAAATCAACGTATAAACTATAATAAAATAAATAAGCTTTTACTTATTTATAACATTAAATACTTAGAATATGATTATAATATTCTGTAAATATCAATTAATATGATGTATTTTTTAATCTTCTAGACATTTTCAATGTATTTTATTAAAATAGCTAATTCTTTATACATATTTCATGTCCTGAAAACAAACCTTTTAACATTACACAGAATTCGATACCAATTGCAGCATCGCGTTTCTTTATGATATTCTGATAGCACAATAGTTTCTTTAAGAGATGAGAAAAGCATTTTCTGCTGCTTGAGAGACAAACGATCAGCGATATCATATTTACATATGCAGAAATCAGAATTCCATACCAGGGATCCCTCCTTCCCCCTGAATATTTTCCATTATTCGGAAGAGGAATTGTTGCATCGTCCTACCTAAAGAGATCTACTCGTTCCATCATCGCGTTACTATCGATTTTCAATCCTATCCTGTTTACATTCTGGACGGATGCCGGCGAATAAGCCATCGGCAACATGTTTTCTGGAGTTGGTTGTAACAGGAGAGCCTCTGTTTGGATCAAAGAGAGAATGCTTGTTTAATAATTGATTGCTTAAAGCGTCCTTTTTGAACGATATGGACATTTCCATAAATAGATTCCATGCGTTTTTTTCAAAGAATTTGTTTTTCAAACGTGGATATTGGGTGTATTCAAGATATATTTCAAAAAATGGTAAAGAAAGATGAATCGCTTCAATGCCTAATGTTGGAGTTTATAAATATAAGGGGATGTATATCAAATAGTGTAACGAAATATGGATTTCGTCTGATACCTTCATGTGTGGTGATTTTGTGCAAATTTAGACAGTTTATTTTAAAATAAACAGGATTTTATTAAAATTGTAATTGTAAAATGACAAATTCAAGTAAGGCATTCAGCAAGAAATTTGTTGAGCTGATTCGTTGATAAGCCTGAAATATACTAGCATATTTGCTAGTACATTTCAGCTTATTATTTTAATAAGTTATTTATTAGTCTATATTAATCTTACTTTAATAGTTATTTATTAATTGTTATTTAGTCTTAGTTATTTATTATTCTTTATTTTATTTTATTTATTTTACATAGCAAATTTACCTCACAAGAGGAGTATGTCAATTAACTCTAACATAAATGCTAGTATCTTTTAAATATTTGAATAGTGTTCGCTGAATGATAATTTTTGAGATATTTCTGTTTTTTAAGCTTGTGCAAGCTAATAATTATCTCGTACTCTTTTAACAGATTATCATCTTGAAAAAATGTTCAACATACTCTTCATAATACATTCTTAATCCTCGCCAAATATATAAATAAAAATAAATACTAAGTTAAATAAACAAGTTCTTTATTGTTGTTTTTTTCAGATTAAAAACCTTTTACAAAGTTAATCGCATAACTTAAACAATTTTTAAACAGGTGAATAAAATATGCATTTAAAAAAATATAAAGCCTACTAGTTAATAAATGTTAAAAAAATACTTACATATTTGTGCAGAATTTCGAAACATTATAATCACTTATTTTAGATAATCCTCAATCTAATCCTCAAAAAAATGGAAAAAAAATAGAATCATTCACAATGGTAAACTATTTTTAATTAATGAAATTTCTAATGGGCCAACTATCATTATTGAAAATTGATTAAATCATTACTGTTATATATGTTATTTTAAATGAAGTCTTGGTATTAAAACAACCAACAAAATATGAGCAGAATATCTTATTTAAACATCAAATCTTCTTCCTTAAAAAAACTTATGTAAAGATTTCTGGCGTTCACATCTATTTCGTAATAATAAACTTACTTGCCGATACCTATGATTTTATTTTATAGTTTCATGTAATAATATTTAAATTATTGAAATAACTGTAAGTGAATTTCTTCTGTGTAATCGAGATTTAACCTAACCGAAAGGGAACCCACATCTTTACTGACTGTATCTCCTATAACTGATTTCGATTACTCTCCTGAGAACTTTTTCACTGATATCCTTCGAAGTTATCCGATATCCTTCTTTTTCACTGATATCCTTATTGGCTAGCCTTTCATCACAAGCACATTTTCTTTGTGTTTACATCCAAGGTGCTTCAATGATCTTAGCTTTCATTATTTATTCTCTATTTATATATCTCCATTTTCGGCATTATTGACCTTATTTTCGTTTTCGTATTAGATTATTTGAAGTTATTTGATCTATGTAGTTTATACATGTATTACTTAAACTTATTTTTTCGTATTTACTTCATAGATTAATACTAATATTTTTCCTGTCATTTGCGTTTATTTATTGCTTGTCTAAATAACTTTATCCTCTGTTTTATAATTAACTGGTTTTCTAGCCAATGTAGCAAGATATAAATACCGACTAGAGTCCTGGAAAAAGTATCCTAGTGTTTCATTTCGGACAGGGTTGGGTGAACAACACTTTTCTTTGGCCTCTACCTCTGGTAGACGGGCGTTCACCTAGTTCTCGGTACATCAATCATCTAGTAGTTATCCGCCATTCAGGACTAAAGCTGCTTAGAATTCAAGCAATGAATCACATCCTGGGTATCTCTCTGGTGGTGGATGCCGTCTCTGGGAATGACTCTGACCATTTTAATCCTGATCAATGTTAAAATACTGCAATACTAAAATCAATGCTATAATAAGGATTGAGAATTTGCTTTTTATATCAGGATTAAATTTTCATTAAATTCTTCTTCTGATAAATCTTCTCTCCCCAACGAGACCCTAAACTTATATCTACGTTAATTTTTTTACATATTTTAATTTTGTTTACTATGATCCCCGCTTAGAAAATTGAGATGTTGAGAATGAAAATTGAGAATTGTATTGAAATCAATGTTGAAATGAAATTCTGTTGATTGTTGTCAGATTTCTATGTATATGTCCTCCAGAAAATTACCTGACTAAAGTTCCGTTTTAAAGTACAAAAAGGTTTTCATGATATTTGTAGTGATCTTAAAACTGTAAAAAAAAAAAAAAAAACACCAGGTCACCATTTGATTCAGACTAGCTTACCGTCTCAGCCTTGAAATTAGCAAAGACACTTCTTGATTTTGATATAACTGTTCCTGCCCATAGATCATTGTATCATTGTCAAACTGTTATATCCAAATCCGATGTAATGTCTGCAATTAAAACACAAATTTCTAAAAGTTTACATTATCAATATGCGTACAGTCTTTATAGAATTCCGTTAAACTATAAAGCAGGATAATGAAGTTTCGGTGTAAGACCATACATTCTCAATCCTTTTAGTGGTTTTTCTTTCGGGAAATCTTCAGCTAACCATTCGTCTTAAATTAAATTGTGATAATCAGCTTCGCACTTCAACTTCTTAAATGTTATTGCTTAATTCTAATTATTAAAATCCCTTTACTCGGAGATTTCCCCGCATTAGAGTAAAGTAAGGAAATGGGCTGTTACTTAACAGAGTATTAATTGTATTTTTTTAAAGAAATTAATGGATGTAGCCTGATGTCAGTCTTTCGTAATGGTATTCTATATTTTCTTAATTGTGCTTCAATAGTCCGCCTTTTTGAATAAGTAGATTAGAATTACTATCTCCTTCCATGAGGCAACAACGATTGGTTGTTTTAGTGCATTTATTAGGAGCATAGCTTTTGCAGAACTTCACTTAATGAAGTTTTATGCACATGTCTATGTCTTCTCTATAATGTTTCAATTATAATAAATTAATAATATATTATATTAAATTTAAATAAAATGTAATAAATATTTAAATTTTAATAAATATATGTATATTAATTTAAATATTAATTAATTTGAATTTAAATATTATCTGTAATATTTAAATTGTAATCCTTTAAGATTTTTCTTATAATCTTAAAGAATAATAAATTAAGGACAAGGATAATAAGAATATAATGTTTAATAAGGATATGAAGGATATAATTTAAGGACAAGGATAATAATTTAAGGATAAGGATAATAAGGATGTAAAAGATAATAAGGTATAATTTAAGGTTAAAGGTAATAAAGATGTAAAAGGTAATAAGGATATAATTTAAGGACAAGGATAATAAGAATATAAAAGATAATAAAAATGTAATTTAAGGACAAGGATAATAAAAATATAATTTAAAAATAAGGGCAATAAAGATATAAAAGATAATAAGGATATAATACAAGGACATGGATAATAAGGATATAAAAGATAATATAATTTAAGGACAAGTATAATAAGGATATAAAAGATAATAAGAATATAATTTAATTGCAAGGATAATAAGAATATAATTTAAAGATAAGGATAATAAGGATATAAAAGATAATAAAGATATAATTTAAGGATAAGGATAATAAGGATCTAAGGATCAGCTTCAACAGAACAATTTAAATATTATCATTCCTTCTTTCTAAAAATATTTTCTACAAATCTAGATTTCTTTAGTCTGCTCAATAATTTTCAACATTAACCTAATGATGATGTAAATTTTTAAAGAATGAAATCTACTGTAATTGAAACATACATTCCTCTTTCGTATAACTAGTTTCCAATTAAATAAGAGCGGCTGATTGGTTTTTCTGTATAGAAGACGATACCTTATAAAATATTTAATATGCAACTCCGATCATTAATTAATTGCACTACTTTAATTTCCGCCAGTCTAACATTTGTTTATTTTAAAATTTCTTCTTCATTACTCTGTTATATTATTAGAAAAACATCGGTTTTAAATCTTATACTTTTTGACCCAGAGCATATTCAGTTTCTTACGACATTCCAGACAGACATCCCTGCAGGTGATGAATTTGCCGATGCAGAATAAAGTAAATGGACTTTTATTTGGATCTTCTGAGAATTCAAGGTGAAACTCGTTCACTTTTGATTTTATGATTTAAATTTTGAAATAAGTAACCAGACAGCACTATATTTCCTAAGACTTTTCATGCATTATGCAATATTTTTACTAAGAAACTTAAAACGGAAACAAAATACTTATTTTTACTACAAACTTTTACTAAATGAACGGAATTTTGAAAAGAGGATTTCAAAATATAAATATATGGATGATTGATAGGAACTTTGATTGTTTTTAATTACAGAATTGTTTAATTAATAAATATGATACAGGAATAACTTGTAAAGAAACATATGTTTCATATTTTTTACGTTGGTTGTTATATACTTTAACAGGAAAACTCTGTACATTACGCTTAATTTTAACATAAATGTTTACTATTTAAGATACGATTAAGAAAGAAAATAATAATAGATTTTTTAAAATTTTATTTTAACAAAAACTTTAATGTTCTTGTTTTAGTAATTTTTTAATATTGCCTAAATAGCTTAGATTGCATCTACTTTCTATCAAAAACATTTTTCTATCAAAGATTCCAGTAATTGGTATTGCTTGTATTTTCAATGTTGTTGTTTTCCCATTCTAGACTTGTTTGTAATCTTTTTCCATTACAGTGATCAATATGTAGAGTAAACCATGAGGACCCGTACAATATACCCACGACTGATTTCTTTTAGAAAGAACATCACAAGGTAACATCCTGAGATTCTCACGCCCTCTTACTTTCTGGAGTAGCCTGATGGTCAATTGGCTAGTACTTTGTCCTTTGGTATCATAGGCTTCAGTTTCGAATCCTGGCGTTGGCATAGTTTGTTAGTGATTCGGAATCCATGTTAAAATGTAGGTCCCGGTGTAATTATCCCAAAGAGTGTATAAAATGACCGTAGAGCGACAAACCAAACCAAATTAAATCCTACCTTCTAAAGCCCAACAAGGACTTTTTGACTTACAAACATGTCCTACCCATCTTCGCAGCATAAACACGGAAATTTCCACTCAGACATGACTTATCGGATGTCGAACCTCCCTTACGTAACTCGAAGGCCCAACTAGTTATCCATATTCATCGAATGCTAAATATACTATTAATTGGTGTCTGTGGCTTAGCTATCCATGTTTATTTACTTATAATCCGTAGTTACAAATGTATTCCAATTTTCTTGAAAGAAATAGCATTTCTTACAAAATATCATAGCTTTTTTTCGGCTTAACTTATAAAACAAACATTTTTTAAACTAAACATTTAAAAAAAATGTAATTTTCAAACAAAGTAGAAATTTATTATTGTACGAATATCGAATTAAAGTTGTTGCGTTATTATTATTTCTGCTCCACAAAACATTAAAAAATTTTTGTTCAGGAAAATATGAATTGTGGAAATGCGATTTTGTTACTGTAACAGTCTTTCCACGGAAAGAATTGTAGCATTCCTTTCCCAAGAGGGAGAAATATATATTCTTTAACAACTACATAATAACAACCTATCACTCAAATTTAACAACAGATACGCAGTGTTGTGGATATTTATATTACATGCAATTAGTGTTTTGTACTAATGAGAACAACCTGTCACTTAAATCTGATAGCAGATATTCATCGTCATGGATAATGAGAACTCATGAAATAAGCGATTGTCTGTGCGACCTTCACAGGTGGAAACAATTACAAATGGAATATGGATTACGCCATGAGTTGTTGAATAGTGATTGGTGATAGATCATGAGCTGAGAAAGCGTCTACTGCAATGAGAAGTAAGGGAAGCTTAAACCCCCCTCTTGACAGATGTTCTTAAAAGGTGGAGTTGGAGAAGAAAAAAAAGAGAGTTCTGCGATGAGTCGATAAGAAATTTTGTCCTTTTTTTTTCTGAAGTGATTTGAACACGGCGGAGTTTCCGCCTTTTTCAAAGTGAGCCTCTTGTGGTTTCGTGCATCACACCGTCTGATAATTACGGTCTGCAGAAGACCACGTGCTTGAGATTCGACGTAGACTTGAAAACTCTGAAAATATCCGTCCTTGGAGTGACCTGCCCTTGTGTATCTAATAGAGTTCTGTACATATATTTAATGTTTGTAATTAAAAATTAAAGTGTTTCTATGATCCTGAAAGTGGCCCTCTTCTTGAAGCCGTTGTAGATGTAATATAGGCCGAGACGTTACGTTACTGGCAAAATTAAAAGAAATCCCTAAATTCATTTCTGAACAGCATAACAAAATTTTTTCTCCTGTTATTATTTATTATTTGAAGCAATGAATCCCCTATAAAAGCATTTGGGGTTGTTAATTCGTAAGTACATGTAATTATTCACATGCACTTGGCATGACTTTATTATCGACACGCTGAACTTTTGACTTTTAGAGGAAGAATAATTCAAATTTTGAAAATCGAGTCAATTTAAATGTGGCTTGTATATGCCTGGTACGGGCACAATAAGTATTTCTAGTTGATATGTCAAATTTGTAAGTTGAGGAGTGTAGGAATCTTCAGATACCACTTCTAAAGATGACACTTTTAATGCTGTCCCTTTGCAGTTCTAAGGCTATCTGAGTTCATTTGCCATTCCACAATTGTGCAGCAAATTCTGGTTCAATCAGGTGAATCATGAGATCATGTACAAATTATACATATTTTGACACCTGTATTTGGAAAGAACAACCCCAAGGAGGGGGGGGGCATCTAGCAGAAAAAGAGTTTCAAATTTTGACACTAGGATTGTTTAAAACCCTAATGTTAAAATTTGAAACCTTGATAAAGCATGTTATCAAATTTTATTTTTTCTCTTACTTTATATTATTTGACATTTTTTACAATTATTAAATATTTTATATTTTTTTACAATAAATTTTCTATTTACTTTTTTGTTTCTAATTTATGATTAATTATTATACTATAGCTATGAATTTGTGTATAATAAAACATTTTTCGTTAATACTTACTTTTAATAGTTAATACTTACTAAGCTAACTTTTTAAAACTTTCATGACATACACCTAACAAGATAATTGTTGCTATACCCCTAATTCAAGGCAAGGCATTTAAAGTTTCTAAAGTGAAGAGGATAGCTGATACGTAATTAGCTTCCAATTATTTAAATTTTCAAATATTATCTTAAAATTCAAATTAAAACTAGAAATTTCTTAACTCGACATAGATATCAAATTATTATTTTAAATAGCCAAAAAAACTAAAAAACAGTAAGTAACTACAGAATTTAACTAAACTAAGTAAAAATACTAAACTAAGTAACTACAGAATTTAAAAAAGAGAAATTTTCAAAATCTTCTGGAAAATTTTCATCCTCATCATTAATTACTTTTATTTTTAATTCTATAATATATAATATTAAGTTTTTCATATAAATATTACAATATTATTTTTTCTTATTAAATATTGACACTAAATTAAAACGTGCATTACTAACATATTTTTAGAAAAGTGCAATTTATAAAAATTTTGATTTATCTTATCTATTTATCTTATCTTGAATCTTTACTTTTAAGCTGAAAATCTGAAATTTGGCTACGCGCAAGGTGCAAGAAATATATTTCATCTCTGGGTTTTTCTTGGAGTATAAATTAATGATTTTAACACATCTTTTAAAAGTTTCTTAAATATTCTACTTGTACATTTTACTTTAATACACTAACTCTATACGCGTTCTTTTTTAATTGGTATGAACTTCAGTAAAAGGCCATTAGTCAATTTAATTGTATTTTTACCATCTTATACTTTCATTTAATTCATCCATTTCATAAACGAACAGTAAATTTAAAAATTATTTATTCATAGTCCATTTGATTAATAAACTCAAATTTGTAATTATGCTTTAATTTCTTCAGACAATTAAATAGTTTTTCATTGTTATTGGTAAATTTTTATACAAGCAACAGCTATAAAGCTGTATCACAATTATTAAACGTTTACGACTTGTAACATATTTAATTCATATTTAGATTAATTCTTTAATTATATTTTACGTAATAAAACATTCAAAAAGTTCCTGAACTCTATAAATTGCATCTCAAAATGTACAAAGAAGAATAAATATGAAGATAATACATAAAAGGGAAAAAAATATTTAGATAAATTAATTTGAAATATTTTTCGTACAATGAAAATAAATTAAAATGAGTTTTAAACCGAGAAATGAAAATGAGTTAATAAAACCTTAATATGAACCTTAATAATAAAATTAATTACCTAATAAAAAAATAATAAAATTAATGGAACCTTAATATGTCATACCTGTGAGACAAATAAAATAAATTTAATTAAAATTATTCCATAAACAAATACTTCTAAATTAATTTAAAAGTACCAATTTTAAATCTTTAAATGATTCTTAATTTTAATTTGTAAAATTCATAATTTTGTCCAAAACACAAATAGATATCATAAAATTATAAGAACAAGTTTATTTGTTACAAGTTGCAAGGTTATTATTTATTTAATATTTTAGTTTAATAATATTCAGCATTTATAGCTAAAAAGATTTAAAATTTTGGTTATTTAATAAATCTTTCATTTAATTTTATACTCTTCCTCAATTTAAAATATTTGCTGTAACCAAACTTCTAAGCGTTAAGTAATAAGTACTGTTACTAAGGTGATAACATTAAACAGTTTAACGACTTCTTTTGTTTATTTAACGATTTATGGGACAGTTAATTTCTTCGCCGAACACTTTAAAAGGTAAAGTTACTCTAAAGTTACCTACTTTACAAGATTTATGAACATTCATTTTTATTTCCAATTTCTTCTTCATTTTCATCTGTCATATATGAATACATTTTTTGAAATTGTCTTTCTTTAAATTTTAACTCAAGAGTATTTTGAAACAAAAAATTATTTTTAATCTTTTACTTTCATTTTCTTATTTTAATCTCTTTCAAGTTTTATTTATCATAAAAACTAATTTTCTAGTTGTAACATACTTTGCAACATCCTATTAATTTATTTTATGTTTCGTTTCATTTAAAATAAATGAAAAGTATAAAAAATGAACATGACATGTGTTAATTTTTTTAATCTGTTATATAATATTATTTATATTATTATCTATTTTAAGGTTTTCGTTAAAAAATACATATTAATATAAATAATTTTATGTAGCAGATTTTATCTGATATTGTAGTATTGTTAATGCCTTTTTAAACATGGACTAGATCAGGGGTCTCCAAACTTTTTCGGTCGCGGGCCAAAAATTGAAAAAAAAAGGTTGGCGGGCCAAGAAAAAGTTTGCTAAAATTTTAAAAACAATATACAAGTATTACAATTTAAATATGTTAATGAGCAGAATGAAATCGAGATTTTATTTTTAAAAGTTCCTCATAATGAGGTTCGAAGTGAGAACCTCACTATAAAGAATCACAAAGGCTCATCTGTCAGTCTACTTCTGAAATAATTCTTTCCAAGATTCATTGTTGAAAACACTTGTTCACATATATCAGATGAAGAAAACATAGCACTGATTTTCTGGCCGTGAGATATGGAATTTGGGAAAGCCACTTTCGATATTGATTTGTAAAACTCTAACTTTGGCATATTTAGAAACAACTGCTTGAGATGATTGTTAGAATGTAACTCAATTAATTCAACTTTCAAATCCTTTTCATAGAACAAAAAAGAGAAAGTAAAAAGATCATCAGTCCTTTGAAAAAAGGAAGAAAAAAATATTTAATCAAAGTAGGAAAGGAGATGGATATATAATGTATAAATAAATATTTCTTTTAATTTGCCTCGGACCGGAAAATCATTTTTATAAATTTACATTAAATAGGGATTTATTAAATATTCGTACGCTATAAAAAATTGTAATGCTTTTAAAATAGGTTCATTTAAACTCTTAGACAAATTGCAGATTCTAATATATGAAGAATTTGATGCATAAAAAGTTATTAAAAGGGGCAAACTTTATAACTTGCAAATCAATAAAAATTTATTAATAAAACAAACACTGCAATTGGTGGAATATTAATTAATAAAACAAATTAGATTTTTATCCATAAATTTTTTATCAATATATTTAATTTAATTTGATATTCAAATCTAATAATTTTGAAAACCTGAAATAAGCTCTAAACAGAAACAAAGAGTAATAATTCTATTCTAGCAATTCTTTACTTGATAGTTTAAAATATTTGATTTTCTCTAAGCACATTAATTATTTAAATAATTTTTATTAAAATCGTTTCACAATGCAATATTCTTTACCATTTTAATTGAAATTAAACATTTCCCTCTTATAAAGACATTCTTCCAAATAATTCTAAAATCCCTGATTATTATTTTTTTTTTGCAATAACTAAAAATAACATCAAACGTTGTGATTTATTCACGGAAATAAATCATAAAAACATATTTTCCCTTTTGAAGCTTATTTTCATAAATTGTCAATATTTTTTTTTCGAATTTCATGTGAACATTGAGAAGGGTGAAGATTTTAATTCCAATAAACGATACATAGTATACAGTAATTAATTACTTGTAATTAACTTTTAATTCCAAGTAATTCATCAGTTTATAGGAATCGAAGAAGACATTTGGAAACGGGGACATTTAATTCGATTCACGTTAAAGGCAGCTTTTCTGGTTAAAGTCGTTAATCTTTTCTTGGAAAAGTAGATCTATAATTCCGATTCTTGGAAAATAAGATCTATCGGTGGTCAACGGATAGGAAGGAAGTCCTTTCTATTTAATGCTTCGAGGTTCTTTTGTCAATTCCGGCAAAAAAAAAGTTTTTGTCATACTCCATTCTAAGTTAATTCACTTTTGCTGTGAATTAAGTTAGAATGGAGCATGACAGTTATTTAGTTTACCTTAAACAGGCACTTATTTTCGTAGAAGGCCAAAGAATTCCTAGAAATTCAAGTGTCATTTAATAGCTGTCATTGTGGAAATGAAATAATTGATAGTATCGTTTATCAATTACTTTTAAGAATAGAGATGCAAATTGTAATTGTAAGATTTGCAGAAATGCTATTTATGACTTACTCAGTTTATTCTGAATTGACTTTTTAGAAATATATTTTTTTCGAAATTATAGTTTAGATTTTTTCAGATAAATAGAATATTCCTTTTTCATTGTTATTTTATTTAAGAAAAAGCAAATGTTCGACTTCTTTCAGAAATTATAAGTATTTCTAAATTTTGTTCAAAATTTTTTTAATTAATTCATTTTGTTGGAAGAATACTATTATAATTTAATCGATGAATTTTCATTTAACTAAAAAAGTTAATAAATAATATGCTTAAGTATACGAAAATTTTATAGTTTAAAATAATTCTTAATAAGAATTATAAACCACATTTGGAATAATGTTATTACTAATATTTTTCAGAATAATATTATTTTACAAATTTTAAATGCATCAATATAGTTTGAAAACAATCAAATTATTTTCATTATCAGGATAGCTTTATTAAAGCATTAATATCCATAGGATAATCTATCTAATTTCTAAAAAGATTAAACGAGAAAAAATTATATTTCATTGTTTGATCTCCAAAATAAATTGCTTTATTGTTTCATAATAAATATTATAATCCCAGAAAGAATTTATTACATTGCATTTATATAAATGTATATATAGATAGATAAATATATTTTATAATTAAATTAAAATAAATATATTTTTAAAGTAAAACAGTTGCCTTAAGATTTAAAATTTTTGTACAAATTCTCATTTTGTTGTATTTATAAAATTTGAGTATAAATTTGAATATAAGTTCTCAATATAAAAATTGAGTTTGTTGTATTTATAAAATAGAGATAGCAATTCAGTTGTTGTCAATTAGATTTAATTTGTTGTAATTGAAGTTATTGATTAGAGATTATTTTGAAGGATGATTAGTTTGTGTTATTCTTATCAGTATTATAACAACAAAATATGTTCTTTTCTTCGATGAAAGTTTGAAAATCATACATCTAACGTTAAATAATAGGATTTCTGTTAATAATTATAAGAAAAGCATAGATTAAAATTGCAAAATTCAAGTGTCTTTTTCTTTAATTTAAAGGGAAGGACTTGAATTTTACAGTAGCAAACTTTTATTCTTTCTTAAAAAATTGCAACAAAAAATGATTTCTTGAATACTAAAATATTAGTAATTGATTTAAACAAGGACCTACATTTGTGTTCCCAAACATTTTTATACAAAATTCTTTTCCATTTAAAATCTTTTAACTTTTTTTTTTCTTTATTTTCATTTAAAATCTCAATGCATAATTTTTTTCTAACATCTCCATCACTATTATTCCATCTTAATTTTCACTTACATTTTCAATTTTTGTGCATCTAAATAAGGATTCTGGTGATCATTATCATATAATAGTTAATCAATATTTTGTAAACATAAAAAAATATGTGTTTTTTTTCAAAAATTGCAATGCTTCCAATGCAATGTCTTCCTCCATATCTTATATTCTATCACATTAAATATATCTAACTCCATTATCGACTTGTACTGTTTGCAAACTACAAACCCCGGCTCTGATTCCTGGAATATACTACTGGGGTACAAACTCCCCCTTCTTAACACCCCCCAGGATTCTTTCGCGCATGCTATGACGTCATTCTGTGCGCATGTGCCCGGGAAACCTGGGCAGGAGAAAAACCAAAGCAAGCATCTCTCTCTCTCACTCAGAAGACTAAACTGCTCCACGGCATCCGTATCCTCTGCTCTTGCTGCTCATCTGGCGTAGAGTGCTCTGGTTAGTGGTTAGCATCACTTGTTAACGGCTCAGTAAACATTGGTGGTTTTGGGGAACTTTGATGGCCAGTTGGTGTTGCTGAAGTGTTTTGGTTGAAATTTAAGTAGTTTTTCGGATGACATCTGCATCGTGGTATTTGATTGCTAATCTCTCCCGTCAGAAGGTATGTAAATATTGTTCTTCGATTTTTAATTAATTTTTGATCTGGTATCGATGTCTGTTGCGTCTGTTTAAAGTTGCTTAAAGAGATTGGTATTTTTTGTCAAATTTATTTCAGGGAGGTTTTTATGTTTGTATGAATTTTAAAAACATTTAATGGATAGATTGAAAATTAAGTGATAAAAAGCAAAAGCACTATTTAGTACTTATTCTTAAAAGTTTTATTTATTTTATAACATTTGTATAAAATTGTTTGTACTTGTATAAAAGTGCTTGTGTCTGTATTTTTATAAAGAGTATTATAAATTTAATTTTAATTGATTCTTTTAAAAAACTTTACTTGTTGAGAGATTTATTAATTCTTTTAATTACTAAATTCTCATATTATAATGAGCCTATTAAAATTTTTAAATATATATGCTGGTTTAAACGTAGTATTTTATTTTATATATTTAAATAAATATGCGATTCTTCTAATCTTAAGGTAAAACTTAAACATCCGAAAATGTTTAAAATATATATATATATATTATTATATATAAAATATTTTACAAAATATTAATGTTTAAAATATATATATATATTATTATATATAAAATATTTTACAAAATATTAATGTTGAAAAATTAATATTTTGTAAAATCATACATTTAAGAAAAAGACTTTTTCTTTATTTGATTTATCTTAATATGTTTGATGAAATGTTTTAAAACTATAAAAACTTTTACCACACTTAATCTCTAGGAAATGTGTGATTTAAGAAAATTATTATATGTTTTATTGATGTAAATAAATGCTACTGAAGATTTGTGAGATATTGATGGTAAATTCTAGAATTTAATTGTTCTAGAAATTGTATTCTCTTAAGTGCAACTATTCCAAATTTATTGTTTTTTATAGATTTAATTTATTTGATCTTTATTATATTTCATTGTTATTTTCAATTGACGTAAGAAACGTTACCTTTCAATTATCTCATTTACAAATTTTATTTAATCATTTCAGTGAAGAAAAAGAATACTGTTTTTTTTATCTCAGTTTCATTAGATTGGTTTTTTTATCATTTATTTAGAGGAATGGAACGGATTTCTCGTTCTTGTTTATATTTCCTCGCATATTGGTCATTTAATTTTTAACACCAAGCTGTCAAAAGTCTGTAAAAAGATTTTATTTTTTAATGTTTTTTAAAAGATAATAAATTTTGAATCCTATGAACTGATCTTGTACAAATGAATATTCAAATTACTCATATGAACTTTTTAATTAATTAAATTTATTATTCGTATTACAGTTATGATTTATATGCCATTTACTGTCTTGGATTGAGAAATATAATAAATTTTGTATTCTTTATTATTTTTATTTCAAAAAAACTTTAACAAAATCATTAAAAAAAAATTTCTATAAACGAAATATATGAAAATTTTTTAAAAACTTTAGATGGTATTTTATCATTAATTATTTGAAAAAAAAAGAGTCTTTGATTGGATATAATTATTGATTAATTGATTGGATTGGATATAATATAAGGATTTGTAATATAATTATTGAATAACATCAATGCGAGATTGTTTGCAAAACATATAAGTGTTAAAAGTTTCTAAATTTTAAAAGCATAAAATTGTAATTATATGGTGTAAAAATATTATACGGCATCTTTTTTATTTTATCTTTGTTTTTTGTATCCTTCTTCTTATCTCATTAGAAATTTTATATTATTTTAATCAAAACATATAAATGCATAATAAAAGGTAAATAATATATTTTAGCAAAAACAATTTTTAATTCCGCTATTATTAAAATTTAAATAATTAAAATTACCTTTTTCCAAATACATGTTTGCTAACTAAATTTATTTATAAATTAATTTTGAAATGTGTATGATAATCGTTGTGAAAGAAGAGAAAGGGAATTGAATACCTTTTCACGTTCTTTTTAGCAAAAATGATGTTATATCATCTTTAAATTAAAAACTTAAAGAACGATAAATATTTATTCCTGTACTAACGTGACTTTTGTCAATAACAAGAAATAAGAGATAAGAATTATAATCATATCTTAAGACAAAAATAAATTATTTAAATAAAGAAATACTATCATTTTATTTTTAAAAGCAGAGGTTTTCCCTTTTTCTTAAAAAATAATAATTATTTTTGAAATACATTTTTGATTATTGTGGGTTCAGAAATATTCAATGATATTTTGATTAGTGAAATAAATTGTTCGATTATTTCGAGAACCAAATTCGATAATAAAATAATTTTAAAAGAAAGTAAATGAATTTTTTTTCCTTTATTTTATTTCAAAAGCTATATTTTTCATATGACTTTATAATAAATAATATAAAACGCAATTGTAAATTATTTTGTTCCTCTAGCAGGTAAAATTCTTTTTTATTATTGTTTTCTAAATTCTTTTTTATTTAAAAGATGTAGAAATTCTGAATTTTTGAAATCAAACAGGAAAGATATTTTAAATTATTATAAATATTTAATGAAATTTTTATAAATTTCAATTCAATAAAAATTCAAAAAACACATTTGAAAACATTTCATTAAACTTTATAATTCTAAAATTCTATTTTTAAAATTTAAAAATTAATAAATCTGTAATGATAATATTTCCTCACAAAATACAAATAGAAATAATAAAATTAAAAACATTATTTCCATTAATAGTATTTTCTTAAAATATTTATTCAAGTATATTTATTTTGTATTATTTAATTATCTTTTCATGTCGTTTGTCCAAAATAGTTCAAAAACTGAATTAGAAATGAGAAAATTATAGTTAAAAATTCTATTAATACTTAAGAATGCATAGCGATGCGTAGTAATATGATACATTATTAATATCAGCGCACAAAAATTATTTTCATATTACAAGGAAGAGAGATGATATTTAAATTAATTAGAATTTTTAAATTGTTTCATAATTTAATAATGTTTGAAATTCTAATTCATGCATCGGAATCAAATGTTATATCAATTTAAAAATATTTGAATCAAAAGAAACCATTTTTAAATTTATTGCTCTATTTAAATTAATTGATTTACTGAAATTCAAAAGTATAATTAATTTTAAACAACCATTAAATGTTATCCTTTCTTTTTTTAATTTTTATTCCTTTCTTTTCTGAAGGTAAATTATATTATTTATTTTAATAAAAAGTAAAGTATTATGGCAAAGTAAAGTATATTGGCAAAGTAATTCTAATTATTAAAATTCTAATAACACTTTTAATTCAATTACAATTGTGTACTTTATATGCTAGACATATTTAAAATGTTGCTTTAAAGTAATAGTTTCAGTAAAATATAGTTAAATAATTTTGAAACATTCTGTTGAGAATCATATATTTTGATTTGAACTTTAACGTGAATAAAAAGAAATTATTTTTAATTTTATTACACAATTTAAATGAATCGATTTGCTGAAATTAAAAAGTATAATTAATTTAAAACAACCATAAGATGTTAACCTCTTTTTTTTATTTTTCTTTTATTTTATTTTTTTTTTTTTTTCCTTATTCCATGAGGCTAGACTATGTAATTTATTTTAATAAAAAGTTAAAATTTGGCAAAATAATTCTAATTATTAAAGTTCTAAATACACTTTTAATTCATTTGCAAAGATATATATGCTTCATATGCTAGACATACCTAAAATGTTGTATTAAAGTTTTAGTTTCTAAAATATCGTTAAATAATTTTGTAATATTTTGTTGATCATAATATGTTTTGACCTGTACTTTAACGAGAATTAAAAAAAACAGTTATTAATTTTTTTGCACAATTTAAATGAATCGACTTACTGAAATTCAAAAAGTATATTTAATTTAAAACAATCATCAATTGCTGCATTTTTAATTTTTATTCCTTTTTCCCCATTCCGTTAAAGCAGATTATGTTATTTATTTTAAGAAAAAGTTAAAATTTGGACAAAGCAATTCTAATTATTAAAGTCTGATGACACTTTTAATTCAATTACAAGTATTTAATGCTTTATATGCTAGACATACTTAAAATGTTGCATTAAAGTAATTATTTCACTGAAATATTGTTAAATAATTTTATAATGTTCTGTTGAAAATCATATTATATTTTGAAGTGACATTTTCATTTTAGGGAATTTTATATCTCTTGCATTAAAAAAAATATCAAAAGTTCATCTAATGAATACTTAAAAACTAATTTAATAATATGAAAAAAATATATGTTTAAAAATTCATCTTTTCAAATAAGCAAAAGAACTTTGTAAAAAACAATTATTACATTTTTAATTATTTAAAAACCTAATATTTTATAATTTATTAACGCATTTTGTAAAAATACATTGTTGCATTTTACAAGACTAAATTATACGGCTTGACTAATTTAAAGCAAGTTATAAAATAAATAAAATGTAAACAAAAAAATAATTAATAATTTATTTATACTTGTAGAAATTTACTTTTCTACTACTCAGGAATAGCAGGCTACGAATTTTAAAATATTAAATTACAAAATTTTTACCATCTAAAATTGTGTTTATTTTATACTAGTGAAATAAAATATTACATTTAAAATTATTTAAAACACTGTTATGTACATATTTAACGTAAATCACGTTAACTTAATTAGTGAAATCTTTATTAATTAAAGCAATTCATATTTCTTAAGCAACCTATTAATTATTAAAATTCTTAGTCTAAATATTAAATATTAATAATTTTACTGTACATTTAAATTTGCCAAGCACGTTTAAATTTTATTTTTTTTGTATGATACAAGAAATACATAAAAAGTAACAAATAAAAGATTGGTAAGTTATGTAATATTTATAATTTAATTTCTTAATCGACGCAAATATTTACTTAAAATAAATTCTTTAGAAACATATTTTTTTATTACTTCAATAATCCCTATTTTTTTAATATTCCAGACAGGACTATATAATTTCTACAATTTCATAATCCTTTAACTTTTCATAGTTAAATATTTTATTAGAAAATTCATTTTTACTAAACTAAAAAAAAAAAATTACTAATTATGTAAGTACTTGTAGTTCGTTATTGAATAAACCAATTATTATTTTTATCGAATATAATTTTTTAGATTTTAAAAATTCCTGTCAATTCAGTAATTAAAAGTTAAAAATAAATCACTATGAATTTTTTTAATGAAATTTTTGTTATATCAGTTTATCTTTTAGTATTATATAATCTTATGTTTGATAATTTAGGTCGAATTGAAAAAAATATATTTATTGCTAATTAAAAAAACTTTGAAGTATTAAATTCAGTAAGGAATTATTTTGTTATTGGAAAAAAATGCGTAGAAAGAAATTTTAATTAGAAATTTTTTTTTCCTATTTCCCATGGCACCACCGGAACTCGAACCCGAATCCTGCGGTACCGAACGCCAGAGCGCTCTCAAAAAACGAGGAGTCACGAGGACTGTAATGTTCAACATTTTGCCTCGTTAGTAGAGCTACCAGGTGGGAGTTTTTCGGGTTTTCTACAATATGATACGAAAATGCGGAGTAGTTCCCCCTAAAAGTCCTCCCTGAAAACGCTGCCTTCATTCTTCAACGACACGGAGCAAAAGTCAGACTTCTACCTGCGGGTACTCCATCAAAACAGAAGTTGCGACCATCTTCCCTTCTTCCATGAGAGATACGACAACAATATATATATATATATATGTGGGTGGTTGTGGGTGTGCTCGATAGATAGTGCAATGTTTCATTGCAAAACGTTCAATGAAATATTATTATAAATAAACGAAATAAAATATTTGCGTGGGATAAATATAAAATATTTGCATAACTATTTTAATAAATAAAATTTTATCATGATATCATGTTTTGTTCTTTACATAAGTGTCTTATTACACAAATAATTACATAATAATATCAATATGGAGCAGTTTATTTTTCTATTCTTTATAAATTATTAATTATTAATTATAAAAATAATTTCTAAAGTGTTTACTATGTTTATTTAAATTTTATTTACTATCTAATTTGCATTTCTATGATTTATAAGATCTTTCAAAGCATCATACTCGTACCTCGGTCATGATATTTCAGAAATAAATTGCATAGAATGTACGTTAATGAACTTTAAATTGTATTTTCAATTGTTTGTTAGTGGAAAGCAAAATTATTTTAAAGGAAATATAAATATTATTATATTAATTTACTTTTTACGAAATACATTTTATCGTAAATCATAAGAAAGTAATATTTAATATTTTTTTCTATATATAATATATTTCCATACCATATAACATCAAAATATAAAATGCAAATATTTGAATAAAATATTTTACTTCAAATATAATCTACTGAATCTTCAATATAAATTTTATCATGGAATAATATGTACAGCAATGTATATATTACGTGACAAAAATATAATAATATTATAAATAGAGTTTTGGCATGTATTCCAATTTTATAAGTGAGAATTATTAATCTAAGGAAAATATTAAATTTATTTTTTATTATATAAAAATTTTTGTTTGCTTTGTTAAATTTAAATATATTTTAATACATTTTTATTTAAATAAAATTTATTCTATTCTATTCTAAAATTTATTTTATTCATCAAAGTTTTGTTATTGCTAAAAACCTTATCAAGAAAGTGCATTCTGTTTTCAATTTATTATTAATAATAATTTCTGCGGTTTATTTCCTTTAAATTCATTTGATGTTTTAATAAAGGAGTTGTATTTCAAATTAATCAATTAATAAAACAATGAACTAATATTCATATTAGATAACAACAACTTGGTGAATAACTTTGTACTTTTTTTATCAATAATAAAAGAAAACTTTTGAATCACTTATATTTATATTTCTGCCATTTTCTTAAATATAACTTAATTTATCATTAATACTAATCAGTCAATTAAACCTTATAATATTTACAATTTGATATACTATTTTAAAAAATTTATTAACGCAGAGCAGATTAAATACTTAAAACAATTCAAACATACAACTTTGTAAATAAACGTAGTAAATAAGCAGTAGAATTTCGTGTTGGAAGTAAACTATGCGAAATGAGAAATTACAAGTTTGTACAGAAGCTTAGAAACTTTTCACTGTACAAAACACAAAATAAATTATTATCTTTAAAAAAAAATAATTCAAAGCAAAAAAACCTATTTCTAATTCATCATCCTTTTTTCCTATAAGACATTAAGAAGAAAAAAATTACAAAGCCTGTAAACTCTTTTTAAAATTTCCCCAACATCATTTTCCTACTTTCTGGAAAAGAAAACGAGGTTAAATAAAAAAATTTCAAGTCTCAGGTTATTTTGCATACCTAAACTTCAAACACTTATCTTGTTCTCCCATCTTCAGAGAGCTGTCTTAAGTTTATATTTCCACCCCACCATAATCATTAGTTGTTGTTGATGGAGAGCTCAAATCCTCCTTGTGACAGCCGAAAAACAAAATATTGGGGTGGATGGGCTGAGAAAATGAGCCATTGAACACACTGCCTGCTACTTATTGTGGCTCTGGATACATTTATTTAAGCCCTGCTCCTGGCAAAACAAGATAAGGCTTGCTCTGTAAAGTGCAGACAAACTTTTAGGTATATAATTGCCTTGGTCTAGGAGGTACATGTTAATGGCAAAGTAAGAGTAGAGCAGCCAAATTAATTCGGTGTAAGTTTAGGTTTAGGGAATGAAATATAAATTTCATTACGTTTTAACATCGTGTTCTCATATATATGTATATATATAAGTAGAGGTCAATGTTATGAGATTCTGTATATATATGTTGTATAAAGAAAATGTATGTTTAAGATTTAATTGAGTATACTTTTATAAAAATATCAATGGAAAAAATTGCATTTTTACTTTTCAGTCAGTGTAAATTTTTTAGGATGTAAAATTGTTATAGAACGGCATTGTATTATGTTTACTTATCAATTATCATTATCATTATGATGTATGGTTATGATGAATGATAATTATAACGATAATAATGATAATAATACATCATTATGATTGATTTTCATTATGAAGTATAGTTTTCAATTACCATTATCATTATGATGTATGGTTATTATGAATGATAATTATAACGATAACAATGATAATAATACATCATAATGATGTATTATTATCATTATGATGTATACTTTTCAATTCCCATTATCAATATAATGTATAATGTATGATATAATTAATTTTTTAGCATCAAAAATGCACATATTTCAAAAAGTTCCATTAGTTAATATATAGAAAGAAAAAGAGAAAAAATCTGTATCTGTGTGTGTATTTAAAGTTACATTCATTAAATAAGTGTCATTATGATAATAATAGATAAAAAAAAGTAAAAATGCCAAAAATGAATATAAAAAAAATTAAGAAAAGGATATTCTCTAATTATTTAATAGAGTTTATAAAAGAATATGTACCAAAATATTTTTCTCGTTCCTTGAAGAACTAACTGGATTGAAGTAAAAAAAAAATCTAGCGAAGTATTCCGATGACATGGATGATTTTCAGAGACAAATTTCAGCTCCATAAAATTGATATGAAATAGGAAAGTATATAAAAGAAAAATTCTTAGGCTGGAAGTTTTTAAAATAATCTCTTGATCTATGTTGATGTAATTGTAGACTTAGTAAAAATCTTAATGGCATATGTAATTTCCCCTATTTCCTTCCACACTATATCAAGCGATAAAATAAGCAGAAGTATAGTAGGCATTATCCATATTTTAAAATTTAATATAATTAACTAAGGTTTACTCTTATAGTAAGGAAAAAATAGCATGGATCCTAATATACTAAATACGTATTTCTGGATAAAATTTGTAATTATACTTCGTTCTACTTTTTTTTTAATTTGCTGGTTGTTTACAGTCTTTTCGGTGTAGCTTTGTGTATATTTTTTTTGTTTAGTCTATCTATTTTACGAATTAGATATTTTTCGTTTTTTCATCTATATTACATTGATATTGTCAGAACATTAAATAAAAATATTTCTATTATATTTTAGGAGTAAATATAATGTGCCACAAACATTAAATGAAAACAAGTTTAAAAAACTATTAGGAAAAAATAAATGATCATCTGTTTAATTTTACTAAATTTAATTCCTTTAAAAAACCTTAATTTTATGTATAATTGAAAGACACGGAAAAAAGAAATTTATATTAAAGTTCCAAAAAAATATATTTGTTTATTATACTCGAATAAATATATTTTTTTTTCAGAACATTAATTAAAAATATTTATAATATATTTTAGGAGAAAATATAATCTGTCAGAAGCACTTTAAATGAATACAAAACTATTAGGAAAATAAATGACCAGCTATAAAATTTTACTTAATTGAATTCCTTTAAAAAAACCTTAATTTTATGTGTCCTTAATTTTAGTTGTAAGACACAAAAAATTTAAATTTATATTAATATACAGTACATTTATATATCATACTTAGGGGATAAAAAATATCAAATGAATGAATATAATATTTATTGGCCGACATTGCAATTTACTAACACCATTAAATACATTTATTATTGAATACATATAATTATTTTTAATTCTGGAATACATTTTATGTATTTACTTTTTATAAATATCTGCGTAATATCCGCAGAAAATAAATACAAAAGATATTCATGGAAAAAACTGTAAAACTTTTCCGGTGTCATTAACAGAGACCTTCACATTAACGTATTTTTCTGGAAACACATTATGATAATTCAGATGACAAATAGAACTAAAAAATCCTCAATAGAAAAAAACAGACACACTATTTTTTTTTGTTCCAAAAGCACTTTAGTAAACGAGATGTCATAAAATAACTGTGGGCCAAGGTCGTCGAACATAATGCAAATAAATATTTTTTTGCTATTTATTTCTAACTGTTATTTCTGCGTCCTACAAAGAATGTAAAAGGACAATTCAAAGCCTCATAAAATACATTATTGAACCATTTTAATGGTGATAAATCGCTACTTAATTTTATTAGTTGTGTTGATGCGATTTGCTTTTATATAAATGCTTATCATTGAACTCCAAACAAATTGTATGAAAACCTAATTAAAAGTGAAAAATATTTGTTAAAAATCTGATTATCATTTTTCAAACTTTTTAAATTATTCACAAATCATAAAGACGACATAATAATGCATTTAATATTTTACTTAAAATTATATTTTTATTATGCCTTACTGCAGTTTTTGTACGTTACATTTAAATACTGATAAAGACTTTTTGTCGACTTGCATTATTTTTACATAAATGCTTATCAGTGATCTTTAAATTAATTATATGAAAAGCTAATTAAAAATGAAAAATTTATTAAAAATTTGATCATCATTTTTCAATTTTCTTAAATTAAGCATAAACCACAAAGATGCCATAACAATGCGCTTAATTAATCTTAAAATAATGCACTTAATATTTTACTTAAAAATGCATTTAATATCTTACTTTCTTACTTAATATAAATAATATCTTACTTGCACTAAATATCTTACTTAAAATAAACCATAAATATCTTACTTAAAATAAACACATATAATATCTTACTTAAAATAATGCACTTAATATCTTATTTACTCTTAATATCTTTCCTATTTAATATCTTACTATAAAAAGAAAGATATTAAGTGCAAGTAAGTACAATATTTAGTGCGTTAGTGCAGATAATATTTTTATGCGTTAGTGAAGTTTTTGGTACCTTACATTTAAAACTGACGAAAACTTTTTGTTGACTTGCATTTAAACCATATCATGCATTGCTTTCATATAAATGCTTATCAGCGATCTTTAAATAAATTGAAAGATCTTTAAATCTTCTCTAGATTTTCGATCTTTAAAAATGAAAAGCTAATTAAAAGAGAAAAGTTATTAAAAATATGATTATCATTTTTCACACTTTTTAAATTACGCACAAACCATAAAGATACCATAATAATGCACTTAATATCTTACTTAAAATTAGATTGTTATGGTTCAGTGCAGTTTTTGAACCTTACATTTTAACACTAGCAAAACCTTTTGTTGACTTACATTTAAATCGTGCATTATTTTATATAAATGCTTATCAGTGATCTTTAAACAAATTGTATGGAAAGCTAATTAAAAGTGAAAAATTTGTTCAAAATCTGATTATCGGTTTTCAAACTTCTTAAATTAAGCAAAAACTCTAAAGATGCCATAATAATGCATTTATTATCTTACTGAATA
Source organism: Caerostris darwini (assembly GCA_021605075.1). Classification (NCBI taxonomy): domain Eukaryota; kingdom Metazoa; phylum Arthropoda; class Arachnida; order Araneae; family Araneidae; genus Caerostris; species Caerostris darwini. Next base: position 263,605 of record BPLQ01008840.1, read on the forward strand.
TATTTTTATGCTTAAGTACAGTTTTGAGTACTTTATATGACAAAGACTTTTTGTTGACTTTTAAAGTTGTTACACACAATTAAAAAAATTGCTTTATCTTTGTTGGCATTTAAACCATGCATCATGCATTACTTTTTTTTAAATGATTATCAGTGCTCTTTAAACAAATTGTATGAAAAGTTAATTAAAACTGAAAAATTTGTAAAATCTAATTATAATTTTTCAAACTTTTTTAATTAATTACAAACCATAAAGATACTATATTAATGCAATTCATATCTTACTTAAAAATGGTATTTTTATGCATTACTATATTCAAAGACTGTCAAAGAATTTTTGTTGCCTTACATTTAAGCCATGCATCATAGCTTTTGACTGCATAAAGACAGCATCATAGAATTTTGACAGTTTCTTCTCCGACCTTTCAATTCCGACTCCCCATCTTTTTTTATTCAATTCAAGTTTTGTTTTTTACTCTCCAACTCATGTGACTCAAAGATATGGATATTCTCGTTCTTTAAAAGAGTCTTGTAAAGGTTGTATGCCATTATCCAAGATCTAAAAAAACTTGTATTTGAACAATTAAAATTTTATCAAAGATTTTGATTTAAAAAAATTAAAGTCACAAAAACTAATTGCAAATCTCTTTGATTAAGCAGTAATTAACTTCTTAAAAGGAAAACATTTAAATTTATAATAGTAGCTAACATAAAAGGTCTGATGACCGAGTGACTAGTTCTCTGGCGCTTGGTGCCACGGGTTTTGGGTTAAAGTCCGGGTGCACCATGTATGTTTGTAGTGGTTCGGAATCCATTTCAAACCGTAAGTTCCGGTCTAATATGACTGTAGATGTTGTTTACTTTTTACGGGGTAGATGCTGATAATCTTACCCCATAAAAAGAAAACAAAATCTAATGTTTCGGAATCAGTTTGGAGTCCTTGACCTACCATGGGGTGGTCGCGCCATTGAAGAAGATTTGGTTTGTTGCTCTATGATAATTTTGTTTCACACTTTGGGCTAATTAGATAGGGATCTTAAGTTTAACTTGAATCCCGAACCACTAGAAACATCCATGCTAGGATTCGAACTTGAAACCTGTTGTACCAAAGGCCAGAGCGCTAGCCATGTGGCTATTAGGCCTCAAAGAAGAAGCAACTAACATGAAAAGTAATCTCTAAGATTGTTTGTAACACTATGTATACAGCAGATATGTTATAAAAGCAGGATGTAACCTTCAAGAAGAATTTTTATGTGTAACTTCCCATATTAGCAGGAAATATGGGAGAAATTTCAGGAAACTCCAGCCAAACATCTTGGTTGTCATCACGAGAGTTAAGGCAAAGGCCACAACACTACGGGGCTGCCTCATTTCTGAAAGCAGTGACTGCAACCAACATCGTGGCATTGATGATTCAAATTTTTGCTCCACTGCACATGCGCTGTGCCTTTACCATTGAGTAACGAGTTGAGCTACTTAACTACTTGTTTAACTTTCTTTGAATTTTTTAACTATTCATTTAAATACTTCATTCTTTGAAAATGCTTTCAATATCAATGTTTCAACTTGCAATGTGCTGGTTGGGCAACCAGATTGTAACTGGGTGCGATTAGGCTGAGAGGTCGGAGAACGTACAGCTTTATTTAAACACGCACAAATACCACATACAATTAGAAACATAAAATATTTACATATTTAAAGATATATAATTATATTTTCGTGGAAGGATTCCACTTATAAGCCGAAAACACGATATTCAGCTACGCGCAGAATGCGGAAAATAGACTTCCCCTCCGGCTGAGAGTCTATAGACCAACTAATAGGTAGGGTTTCGTTAAATATATTTCATCTCAGGATGAGAAACTATAAACTAAACGTTTCTCAGCAGTAGCCCAGGTTGAGTCCTCTCGGATAAGAGTCTCGAGGCCAAGTGACCATTTCTCCTGAAAGCCAAAGGCCAGTGAGTAAGAGGAAGCCCGGTTGCAAACTGAAATGCATTTAATAGAGCTTGTAAAGACAATTTATTATTTTTTGCATAAATAATTGGCATTATTTATTTTAACTTTACATCTTTTTATATTTGAATAACATACAATTTTATTTACTGCATTTAATTTAATTAAAAGCATTTTAATGTTTTTAATAAAGTTTTGTTTTTTAAGCTTTAAAAAAAGAAGCGTTATCATAGTTTTTTTAATTAACTTTTGTAATTTTAAAATTTTGTAAAACCTAATTTTTTTCCATATTTAGTTTGGTATACGACAGAAATTGAAAATTAATTCATTATTAAACCAATGGCGCAGAACATTTTCGTAAATTATCTTATATTCAATATTTTAAAAATATGTTTAAAGTATAAAGATATTTTTAAAAATGTTGCGAATAGAGGAAAGGTAGGAGGACTGAATATTTTATAATATTGAAATTTAATACTGAAAACCATTCCAAGAATGTCAATTCGAGTATAAAAACTTTTAAATATTATCTAATACAAAATTTATCAAAAAATATGTATCTGAATCCCCATAACATTACGTTTATATACATTTTTAAGGGTTATGTTTCTGCAACATAAATTTTATAGTAAAGGAAACTACTTTTGAAAACGTTAAAATATACATATATTTGAAATACATCTAAAATCACATCTTTTATTGATCCCTGTGTAACATATTTTTTGAAAATTGCGTCTTTTTATAAGCATATTGACTGCTGGAAGATTTTCTTATTTTAAAAATTTAAGTTAAAAGTTAGTTACTTAAGTTAAAACAAGTTACTTAGTTAGCTTTAAAAGTGAAATTAATATATATTTAGTAGATGCTACATTATACATTACTGAAATGAATCGATGGGAAATCTTTTGAGTCTGTTTGTGGGGAAGTCTTTTGGTTCAGCTTCAAGAAGATGAAGGCACCTTAAAAGGTTTTTTTATGCGTTTAACAATCAACAATTGGGTACTCTGAATAACGGTGAATCTGCTTCATGGTCGACACATAGCTATTCGTTTAAGGTCAATTTATACCGAGTCATGTTCTTTGAATTTGAAAACAGCAACACAGTAATGGGATTAATCCTATATATTTCATATAATTCTTTTAAATCTATTTTTCCAATTTAATAAGTTAGTATATCGTAAACTTCCTTTTCATGCTTTTTGGCAACTGGGTGATAATTGGTATTATCAAAATTTTATTGATGTCTTAAATTCAACAGTATATATATATACACTGAAGTGACAAAAGTCATGGGATACCTCTTAATATTGTGTCGGCCCTCCTTTCGCCCGGCGAAGTGCAGCAACTCGACGTGGCATAGACTCAACAAGTCGTTGGAAGTCTTCTGCAGGAATATTGAGCCATGCTGTCTCGATAGATGTCCATAATTGTGAAAGCGTTGATGATGCAGGATTTTGGGCACGAACAGACCTCTCGATGATGTCCCATGAGTTCATGTCGGGCGATCTAGGTGGCCAGATCATTCGTTGGAATTGTCCAGAATGTTCTTCAAACCAATCGCGAACAGTTGTGGCCCGGTGACATGGCGCATTGTCATCCATAAAAATCCCATTGTTGTTTGGGTACATGAAGTCCATGAATGACTGCAAGTGATCTCCAAGTAGCAAAACATAAGCATTTCCAGTCAATGTTCGGTCCAGTCGCACCAGAGGACCAAGTCCATGCCATGAAAAAACAGCCCAAACCATTACGGATCCACCACCAGCTTGAACAGTGCCTTGCTGACAGTTTGGGTCCAGGGCTTCGTGGGGTCTGCGCCACACTCGAACCCTACCATCAGCTCTTACCAACTGAAATCGTGACACATCGGACCAGGCCACGGTTATCCATTCATCTAGGAACCAACCGATATGCTCACGTGCCCACGAGAGTCGCTGCAAGCGATGTCGTTCTGTCAGTAAAGGCACTCGAGTCGGTCGTCTGCTGGAATAGCCCAAGAAAGCCTCTCCGCACAGTTCTAACAGACAAGTCCCTTGTACGTCCCACATTGATTTCTGCGGTTATTTGACGCAGTGTTGCTTGTCTGTTAGAATTTACGACTCTTTGCAGACGTCGCCGGTCTCGGTCGTTAAGTGCAGGCGGTCGACCACTGCGCTGTCCATGGTGGGATGTTATGCCTGAAATTTCATACTCTCGGCACACTCTTGACACAGTGGATCTGCGAATGTTGAATTCCCTAACTATTTCCGAAATGGCATGACCCATGCGTCTAGCTCCAACTAACATTCCGCGTTCAAAGTCTGTTAATTCCCGTCGTGCGGTCATCATCACGTCAAAACCTCTTCACATGAATAACTTGAACAGAAATGAAAGCTCTGCGAAAGCACTGCGCATTTATATCTGTTCTACGCAATGCTACTGCCATCTGAAAATTTGCATATTGCTATCCCATGACTTTTGTCACTTCAGTGTATATATATATATACTGTTGAATTTAAGACATCAATAAAATTTTAATAATACCAATAAAAATTACGAAACATTTCTCATAGAGTAAACGTTTTTCATAAGTATTAGAAATAATTGTTTAAACTCCCTTTGTATTGAAAATAGCATCTTCGTCATAACATTTTCCACATTCTAAGACCAGTTGTTGCGTTCTATATGCAACATGAAAATAGAAGTAAATTTAAAATTAAAAGCAAAACCTTTTTATAGTCAAATAGCTCTTTTATGACCTATTCGAAGTTTCTCATTGTTATTTTTATTTAATCATTTAATCTATTTTGTTTTCAGTAATAATCATTTAAATATTCATATATAATGGCAAAGAGTTGTCAACAAAAATTACAACTTAAATATCATATCAATATTTCCATTTTAAATTGTATTCTGTAAGCGTTAACTGATATATCGTTGAATGCGTTTTAACCAGTAAATATTTACTTGTAATTCCAAAGAATTAAAAAAGAGGTTAACGTAATGTGTTAAATTCAAGCTATAATTGGTTCTTTAATTAGTTAGGTATAGATTACTGCACTTAGCTATATATTGTGCACTGGAGCATATCCTGTTGTCTGTATTTATATTTATATCTTATGGGGCCTGATGGCCGAATGGCTAGCGCTGTGGCGTTCGATACCACAGGTATCGGGTTCAAATCCCGGCTTTGCCATGGGTGTTTGTAGTGGTTCGGAATCCACTTTAAGCTGTAGGTCCCTGTCCTAATAGGATCGTAGAGCGCTGCGGGGGCATTGTTACTCCGTGTCCGTGGCTTACCATCAAGTTACACGCGCCCCTGGGTCATGCAAAGTGAGTAACATCGGTGCAGCCCTTATGGCGAAAGATCACGGTCTATTTGCCAGCTGCATTAGAAGAAAAAAAAATATTTATATCTTTGTTCTACATAAATGAAAAAAAATTAATATTTACAAATACTAGTAAATAATATTACTTATAAATATTAGCAAACATTGCAACTATTTAAATATCATATCATTATTAATTCAATTTTAAATTGTATTCTATAAGCGTTAACTTATATATCATTGAATGCATTTTTAACTAGTAAATATTTACTAGTAATTTCAAATTATTAAAAATAATAGGGTTTAATTTAATACATTGGGTTGAATTCAAGGTATAACTGTTTCTTTAACACGGTATAGATTACTAATGATATAGAACAGATCTTATCCTGCTGTCTGTAATTATATTTGGGTCCTTGTTTTAAATAAATTGAAAAATAATTAATATTTATGAATACTAGTAAATAAATATTAGTTCCTTATAAAAATACTGAATTATAAAAAAAAATCGAATTAAAATAAATTGTTACAATGAATAAACATAAAACAAAATAAAGAGAAATTTTTTTGTTGTTCAAATTGTTCTTTTCCTCGCTTAAGCCACTACTTGATTTAGTTGTACAAACTTTTAAGAACGTGAAAGGAATTTCGACATCTCATTAAGACATAAGTCTTTGTTTAAACACATTTTCCATTGACCGGAATAATTTTATCTGCATAATCCTAAGCTAGTTAATTTGATTTAAAAGTGTTTATCAAGATTTTTAAATGGAAAGAGAATGCATTAATTAACTGGTATTAAAAATATTTGAATTAGAAAATGTCTGAAGTTACAAAAAAAAAAATTATAAGACAAAGAAAGTTTTGAAGATCGTAAAAGTTTTTAAAAAATCTATCTATTAAAATGTTGACATCTATAAATTTGATTTGAAAATTCTTTTTTTTTTTTAAAGTGAGAATTATTATAAAGTATATTTGGATACTTACTACAAAATAAAAATAAAAATAGGTTTTTTGATGTGTTTTCTAATTAAAAAAATTTTAATAGTATACATCATTAATTAAAGAGTTTTAAGGCTTATTAAAAAAATTAAATAAAAAACTCAATCATTTTTATTATTTAATAATTGTAGAATGCAGATTGGGCAACCCGATTGTAACTAGGTGTGGTTGAGTAGTGATACTTGAAGCACAGGCTGAAGAATTCACAACTTTATCTGCACAAGCACAATCATCACACACATAAAATTAGAGACATACAATATTTAACATATTTAACGATACATAATTATAGATTCGGGGAGGGGATTCCACTTCTAAACCGAAAACCCGATAATCAGCCCGAAATATACTTTTTCTCAGGTTGAGAGTCTGTAGGCCGACTAATACGCAGAGTTGCGCTAAATATATTCCCTCTCGGATTGAGAGAACTGTAAACTAAACGTTTCTCAGCTGAAGCGCTGGCTGCGCAGTACTTCCTCTTGGGTGAGAGTTTCGAGGCCTACAGACCATTTCTCCTGAACGCCAAAAAGGGGGACACTCTTGTCAGTGTGTAGGAGGAAGCACGGAGGAAGAACGCTTACATAATTGAAATATATTATTTGTTTCACAAAAAATTAACACCTGTTTTGCTGGAATGAAATTTTATTGTATCAATGTTTTTATTTTATGTGTCGTTTCTCTTATACGTAATTTTTTAAATGTCTCAGATAATGCAATCGATTTAAATCTCTTTTTATTGTCTTCCGTTTATCGTGTATTTGTAGAGAAAAGCAGATATTCGTAGTTTAACTTAAATATTAAACATTTAAAATAACATATCTAATACTTAATTGAAATATAATATGTTTCTCAATGTCTTTAACTCGACTGTATGTCATTTTTCGTATTTAAATATTTTTAAGAATTATTTTTAATATTCATTTAACAAATTATATTTTTTCAGTTTTTACGACTTTACTTTAATTTGTAAAAAAAAATTGAATTTATGTCATCATTTATATAAAAGAAGAAGTGAATTTAAATACAATATATGGTGTTAAATTATATTATATCAATTAAAACCATATATTGTCTTTAAATTCACTTCTTAATATGTCTTATCCCAAAACGCATATTATAATTCAATTATATTCCTTAAACCCAATTTATTGAACATAAAAAATATATATTTTGATATTTATTTTTTTCTAAAAACTTTTGCATTCAAATTCCATTAAACAACTTATCTAAAAATATATTTAATTATTCCCCTTTTAATAAATGAATTAATCCAAAAGATTCCGATAAATCAATCTTTAGCCAAGACGACAAATGGATATTTGAATGAGATATCTGGATTTAATTAAAACCACTCGGCCAGAAAAATCGATTGTTATTTGACATTAAGATAATGCATTTTAATCATCTAAAAAGAAGGTAGCAATATTTTTATATTAGCAGTCATTTGAAAGATTTGAAATTCCATGGAACCATCAAATCTTTCACTATGTCTAGAGTTTTAATGTATATAAATTGTAGCAAAATTCGTAATTTATATTTCAAATTTGCGAAATTTTCTCTTAGTCAAAACAAATTACTGTTTGAATATTTTAAAATTTAACATATAATTACGTTATTTTTAATGCTAAATGTCTTGTCAGTATCTATATTAAAAATAATAATAAACTTGTTTTATTACGTTAGCTTTAAATATAAATTTGTTTTATTTTAAAGAAAGATTTAACTGTAACAATATCATTTATTTTCATACGAAATGCATATAGTTTAAATAAAAAACAATATTAAGATTAATTACTACTTCACAAAAAAATTAATTAATTGTTACTTGATGAGCTATAAATTTTTTATGACAATAAACCTTGTCAATTTTCATCTATACACCATGCATTTAAACATCTATCTTCCAATAAACCCTTGCGGCCTGGTGGCCAATTGGCTAACTCTATGAGCTGTGGTACGACAGGCTTCAGGTTCGAATCCTGTATGTCGCATGGATGTTTGTGAGTGGTTCGGAATTCACGTTAAACTGTAGATCCCAGTCTAATTTGCCCAAAGTGTGCAAAAAATAACCGTAGAGTGACAAACCCAATAAATCCATACATTATATGCATGAATATACATGTTATCTGATGTATTATCATATACATATCCTTATCACTATTATATATATATCATTATTACGTGTAAAACTTTCCAAAAAAAATTATTGGGCTCTTTAATTATTTTCTAAAAACGCTTTTTACATTCAAATTTCATTAAAAAATTTATCGAAAAATATAATTAATAATTCACATTTTAATAAATGAATTAATCAAAAAGGTTTCGATATAGCAATATTTAGCGAGGATGATAAATTTTAAAAGAATGAGATAAATAATTAATAATTTTATATTTTTCGTAAATTGTATTGTTGTAAATGGCTCGAAGTGAACTAACTTTTGGTGTAATGCAATTATTAGCAATATTAATTAACATGGTTAATTAATTGTACTGGAAATTTTTTCTATATGGAACCCGATATATTCAACGCAATGAATTCAGCATGATGAAATTAGTATAAAATAATTTGTTGTAGAGATCTAATTAAAAGTTTTATAGATATAGAAGTTCAAAAATGTAATTTTTTTTTAATGTTAAATGAAATTTTTGGTTAATAAACGATGCATCGCTTCCCAATTAATATTTTATTTTTAAATTTTGCACCAATCGAAATAAATTTTTTTCCAAAATTAAAAACATAATCTTAGTCATTTTTGGGAATATTTTTAAAAAATATTTAATATTAAATACCGTTATGAAAAAGAATGAGTTTTAGCGTATTAAATTTTTATGCAATTGGATTTCTAGTTTCGTCAACCTTTAATGTATATATATTTTAATTGTTATGAAATGTTAACTAGTTATTCAAGAAAATATCAATTAGGGACCGTTTTCAAATTTTTAAAAATCATTATTATAGATCTGTTTTTGTGCAAACGAGATTACGTTGAACTGCGTGCGAAAGTTCGGAAAGCGGAAAATTAACAAAATACCTATCTAAAACAAGAAAATATCTATCTAGAAAAATAGTAAGCATGGAAGTATAGTAAACAAGGGAATACTTATCTAGAACTATAGTAAACAGGGAAAATATAATAAACAAGGAAATACTTATCCAGAACTATTGTAAACAGAGAAGTATGGTAAACAAGGACATATTTATCTAGAACGACAGTAACCAAGTAGTAAGCAACACGGAAATACTTATCCAGAACTGTAGTAAATAGGGATAAACAAGGAAATACTCCTCCAGAACTACAGAAAAGTGTAGTAAACAAGGAAATACTTATCCGGAATTTTAGTAAACAAGGAAATTCCAATCCGTAATTATAGTAAACATGGAAATATAGTAAACAGGTAAATACTTATCTAGAACTACAGTTAGCAAGGAAGTATAGTAAACAAGGAAATACCTATCCGGAACTATAGTAAACATGGAAATATAAACAAGGAAATGCTTATCCAGAACTAGAGTTAGCGAGGATTTATAGTAAATAAGTAAATACCTATCCAGAACTACAGAAAAGTATAGTAAATAAGGAAATACTTATCTAGAACTATAGTAAACAAGGAAATACCTTACCAGAACCATAGTAAACATGGAAAAATAGTAAACAAGGAAATACCTAACCAGAACTATAGTAAACATGGAAATATAGTAAACAAGGAAATACTTATCTGAAACTACAGTTAGCAAGGAAGTTTAGTAAACAGGGAAGTGCGTGTCTAGAAATATATCTAAACATTATATTTTTGATACATTTAACTAGACTTTCTTATTTTAAAAATATTAGAACAAATGCTCTTAAGAACACATTTCTTAACTCTTTTTTCCTAAAATCTAATGCAGAATCATTTCGTCTTACGTATTTATCGAGTTTATTCCCGGGGGAAGTATTATTCAGTCTTTTCAGACATATTATACTTCGAAAAATCTTCCTTTTACATCAAAAGCTTATGGTGTAAACTAGCAAGTTTCTTTTCAACGATAGCTCTCGAGGCTTATTCTGTCGTAAAATAAAATAAATTTTTACTTTTTACAATAAAAATGTAAATTTCGTGGGTTATTTATTTCAAGTATATTGAATTGTATTTATCTTAATATAAAATTTAAGAAGTGTTTTCTTGTATATTAAATATATATTATATTTTAATGCCTACTAGCAGACATGGCAGGCCATTATGCAAGTTAACTTAAAATAGTAATAAAAATAAGTATTTAATATCTGCTGTGAAAAACATTTCAAAATTGCAAAATTCGAATTTAGAAAGCTTTTAAAATTAAACTTATTATATCTATTTTAACTGGATTTGTTTGTATCATATCAAAGCGAAATCTAGAACTTAAAAAATGTTAAATGTTTATTTCCCAATTTAAATATTATCATACAAAAACTAAATAAAATCATTAATCAAAAATACTGAAAAAGACCATTTGACGCAATATTAAATTCAACTTTAAATAAATAAACACATAAATTAAAACTAAACTATAAAAATAACAAAATAAAAATTTAAAAAAAATACGAAAAATATGAAAAAAATTACTAACGTCTTAAAACAAACTATATACTTCATAAGAATTAGTACAAACATTTGAAACAAATAAAAATAAAATTGCATCATTTTTTTCAAAGCGAAAAACCTGTTTATAAAATATTCTAATAAAATATTTGTAGGAATTATTTAAAAAATAGTTAAAAATTATCGCTTTGTTAATAAAATAATGAATTAATAGAAAATGAATTACTGACGAAATTTCAAATCACAAACTTTTAAAAATGTTACAAATTAATAATTATACGACAATTTGAAACATTATTTCGTAACAATAAAATTCTATTATTTTAATCCGATTAACCTGCCTGTCCATTTGATACAATTTTCGTATTAAATTTTTTTTTAACTGAAAATTGAGTATTATCTTATTAAAAGAATAAAAATACTAAATTATTAATCTTTTATACAATTTCCTTCTAAAATAATAAAAAAAATTGTTTGCCAAAAATTTTCATACGTTTTTTTATTTAAAATAGGTTTACATTAAATCGCAATCATACAAAAAGTTTCTTCACTTTCATCAATTAGCAATAAATAACCAGTTCGAAAATGAAAATTCTGCCATTTTACTCTAGAAACACTCTAGAGCGGGGGTCTCCAAACTACGGCCCGCGGGCCAAGTCCGGCCAGCCAGTGTCATCAATCCGGCCAGCGACAGCTTATTGTTGCTGTAATAAGTTGCATAAAAAAAACATAGAATGATAATAACTCGGTTTTTTTTACTTGCTAGGTAAAGCATAATACGCAGAAGCATAACAACCAACAAATAGTTGAAATGAATCCCACTAACATTATAAACTAGTGAACATCCCGTAGTTACCCTCGGTAGTTATGTTGGGGTAAAGAGTATCGCATATGTACGTATATCGATGTTTGGAATGTATATATCCTGAATCAAACATATGATTATCCTGAAAATCCCTTAGGAACGGAAAAGTTAAATTAACTCGAATGAAACCGCTGGGTATTCACTTGTAAAAAAATACTAATGAGATTAATGTAATTGTGATTTTTCACTGACAATAGTTTGTAGTTAGCAAGCGTATGCTCGCTTAGAGCGCGTACTCGGCGACTAGTCTAGAAATTATAGATAATGGCAGGAAAATTAAAACGGATTTGGCCCTTGGTACTTACTGGAGTAAACAGTATGGCCCTAAAGCTGGAAAGTTTGGAGACCCCTGATCTAGAGTATATTTAAAAAATCAATACTTAATAAAGCTACCTTGAATCACAGAACGTTATTTAATTTGTTGCAGTTAAAAACAAATAGCTATCGTCTTCGTTAGCTATTTGATGCTATTGTCTTAGAAAAATTTAAAAAAAAAAAAGGCATTTTATTGGACGGTCTCAAAAACATTTCAACCATTCATCGCTCATAAGAGGTTGTCATTAAAAATAAATGGTATAATTGCAATAAAATAATAAAAATGTGTAATTTTTGTTATTTAAATAAAAATTTCATTTATTTCTGTTTGCAAACGCTTTTCAATTAATGCAAGCAAATTTTTCTTGCTTTTTTTTCTTATTAATCATAACAAGAAGACGATAACATAGTAACTCTGTAAATGAAGGAATAGATTATAATTTAGGATCTTTCTGTAACTTTGAAAGTTATGAAACTTTTGTCAAAAAAATTGGTGATTATACTATTTATCACACGTTGTATCGATTACATTAAATATGTAAAGATTTTCTATAGGTAAAAGTTTGAGTTAGTGATTAAGTAACGATGTTATTTAATTTTTTTCAACCAAATACTCCATATGTTAATTCTCTTTGATCTATGAAAGAAATCTCTTATGGAAAGGTCTAATAATAAAGTTATTAAAGGTGCTCTGTATTTTTCTTGGCTGTATATATGTTGTTGTTTGTTGTTTCTTATCCCACTTGGCTGGCCAAGCCCACGAGCCCATACGTACTCATGATTGAAGGGGAAGGAGGCAGCTTCTGTTGTGATGGAGCACCCGTAGGTAGAAGCCTGACTTTTGCTCCGTGACGCTCTTACAGTCATAGGAGACCGGGACCTACGGCTTAAAGTGTTTTCGAACCACTACAAACATCCATGGCACCGCCGAGATTCGAACCCGAAACCTGTGGCACCGAGCGCCAGAGCGCTAGACACTCGGCCATTCAGGTCCCAAATTTGCCAACGGCACGCAGTGTTCCCAGGTGGTCACCCACCCAAGTACTGACCGCGCCCAATGATGCTCCACTTCGGTGATCGAACGAGAACCGGTATATTCAGCATGGTAAGGCCGTTGTATATATACAACACATAATATGACTTGCCACCTATATGTGGGAATTACAACAAATTTAATGTATCCAAGAGTACACTACGGAACAACAAACGAGGGTCAAGAAAATGCCTGTCTAGATTCACATTGCTCACATGTTACAAGTAAAGAAAAAGAGGAAAACACCCACGACAGCAAAACATCAACATGTGTGATCTCATGGAAGGAGGGAAAGGTAAGGTAGCTTTGTTGTGATGGAACACGCGTAGGTAGAAGTCTGACACGGCTCCGTGATGCTGAAGAAAGAGGATAGTGACTTCGAAAGGACTTTTAGGGGGAACTATCCCGCATTTGCATATCATAAGGGAGAAAACTCGGAAAACTCCCACCGGGGAGTTCAACTCACGACGGAAGATGCTGAACATCACAAACGCCATCGAGCCTCTCGTTTTTTGAAACAATGTCTGTAACAAAGCCACCAACGGATTGCATCTCCACCCTAATGCTCACCAACAGCGCGCGTTGCCACTGATCCACGAGTCGGGCACGTTTATAATGGTAGTCTAAATGGTTAAAAGATTCCATAAAATTTATCATTTTTTTATCTAACTGATTATGCCGCAGTTTTCTTTTCAAAAAAATATTGGACGGAAGGATTACTTTGAATAAAAATAAAATAAAATTTATTTTCTGTTCTTATAAAAGCGAAATTATAAAAAATGCTCTACTGGTAGTCTAAATATGAACCTAAATTAGGTTTATTAAATCTTTATTGAATAGAATTCATATGCATCATAATATATTAGGAATTTTTAATATTACTGAAAATTATGATATTCTCGGAAATTTAAAAATTAAGCTTTTATTCTATAACCATAAATCAAAATATTATATTGGAGCAAACATTCTTTTACAGCATTTATATGTTAAAATTTAATTAAGGTGCTATCAAAATAATTCAATTATACGAACACAAAAGTAGTTACGAATTTTAAAATAAATTAGGTCGATTTAGGAATTTTCATCTCTTGGGTATACAATAAGTTCTGTAAAATTATTTCAATTGTTTAAATAATATTTTGAAAGAACTTCAAATCAAAGGCATATTTGACTAAAGAAATTTTTCTTATTTATAGTTTTCAGAATTAAATCAAAGAACAGAAATATTTTCTTATTTTTCAAATAGTAAGGAAAGAAAACTTGGAGATTTTTTTAATTTTAATTTTTTGCTGCAAAAGTTCTCAGAATTCAATAATACTTGCATGCCTTTATTTGATCAAGGAAGATAAAATAAGTAATTATTATATTTCCAGCATGAATGTGTTATTATTATTGAATAAATATTAAATTGAATTTAAATTTAGCTGCAAATAGAATTAAATTAATAATTAAGTAAAATAGCTGGATAAATATATATTTTGACTCATAAATTAGCCTTCAAAAACAGTTATAATGTAAACCACTTAAATAAATATAGTAAATAAAAGGTTAATCTATTTTTATTGTAATAATTTAGTTATTTTAGTATATTTAATATTTCGAAATGCATAATAAAGTAAATACCACATTGCTTTAACAGCAAGTTTTTCTTCTCTTTTTTTTATTTAATTTTAAATATTTTGTATTTATTTAAAATTTTAAGAATATATGTTTAGAATATATTGGAACATATTTCAAAATTAGCAAGCAAAATATAATAAAATTTATTATAAACACTAAACAAATTTATTTTGTTTAGTAGTTATTATCAGAGAGGCCTGATGGCCGAGTGACTGGTGCTCGGTGCCACATCTTTCAGGTTCGAGTCCTGGCTGTGCCATGGATATTTGTAATGGTTCGGAATCCGCTTTAAGCCGTTCTAATATGACTGTAGCGCTGACAACCTTACTCAGTAAAATAAAGCATCTCCCGTCCCGAAATCTGCCAATTGACAAACGGCCTTGGCCCATAATGGGGCTGTAGCGCCAATAATGATGAAGTTGTTATTAGAATCAAACAACAGTTTATCAAATTAATTTTAATTTCAGCAATAGATAGTACATTATAATTACTTCTGTAAAATCCTTTATTACTAACATATATTATATTAACTTAACAGTAATTGTTTTACTTATAATTTTTTTAATTATAGATATTATATAAAAATAATATTAAATATAACTGAACAAAAACTTGTTTAACATTTTTATTCTTTCCACAAAATGTTAATTAATGAATAATTTATATTAAATAAGAACTAATTAAATTTCTTCAAGTACATTCATTTGACATCGTAATTCAGTGTTTTTGAATCTAATTAATTGAGTAATTTTTGCGTAAATTTATTGAATTTTAAAAGTAACAACGTAAAATAACAGCTTTCGTAACAATTCATTTTTTTTATTCTTTTCATTAATTATTATTCTTATATTAATGATATATTTTATATTTTTCAGCCAGATTTTAAAAATAAATTTATACAACTTTTTAGTAAAAGAATATTCGATTTAAGATTGTTCTATTTTTAATATAATGCATTATATAATAAATATTTTTATTAAATGTTACTATATTGCTTGATACTTTACTTTCAATTCAGAAAAATAAAAAAATAAAATTGAATAATTAATTAATTATAATTTTTTCAAAAAAATTCCTTCTTTTAAATAGACTTTTAATGTAATGAAATTAAAAAGAAAAATATTTTTAATTTTAAGAAATTAAATAATTTTTTCTTCCTTTTAATTTTGGATTCACAAATAAAACTCAAAAAAAACAAAAACTTAATTTTGGTTATAAAAAACCAATTTTAAAAATTAAATTAACTTTAATTTAAAAATTGAATATATTTTTAGTTCTAAAATAAAATTAAACACAAATATAAAAAGAAAAAACTATAAAATTAAGTATTTAATAATTTTTTATTTATAAATAGCTTATTTTTTAGAAAATATCCTTTTATAAAATATAAGCCAGGTGCATCATGCGTGAAAAATTTTAATGATAAATTTAATGACTAAATAGATTTTAATATTTATCAGTTTATTAAATTCTTTTTGATGTGTATTAAAAAAATATGAATGGAGCTAATTAATTTTTCATTGAAGTTATTAATACTACTTTCATTGAATTATATTGTTGTTGTTATGAAAATAATCTTGTTCACAAATTTTTAATCAATACTAATTATTACTACACTCATATTTAATAGAAAAACTACTTTAATTCATTAATTTTGTACTTAATTAACAGAAAAGAAATAATTTTAACTCAACAGTTTTATATGTACTTTATAAACAAGAAATAATTTTCATTCATCAATTTTTATACATTTTTTTATAGAAAAAAAGAAATTTTCTTTCATGTGTTATTGAATAGTAATTATGATTTAAATCTTTTCTATGCTTGGTATAAATTTTCATTCATCAATTTTTATACCTTTTTTTATAAGAAAAATAATAATTTTTTTATAAAAAATAATAATCTGTTATTGAATAGTAATTAAGATTTAATTATTTTCTATGAGCGGTATAAAATGTAAAAAAACAATGAATTTGAATAAAATAACTAGACACAAACTAATCTCACATAAATCATAAAAAAAACGTCATTTGTTTAAATTTTTATAAAATTACAAAATAGATTGGAAAATTTAAGATATTTGAATATTATTTTGGTCAGATAAGTTATCCACTTATCAAAAAAAATGCAATAATGTTATGACAGATTTCTTCCAAAATTACATCTTTTACAACATATCTCTTCTTGAATAGTAATTATCTATTATTGGATAGCAATTATATAACACTCATTTGCTATTGAATAGTAATTATACAACGTTCATCTATTATTGAATAGTAATTATACAACGTTCATCTATTATTGAATAGTAATTATACAACATTCATCTGTAATTGAATAGTAATTAAGATTTAATTATTTTCTATGTGTGGTATAAAAATTTAAAAAAATGAATTTGAATGAAAATTAGTAACTGATGATAATTAAGTTAATAAATTTACATAATAAAAAGTTACTAAATTTACATAATAAAAAGTTAATTAATTATTAAATTAACTCTTACAAAAATTAATCATATTAATTGCTGTTACCATAAATATATATAAATATTTCCATAAATCATACTAATAATTACCATATATAGTTACCATAAATATATATATATAAATATTGCTGTTACCATGAATATCAGTGAATCATAATGATATATTATGGTTCACTGATTATAATCCAATATCTAATCAATAAAAATTAAAATGATTATAAAAATAAAAATTATAATACTACCTGATTTTCGCAATACTTATCTAATTTATGTAAGTAGAAAAATAAAATACTCATTGTATACCACGAATTTACTATACAATTTTGCCCGACTCGTGACTCAGTGGTAAGTTGCATTGCTGGTTACCACAGAGGCTGAGGTTCAATACGCTGACAGCATCGTTGTAGACACTGTTTCAAAAAATTAGACTCGATATTAATATTCAGCATCTTACCTCGTTAGTCAGGCTACCTGGTGAGTGTTTTCCAGGTTTTCTCCCATACGATAAGTAAATGCTGGGTAGTTCCTCCTGAAAGTCCTCCCGACAGGCACTGCCCTCCTTCTTTAGACAAGTCAGACTTCTACCTGCAGGAGCTCCATCACAACAGAAGCTGCCCTTCCCGTGCTGCCTGACGCTGAGTATCAGTCATAACAACAACAATACAATTTAATATATTGTAATAAAAAGAAATTTTATTTAAAGATATAGTAATTTAGAAAGAAATTAAATTAAAAATATCTTATTAAAAACAAAGCATTTACAAAGTCTGTTTCTCATTCAGAATTCTTAGAATGCTGAAACGTAAAACGTTAACCTTAACCCTTAATGTTAAGGAATTTTTCAGTATTTTCAAATTCAGAATGATAAGCTTTCCTTAGATAATTTATATTTTCATGAATATGCTTGTATATTTTCTTTCCAGTATTATAACTAATTTAAATTATTCCAATCTAAAATATTTACGTATATATTACCATAACCAATATATTGCTAAATATTCACAATATACATCTCATCATTGAGATAGATAGGAATTAACTTCAATGCTTTAATTTAAAAAAACATCCATTTAAACTGAAAATTTAGTATAGCTTCAATCAATTCAAATAAAATATTCCTTGTAATTAAACAAAAACAATTAGTATTTAATCCATTATTCAGTATCATAACATAGTACAACATATTGAAGATTTCCTCAAGAATCTAATGGTCAAGTGGCGAGCGCTCTGGCCGTTGTAGCCCTAGGTTTCAGGTTCGAATCCTGGCGAGGGCATCGATGTTTGTGAGTAGTTAGGAATCCATGTTAAACAATAGGTCTCGGTCTAATTAGCCTAAAGTATGCTCAAACTGACCGTAGTGCGACAAACCAAACCAATTAGTATTTTCAAATGCAGATTGATAACCACTCCTTAGATATCTTATGTCTTTATGAATATGTTTCTATATTTTCTTTCCAGTAACGTAAGTAATATAGACCAGTCTAAGATATTTAAGTATATTAACATTACCAATATATTGCTAAATATTCACAATATGCATCTCATCATTGAGATTGATAGAAACTAGCTTCAATTCCTAAAGAAACCCACCAAAACTGAACATTTAGTAGTGTTTTAATTAATTTCAATAAAATGTTAATTAAATTAAATCAAATAAAAACAATTATTATTTAATCCATCATTCAGTATGATAACACAGATCAACATATTGAAGATTTTATCAATAATTTCAAGCTTTGAAGGAGAAGAATTCACAAGAATCTTCCATTTTTATGAATAAATCCTACATCGCGTGTCCTACCACCCCCTCACCAATCTCGCTCAAACAACCTGTCAAGACGGGTTACAGTTCACAGGGAACAACCCTCGCATTCGATCCACACCGGTTCTTCTTTCTTCCTTGTCGACACTGTTCCCCACCGAATGTTGCTCCATTCATCGCCAGATTCCGTTAAACAACGATCCAGGAAGATGTCCATTATCCCGCTCCGACGAGCAATATTTGTTTCTAAAAATAGAACCCCCGGAAAAATGGTTTTGCTCACGGCAGAACAGAAGGCGGTATGTCTTTATCAAACTCTTTGCCATCGGAAATCCATGCTCTCATTGGTAGTTAAAAAGAAAGGACGATTCTTAAAACCCAGATCATTTTGAAGGAGAAAATAAATCTGAAGTAGATGTGATTAAAAATAATTCGATAAATATTTATATCCCTCATACAAAAATTTAAATAATAATATTTAATTCAAGAGGTCCTGACTCGTGGCTCAGTGACAACGTACACAGCTGGTGAGCATTAGGGGGCAGGTTCAATCCGCTGGCGACTTTGTTGTAGACATTATATAAAAAGAAGACAGGTGTTTGGCGGTCTGATGGACAATTGGCTATCGCTCTGGCCTTTGGTGCTTCAGGTTCAAATCTTGACGGTGGGAGGGATATTTGCTAGTGGTTCGAAATTCATGTTAAACTATAGGTTCCGGTCTAATTAGTCCAAAGTATGCACAAAATGATCGCACACACCAAACCAATCAGTATTTTCAAATACAAATTGATAAGCGCACCTTAGATACCTTATATTTTTATGAATATTCTTCTTTATTTTCTTTCCAGTAATAAAAGTAATATAAGCCAATCTAAAATGTTTAACTATGTTACCATAACCAATATATTGCTAAATATTCACATTATACATCTCATCATTGAGATTAAATAGAAACTAGCTTCAATTCCAAAAGAAATCCATTGAAAATAAAAATTTAATAGAGTTTTAATTAATTTAAGTAAAATATTCTTTGTAATTAAATAAAAACAATTATTATTTAATCCATTATTCAGTATGATAATATAGAGCAACATATTGAACAGCAATCATCAACAATTTCAAGCCTTGAAGGAGAAGAATCCACAAGCATCGTCCTTTATTTTTATGAATAAATCCTTCATCGCGTGTTCCACCACCCCCTCACCAATCTCGCTCAAACAACCTGTCAAGACTGTTTACAGTTCTCGGGAACAACCCTCGCATTCGATCCACACCGGTTCTTTCTTTCTTCTCGACAGTGTTGCCCACCGAATGTTGCTCCATTCATCCTCAGATTCCGTTAAACAACGATTCAGGAAGACGTCCATTATGCCGCTCCGACGAGCAATATTTGCTCCTAAAAATAGAACCCCCGGAAAAATGGTTTTGCTCACGGCAGAACAGAAGGCGATATGTCTTTATCATACTCTTTGCCATCGGAAATCCATGCACTCATTAGTAGTTAAAAAGAAAGGATGATTCTTAAAACCCAGATCATTTTGAAGGAAAAAATAAATTGAAGTAGATGTTTTTAAAAATAATTTGATTAATAGTTATAACCCTCATAAAAAATTTAAAAAAAAAAATAATTAGTAATTACGTATTAATTAATTAAATTATTCACATTTAATTATTGAAAACTAATTAATTAATTTTAATATTTAAATCGAAAGAGCCCGACTCGTATCTCAATGACAACGTGCGCCGTTGGTGAGCTTTAGGCCAGAGATTCAATCCGCTGGCGGCTTTGTTGTAACACTGTTTCAAAAACCAGGAGATTCGATGGCGTTTGGGATGTTCAGCATTAGTCGTGTTTCTGGTGAGTCGGACTACCTGGTGGGAATGTTCCAGGTTTTCTCCCATACGATAAGCAAAGGCGGGGTTGTTCCTTCTAAAAGTCCTCCCGGAAGACACTGCCCTCCTACTTTAGCACGGAGTCAAGTCAGCCTTTTACCTATCAGCGCTCCTCACAACAGAAGTTGCCTCTTTTCCCTCCATCCATGAGTACACTACTCATAGAGTGTCCGGATTGAATGTTGCTCCATTCAGAAATTGGTTTTGCTGAAGGCAGAACAGAAGGCGATGGCGATATGTCTTTATCATTCTCTTTGTCATCAGAAATCCATGCTCTCATTGGTAGTTGAAAAGAAAAAAAAATTCTTAAAACCAAGATCTTTCGAAGGAAAAAATACATTGAAGAAGATGGGATTAAAGATAATTTGATTAATAATTATGCCTTTCTTAAAAAATTTTAATAATAATATGTAAATCAAAAGGCGGAATAATCGCTATAAAAGGCACTATGTGTTAGTTCAAAACTGATAAGTGATTCCGAATCAAAAGCTTACGCCTAACCCAAAGAGAAAGCGATAAATCTGTAGGTCAGAATTTCCTATTTTTTTTCCTCGAGGAGCCGAGGAGGAGGGTGCGAACTTTAGCAGAGGCTTAGAATTGCCATGAAGAATAATATTAAAAGGTACAGTACAGCAGATCTTTCGGAATTCACCCTGGGTAACGCTAAATCTGCTACGCATAAACCCCCTCTATCTTCTTTCGCTAAGCATTCAAATGCATTAGGATAGATTATATTAAAAAATTCATTTATGATTTAATTTATAAAAAAAAAATTAATGATTTCGGCTAGTGTC
This sequence comes from Caerostris darwini, assembly GCA_021605075.1. Classification (NCBI taxonomy): domain Eukaryota; kingdom Metazoa; phylum Arthropoda; class Arachnida; order Araneae; family Araneidae; genus Caerostris; species Caerostris darwini. Next base: position 285,199 of record BPLQ01008840.1, read on the forward strand.
AGAAAAAATAGTTTATCTTTGCTCTTTAGTCATTCTTAAAATAATTTTTATTTTTATTTTATTTTTAAAAAATATTTTTTTTTTATAAATATTTTTTATATAAATATATAAGAAGAATAAAAGTTTATTAAAAATAAAACAACGTGCGATATATTGGTGTTCATTACAAATTGCAGTATATCATTGCATTGCAGTATCACTCTCAATTAGTGCATTTTGAATAACTTTTAATTGGCTACATATTTCCGCTCCATTAACAAATGACCTCTAACATTTGGAAATAAATGCTTTTCATTAAATTTTATTTAACATGATGATAAATTAATGTTTTTAGATGCTTAAAAAAATGTCTCAAACAAAATACATCAACTGAATTCTCAGTAAACACGAAACATAAAGCAGAGCTCAGCCCCCAATTTAAACACACATAGGCCGAAATTTCAGCTTACGCTTTTTAAGAAACTTAATGGAGCAGAAGAAATAATTGAAACCAATCACTAATCCTTCTTTCGGTATAGAAAAGATTCTAAAAATACATGAGTTTTGCCTCGTTTCTTAGATTTTCGGTAAAAGAAATCGTAGGCTTTTTAAAATCTGTTTTCTAAAGCTCTACATTTCTGAAAATAAACGTTTAATTTTCTTTTTATTATTAAATCAATGCTAAGTAATTGCAAGATTTGAAAATATTTTTTTGTAGATAGAAGGCTTTTAAAAAACATGGTGATAAAACGCTGTTTATTGAAAGGGGTATATATAACATAACCAGTGGCCTTATTAAATATTTTCTAAAGTAGGTATATATAATAAGATGTGATATATGGAAAATAAGCATTTAATATATATCAGTTGGATTGAAATTTGAATTCATATTTAATGGTTTTAGTCAAATAAATTCTAAAATCTGATAACGAATCAAGTCTTGACTTGAATAAAAAAGTTATATTTTATCTATCATTTGCATTGTTTAATGTTGTTGCTGTTGTTGTCGTATCCCTCATGGGAGAAGGGAATGGGGGCAGCTTCAGTTTTTTATGGAGCACCCGTAGGTAGAAATCTGACATCTGCTCCGTGTGTTTGTTTCTTATCCCACTTGGTAGACAGCAACATCTAGACCAAGTCCAAGAACCCATGTGGTCTCACGGAAGGAGGGAAAGGGGGAACAGCTTCTGTTGTGATGAAGCACCCTAGGCGGAAGTCTGACGTGGCTCCTGACTTTGAAGAAGAATGGCAGTGCCTTCCGAGAGGACTTTTAGGGAACTACCTCACATTTGAGTATCGTATGGGAGAAAACTTGGAAAACTCCCACGAAGTAGTCGAACTAACGAGGCAAGAGGCTGAACATCACAAACGCCATCGAGCCTCCTCGTTTTTTGAAACAGTGCTTATAACAAAGCCGCCAGAGAATTGAATCTCAGCCATAATGCTCACCAACGGCAGATGTTGTCACTGAGTCAGGCATTGTTTAATCTTTTTATTAAGTTAATATTTTCGAAGCATTAACTATATTAAAATTTTGCTTTTCAATTTATTTTAAACAAATTCTATATCTTTACTTTAAAAAAAATTCAAAATCATTTAATAGCTTTAACGTAACAATAAATTAATGAAAAAGGACACATTTAATAAATAATATTTTTAATATTATATTATATTATTTAATAATAATAAATGTATCATATGCTGTAGAAATTCATGTTTATTATGTTTTGATAAAAACTATATGTATAAATATTTTGGACTTGTTTAAAATTATATCTAAAAAACAAACGTTCATCAATATCATTTTTTTTCATTTACATTTTTTTTGTTCGGTTAAAAAATGACTTTTAGGCAAAATAACGTACAAAAAAAATAATTAAAGATTTTTGTATATAATTTATTAAAATACCACATAGTAACAAGTAGATATTATTAAAAATTATTTTGCAAAATACATATTATAAATATGAATAGAAAAATTGTTTTCAAACCTTTCTAACACAGATTAAGTATAATTAATTTGATTTTTTTTTTCAAATTTTTAAAATCTCCAATATATTTTATTGATAAACAACTCTATCCATAAACTTATTCCTATAATTAATTGTTTATCATATAAAAATGTTAATTATTACAAGCATTGTATATTTTGGAGAGAAAAGCAAATAAAATGTAATTAATTTTTGATAATTTTAAAAAATAAAAATCTTTTAACAAATAGATAATTTTCTTCGTTAAAATAATTAAATTTTTCTAATCAGAATAAAAATGTAATTTTTTCTAACATCACTGAGAATTGCAGTTAAGTTTTTTAAAAACCCATCGGATTTGTTGATTTATTTAAAAATCAGACTGTTTTATTAAAATAATTTTTAAATAATTACAATAATAATAATACTTTAATATTTATTTTTATAATTTAAAAGTATTTCTCCGAAGTTTAAAAAAAAACAAGAAAAATTTTTTAATTATTATTATTTAGTTTAAAGATGAATAATTTATGACTTGAAATTTAATACGTGTTTAAAATTATATTTTGTTAATTCTAGTTTTAAGAAATATACAATATTCCCAAAACACTGTCGAAGTTTATATATTATCTTATTTCTTATGCTAAAAAATTAAAAGCTTATTTTAACAAAAGTAAAAAAAAATAATAAAAAAAATAGATAATATATAATAAAATTTTGATTTTTTAAAACCCATCTGATTTTTTTATTTATTTAAAAATCATACTATTTTAATAAAATAATTTTTTTATAATTATAATAACAATTTTTTAACATTATTTTTATGCTCTAGAAATGTTTCTCAAGTTTAAAAAACAACAAAAAAATTTTTTAACTATTATTAGTAGTTAAAAGATAAATAATTTATGACTTGAAATTTAATAATATGTTTAAAATTATATTTTGTTAATTCTAATTTTACGAAACTTACAATATTCCCAAAACACTGTCGAAGTTTATATATTATAGTATTTTTATGCTGAAAAATTAAAAATTTGTTTTAATAAAAATGAAAAAATAAATAGATAAAATATAATATAAATTTTAAATTTTTAAAACTTAATCTGATTAATTAATTTTTTTAAAAATTAATTAATTTGATTTTTGAAAATCATAACAATTTATTCAATTAATTTTTAATTATTATAATAATAATCATTTTTTAATTATTTTTATAATCTAGAAATTTTCTCTAAGTTAAAATAAACAAGAAAAAATATTTTAACTGTTATAATTTAGTTTAAAGATAAGTAATTTATGACTTGTTAAATTTAATAATATGCGTAAAATTATATTTTATTAAATTTCATGTAGTTTTACGAAATATACAATATACAATATACAAGTTTTACGACATATACAATATACAAGTTTTACGAAATATACAATATACAAGTTTTACGAAATATACAATATACACGTTTTACGAACTACACAATATACAAGTTTTACGAAATGTACAATTTACAAATTTTACGAAATGTACAATTTACAAATTCTACGAAATATACAAAATAAAAGTTTTACGAAATATGCAATATACAAGTTTTACGAAATAAACAAATATACAATATTCCGAAAACACTGTCGAAATTTATATAATATCGTACTTTTTTATGTTGAAAAATTAAAAAAATTGTTTAAATTATTATATTTTTTGAAGAAAAAAAAATTTCCATCATGCAATTTTGGATTTTTTATTGATATATTATAAAATGTGTTATTAAATGCCTAGTTAACTCTTATTAAGGTAAAGGAATTATAATCCCTCCACATACAAAAACAATCCTTATCTACAGAGAAAATAGTTCTCTCTAATCCATCATCTCGCAATTAGGAAATGAATGAGCCACTGGAAAATGTCAATACACGCAGTCCTGAACTTCTACCATCTGCCTGCGTAGCGACAGCCGGCGGTGTCTGCTGTCTAATCGCTGCGAAACTTGTCGGATTTAATATGTGCGTGGGTGGACAGCTCATTAAATGTGCAGGCGGAGAAAGAAGTTCATTGTGTCAGTTGACGCCGTATTTAAATATTTCAGCTTATTTTCGATCGCTAACAGAGACTTTGAATATAAAGAAGATATCAAATGCTTGTTGAAGATTATCTGTTCCTGTTTAAGATCCGGTTTAGTTAACCATTAGAATAATAGTCTTTTGTTCTATAATTTAATCACTCATAACTAGTAGTGTGTTTTAAAATTTCCGTTTATGATTAAAAATTCATATATGCACCTTGTGCAATTACTTACGTTATAATTTAGAATAAAAATTAATAATAGTTTGAGAAAAATCACCTGCATGTTAGATTTATTAATTTAAGAAAACAAGCAAAACTTTCCCACTCGCTGATCTCAACAATTTCAAATATTTTCATTTAATCAAAGTTTTAATTAATGGTGCTAATACTAAAACTTCGAGTCCTGATGGCCGAGTGACTAGTGCTCTGGAGCTCGGTGTCACAGATATCGGGTTCGACGTGGATGGGAATGTCATGGATGTTTGGTTCGACTGGTTCAGAATCTACTTTAAACCGTAGGTCCCCTTTTAATATGACAGTAGGGCGTAAAGCTGACACCCTACACCTTAAAAATAAAACATTACCTGTCTCGAAATCTACCAGTGGCAGAAAACCATGGTCCAAACATGGAATATAGTACCAAGAGTTACTTAATATTAAAGCTTCAATAATCCATCCAGTGTCTCTGAACAAGATGTTCTCGTTGTTCTGGCTTTAAAGCGATTGCATAGACCTATTGATGTTCGAGAAATTACTGGGAACAAGTATATACAATAAACAAGTTTTACGAAATGTACAAATATACAATATTCCAAAATACTGTCGAAAATTATATAAATCGTTATTTTTTTATGTTCAAATTTTTAAAAGATGTTTAAATTATTGTATTTTTAAACCAAAAAAAAATTTTTCAGCATGACATTTTGGGATTTTTCATTGATTATAAATAATATAAAATGTCTTATTAAATGTCTAGTTAACTCTTTGGGTAAAGGATTTATAATCCCTCCACGTACAAAAATAATCCTTCTCTACAGAAAAATTTTCTCTCTAATCCATCATCTCGCAATTAGGAAATGAATGAGCTACTGGAAATTGTTAATACACGCAGTCCTGAACTTGTACCATCTGCTTGTGTAGCGACAGCTGACGGTGTCTGCTGTCTAATCGCCTGCGAAACTTGTCGGATTTACTACTTGCGTGGGTGGACAGCTCATTAAATGTGCAAGCGAAGAAAGAAGTTCATTGTGTCTGTTGACGCCGTATTTAAATATTTCATCTTATTTTCGATCGCTGACAGAGACTTTGCAAATGTAAAGAAGATATCAAATGCTTGTTGAAGATTGTCTGTTCCAAGTTTAAGATCAGGTTCTGTTAACCATTAGAATAAAGTCTTTTGTTCTATAATTTAATCACTCATAACTAGTAGAGTGGTTTTAAAATTTCCATTTCTGATGGAAGATTCTGATTCCGTTTCTGATGTGCCCCTAGTAGTTACTTAGCTACTAGTAGTAGTATTTAAGTACTTAATTTAGTAGTAGTTACTTAATTTAGAGTAGCTACTTAATTTAGAGTAAAAAATAGGAGTGGTCTGAGAAAAAAAACCATCTGCATGTTAGATTTATCAACTTCAGTAAACAGGGAAAACTTCCTTCCGCTCGATAATCTCGACGACTTCAATTATTTTAATTTAAATAAAGTTTAATTAATGATGCTGGTACTAAAGCTTCGAGCTCTGATGGCCGAAGGACTAGCATTTGGCTGTCGGTGCCACAGGTTTTGGATTCGATGTAGATTTGAATACCATGGATGCTTGTAGTGGTTTGGTATCAACTTTAAACAGTAGGTACCAGTCTAATATGACAGCCCTACCTCGCAAAAAGAAAACATTTGTTTCGGAATCTGCTATTAGGGAGACGGTCGTGGTCCAACATAGATTACTACTACACCACATCACTGTGCCTAGAGCTGAGTTGCCCCTATACAGTTCGGGAATGATGGGGGTGAAATCAATGGACGCAAGATGGGGGAGGGAAATTTTTGCATAATTCACTTTTGGAGGTACAGAAGCTGAACAATGGGGAAAATTCTTACAAAAATAGAACAGATTATCAAAAATTTAAAAAATTTAAAAAGGATGAAATATGAAATGCGAAAATATATAAAAACGTTAGGTAAGATATTAGAAAATTATTTCTATCTTCTCATGGCAAAATAGTAAATCATGATGCTATTCCAGAAATTATCTTCTCATGGCAAAATAGTAAATCCTTATGCTAATCCAGTAATTATCTTCACACAATGGCAAAAACTAAATTATGGTGCTATTCCAGAATTTATATTCAATGGCAAAAAAAATGATGATACAAAAATAGAACAGATTATCAAAAATTGAAAAAATTGAAAAAGGATGGAATATGAAATGTGAAAATATATAAAAACGTTAGGTAAGATATTAGAAAATTATTTCTATCTTCTCATGGCAAAATAGTAAGTCCTTATGCTAATCCAGTAATTATCTTCACACAATGGCAAAAAATAAATTATGGTGCTATTCCAGAATTTATTTTCAATGGCAAAAAAAATCATGATGCTATTCCAGAAATTATATTCACTCAATGTCAAATAATAAATCATACGGCTATTCCAGAAATAATCTTCACTCAATGACGATGTATAAAGATCCTTTTTTACTTCAACATTTAATGTGTATCGAATGGAGATGTCTCGAATTTGAAGTTAAAATTGTCATAAATTCAGCATAATCTTGATTAGCGCTCCTATTTTGAATGTCACAACGACTGACTTTTTTTAAAAGATATCTTGTAATGAATTATATAAAACACACTTTAAATTCTTTTTATCACTTAGACATGCAACATAAGGTTAAATTTGTGAAAACTCTACTCGGCAATATTTTTTTAATAAGAAAAGGTGTATTTTATTATAAGTATATAAATAAGATGTTTCAAAATGTATACATTTTTTTCTAATAGTATAAATATTAAATTTTATTTTATTAAAATATATGTATTACAAACAATTAACCAGTTATATTTAATATTTCTACTTGCATTGCGTTAAATATTCCGATCCTTATTAATATCAACCAGTATAAAATTGTCAACAAAATATATTTATTCATTATGATTAAATAAAATTTTGTACATTTACTGATTGGGATATGTCCCTATTTCCCATTTCAACTTATTTTAGCTAATCCCTTTTCTACTCACTGTACAAATATTTCTTTTATAAAAAGAAAGATTTTCTACAAGAACATTGCACACAAATTAATAGTACACAAACAAACAACCATCTTTAATCTCAATACTTATGGTCTCAATAGTAAAAATTCTAATAATTCCAACTATTCTAATATTTTTTTTACAAAGGTTAACAATACAAATTCCTCGCTGGTAAAAATTCGGAATGCAGAAAATAAGTATCTTCAATAATCCTTGTGAAATCATTTTTTTTTTCAGAAAATATGACCTTCAAGTATTCCTTACTAGTTCAGTTTCAAATTTTAATTAACTTGCCATGCTTCTCAGAGGAGAAAAAAAACAATATTTTGAAGCTTAAAATGAAATCTTTTTTTATGTTTTATTATTATTATTGTTTTATTATTATTATTCGTCTAGAATTTCACAAAGCAATAAGAGTCAAGACTTTGGAAAGATTCAAATATCTTGACACACAATGGCTAAGAAATGCGAGGTAAATACTGAGAAATTAAAAGTACATATCTCTCTTTTAAAAAAAAAAAAAAATTGTATCTTTTGAAAAAGAAAATAAGACGTTTATAAACCCCACCAGAATTCATCGGAAGATTTTTCCATTGTAGTTTTTAATTTAAACATTGTGTTTGTGATAAAAAAAAAAATGAATAAATTCAGAAGCTTGTTTAGTGGCCATAAGGGAAGTCTCGCAAGAGATATACCTGTGTTTTTAGCATAAGGAAAAAGTAATTTAAGCTCATTTCCAAAAAAAGCGTGAAAGATAGTTTTTTTTTTTTTTTTTTTTTTTTTTTTTTGGGTTTTTGTTGTTTTGTTATAAAGAAAACATTATTTTTCTTTTTGATATTTGAATAGCTAGGTTTTTTTTTTAATTTTCTTTCAGATTTTAGTAATAATTTCAGCATGAATATTTCTCGTATTGAAATTTTAATTCGTTAATTATTTCAATAATTAATTTGTAACAAAATATGTATCTTAACCATTTAAACACAAATCATAGCTTCTGAAAACAAAAATTTGTACTTTTTCCCCTTAATATCATTAAAACAAAATATTATTTATTTAAATATTTTTATTAAATAATAAATTAATTAATAATAGTGAAAATTTGAAATTGATGGATTTTTTTAACAATCTAATTATCTGTAAATGAATTCTTTTTTAATGAATAACATATTGTCAATTAAATTATGTGTTTCAATATATATATATATATATCACCAATTAATGTGTATCGAATAGAGATGTCTCGAATTTGAAATTTAAATTATCATAAACTCAGCATAATCTTGATTTGCTCTCATATTTTAAATGCCGCCACGGCTGACTTTCTTACGGTTTGCTAGCCAATTAACTAGAGCTCAGGCCTTCAGTTCCCTAGGCGTCAGGTTGTTTCCTGACGGTGGCATGGCTGGTCATTACTGCTTCGACATCCACATTAAACTGTAAATCCCGGTCTAATTAACCTAAAGTGTGGAAAGAATGACTGTAGAGTGACAAACAAAACGTACTTTTAAAACATGCAACTTAAAAGATATATCGTAATGAATTATATATGTCTGACTTTAAGTTTTTAATTTTTTCAATTTGACATGCAACATTATGGTACATCTTAGAAAACTCTACTCGGCAATATTTTTTAATAAAAAAGATCTATTTATGTTAAGTATATAATTTGAATATTTAAAAATTCATACATCTATTTCCTTATGATATAAATATTACATTTCTATTTTATTAAAATATATATTGCAAACAACTGACCAGTTTTATTTAATTTTTCTACTTGCATTTTGTTAAATATTCCAGGCCTTATTAATATCAACCAGTATAAAATTGTCAATAAAATATATTTATTCATCATGATTAAATAAAACTTTATACATTTACTGATTGAAATGTATCCCTTTATTCTATTCAAACTTCTTTTACCTAATCCCTTTTCTACTCACTGTAAAAATTTATCTTGAATAAAAAGAGATATTTTCTACAAGAATATTGCAGACAAATTAATAGTACATAAACAAACAACCCATCTCTGATCTTGATACTTATGGTCTCAATAGTAAAAATTCTAATAATTTCAACTATTCTAATAATTTTTTACAAAAGTTAACAATACAAATTCCTCGCTAGTATCAATTCGGAATGCAGAAAATAAATACCTTCAATAATCCTTGAGAAATCTTTTTTTTTTTCATGAAACATGACCTTCAAGTATTCCCTGCTAGTTCAAGTTCAAATTTTAATTAACTAGCAATGCTTCTGAAAAGAGAAAAAAAAGCAATATTTTGAAGCTTAAAATGAAACCTTTTTTGTTTTATTATTATTATTTTCGTTTTTGTCTAGAATTTCACAAAGCAATAAGAGTCAAGACTTTGGAAAGATTCAAACATCTTGGCACACAATGGCTAAGAAATGCGAGGTAAATACTGAGAAATTAAAAGTACATATCTCTCTTTTCAAAAAAAAATGTTTGTATGTTTTGAAAAAGAAGTAAGATGTTTATAAGCTCCACCAGAATTCCCCGGAAGATTTATCCATTGTAGTTTTTAATTTAGACATTGTGTTTGTGATGACAAAAAATAAAATGAATAAATTTAGAAACTTGTTTAGTGGGCATAAGGGAAGTCTCGCAAGAGATATACTTGTGTTTTCAGTACAAAGAAAAAGTAATTTAAGCTCATTTCCAAAAAAACATGAAAGACAATTTCTTTTTTAGTTGGGATTCTTAAGAAAAATTATAAAGAAAACATTATTTTTCTTCCAAATATTTGACTACATAGTTTGTTTAAAAATTACTTTCAGATTTTAGTAATAATTTCAGCATGAATCTTTTCTTGTATTGAAATTTTAATTGTATTTCGTTAATTATTTCAATAATTAATTTGTAATAAAATCTGTATCTTTGTCCTTTAATTACAAATCATATCTTCTGGAAAAAATAATTTGTAATTTTTCCCTACAATATTATTAAAGTAAAATATTATTTATTTATATATAGTTATTAGCTAACAACGAAATCAATTAATTCATAATAGTGAAAAGTTGAAATTGACTAATCTTCATAACCCTCCAAATATCTATGAATAAAATTTTCTTTAATGAACACCATATATATATATATATATATATATATATATATATATATATATATATATATATATATGGGGGGCAAGGCCGTCTGCCTATTGGCAGATTTCGAGATAGGAGAGGTTTTCTTTTTTAATGGGATAGGGTTGTCAGTCCAACGCTCTACAGTCATATTAGATCGGAACCTATAATTTAAAGTGGATTCCGAACCACTACAAATGGTTCATGGCACCGCCGGGACCTGACCCCGAATCCCGTAGCCCTGAGGTCCAGAGCGCTAATCACTTGGCCATCAGGCTCCATTCCTGAATTATACAATTAAAAAAACATAAATTATAAGGGATAGAATTATTCTATGGAGCCTGGTGTCCTAGTGACTGCCACTCGGTGCCACAGGTTTCGGGTTCAAGTCCCTGCGGTGCCTTGAATGTTTATAATGTTACGGAATCCACTTTAGACTATAGCTTCTAATCTAATTTGATTGTAGAGCTTTGAGCGTACGGCAACACTACCCCCTTAAAAAAAACATCTGCCGTCTAGAAAACTGCCAATAAGCAGATGGCCTTGGCCTACCATGGGCTGTTGCGCCAATGATGATGATGATGATGAGAATTCTTTCATATTTATCGAAATTTAAATAATAATGACTTCGATAACCTATCATGTTAATCTTAAATTTCTCAAAAGCAAATAAGCAAGAGAAAACTTTCTACAAATGCCCTTTCAGTCCGTTCAGAAGACCATAACGACCAATTAACTTTATACTATTACATTCTATTCTTTTATTCGATACAATTTCCAGCTCATTTAAGACCGAGTTGTAGTTTTTTCCTTCTGCAGTTCATTATCTTAACCGATAGAAGCTCACTTTTCTCACAGAATTTTCCTTCTTTTTTAAGTCCTCGTCGAATGACTTCTTCAGAAATAAATTTCCCTTTTTAGTATACCTGCTTCATGAGCAATTGCGCAAAGTAGAATTATCCTGTCTATAGCTGTAATCTTTTTTTTGCTGTTTATTTAATTCCGTTTTCAATTTATCTATCCAAGTATTTTCTGTGCTAACTCTGACTGTACTAAAATAATTGCAATTAAATAATACCATTATTAACTATATTTAAACGATTATTTAACTGTACTTAACGATTATAAAAACTATATAAAAATGATTATTTAACTATATTTAATCTTTCCATTTTTTTTATCCGAAAATGCAGATAACTTTATGGCTGTTTTTCATAATTGCTTAACTCTATTTATAAAGTATTTCTTTATACTAAGTGTGTGTTGCCTTAGTTAAATAATATTTAATAAGCTTAATAAAGAAAATTAAAAAGTGAATTGTCAATTAAAGCAAATTATAAGTGTTAAAAATTTATATTTCGTATAAATATTATTCCATAATTATAATTATATTTAGTTTATAATTAAATATAATTTATATAAAATTAATTGATTATATGTAAAAAATAAATACATTAATTAATTAATTAATATAATGTTTAATTATATATAATAAAATATAAATTATAATTATATTTCATTTATTATATAAAAAAATAAATTCATTTGAATAGTTTAACTTGTAAATGTTTTATTATATTTAAATGTATACATTATAATATACTGATAAATTAGTAAAAGCTTGCCAATGTTTGAACTTATTGTATGAATTTTTATAGTTTTTTTTTTTTCAAATGCATAAGACAGTTATCTTTATGCCATAAGCAAGGGTACTGCTGTTATGTACTGCCCCTGTACTCTGTTACTCATTTAGCACTACCTTGTTACTCATTTAGTACGTGTAGCTTGAAGACATTCTACTGACGCGAGTAACACTACCTCTGCAACCCTCTATAATCTTATTGGACCGGGACTTACGGTTTAAAGGGGATTCCGAGCCACTACAATCATCCATGACACAGCTGGGAACCGAACACAAAACTTGTGGTACCAAGAACTAGACACGAAATTCCTAGCAATTTACCCACTAATCGTTATTGAACCTGTCATCTTATGCAATTCATTTATTTTTAAACTATATTAAAAAAATTATTTTACCCTATAAAATCACTGGATATTCATTAATTTAAATCATATAAACATAAAAATCATATTAAAAAAACGCAGTGTGTATAGTTTTTTAACTATATTCTAATTTTATACCAAAATATTGTTAGTTTCAAAAGCTGTATTCAAATGCAGGGTCATTTCCATTTTTAAAAGTAAAATTTCCATTTTTGAAACAAATATAAAAGAATTTTTGTTGTAAATGTATTAAAACCTTTTCATTACACATTTTATCAACCATTTATACTGGTAGCGTATATCTTTCAACATTTATTTGCCATTGTAACCATGCTTTCTCCTATACATTGACAAAAGCATTCCCTTTGGTGTTCAAGAGAAATAATCAGTAGACTTCGAGACTCTCCCCGAAAGAAAGTAAATTTCGCACATCCTGTGCGTAGATGAGTATCTAGTTTTAGGCTTAGAAGTGCAATCCTTCCACGAATCTTCAATTATATTTATTTAAATGTGTTAAATATTGTATGTCTCTAATTGTATATGTGTGATGTTTGTGAGTGTATTTATAAAACTGTGAGTTCTTCAACCTGTGCTCAAGTATTTTAACCCGACCCCACCCAGTTACAATTTGGTTGTCCAACCTGCACATTACATGAAAAACTTTTATGATACAGAATATTTAAGGTAAATTAATTTTCAAAAAAACATATAATCGGAGGAAAAATATTTTAATGAATTATTAAATCTTTTTCTAAAACAGAAAAGTTTCTGTAATTTTATGAAAACGAAAATACTAAAACTTTTCATTTATATTATTATTTTAAATCATTATTAAGTTTTTAAAAATGGGATTATTTTTTTTTTTTTTTTTTTTTTTTTTCAAGGAAATTTCTTGCCAGTAATGATTAATTTCACTCATATCTATAATCAATTTTCTATCTCATGCACTAAATAGTATGTTAAAGTAAAAAGGAAATAAAAGTTGATGAAATTAAATTAATTTATAATTTTCTATTACAATAAAACAATGAATAAGCTCTGTATCTAATTATTTCACTGTTCTCTAAGGTGAGAGAATAGTGAAAGTTTAAATTACATTTCACAAAACCAACAGACTACATTTTTTATTAATTTTCGAATAGAATTTTTACTAATGCAATTTCAGTATCTTTCGCTATATTTAAATTAATTATTCCGTTTTATGTGCGTCAAAACATATTAAAAATAAATTCTTCTATCTGAATTCCCATTTTTCTATATTATAAAAAAATTTTAATGCATATTACTGCGCCGAAAAAGTAAGACCAATTTTTTTTTTCAAAAACTCTTTATTTATTCTTCCAAATTTATTGCATCGCCTTCAAAGTGATCCTCTCCGGACACAACGCACTTATGACCACTTTTTTTCCCAATCCTCGATACATACTAAAAAGTCATCGGCAGGGATAGCCTTCAAAGCGCGCGGCGATTCACATTGAATCTCTTCAATCGACTCAAAACGGTGTACCCTACCCGGAGTGGTCTTTTGAGTTTAGGGAATAGCCCGAAGTCGCACGGTGCTAAATTAGGTAAATACGGTGGTTGTGGAACGATATGGGTTTCATTATTTTTGGCGAAAAAGTCACTAAGAATCAATGCAGTGTGAACTGGCGCATTCAGTGTTTTCGGTACCAATCGAGATTTGGCGCGTTTGGGGCTCAAAATGGAATTGGCCGATCCTTTTGAAATTTCAATGTCATCAGCAAGGTCTCTAATTGTAAATTGACGGTTTGTAAGCACGAAAGGACTCTTCGTCTTCAACGCGTTCTCTGCTTTCTTTGAACTGATTATACCACTTCTAAGCATCTCTTTCCGACATAGGAATTCTCACCGAATGCCTTCTGCAACATTCTATAGGTTTCTGCAAACAAAATTTAATGCAAGTTCTTTGCTCAATTAATTCAGACATTTCAAAATCCATCTATCTATCTATTTCTAACTATGTATCTATCCATCTCTATCTTTCTATCTATCAACAAAGTATTTTTAATGATAACATAATCTTAATCTCCATCTTTCTATATATCTATCTCTATATTTCTATCTATCTATCCATCCATCTATCTATCTATCTATCTGTTTATCTCTGTCTTTCTATCTATCCATCCATCTATCTATCTATCTATCTGTTTATCTCTGTCTTTCTATCTATCCATCCATCGGCTATCTGTCATCTGGATGTTTATCTCTGTTCGGAATCCATCCATCTATCTATCTATCTATCTGTTTATCCCGGTCTTTCTATCTATCCATCCATCTATCTATCTATCTATCTGTTTATCTCTGTCTAGCTTATCTATCCATCCATCTATCTATCTATCTATCTGTTTATCTCTGTCTTTCTATCTATCCATCCATCTATCTATCCATCCATCTATCTATCCATCTATCTATCTATCTATCCATCTATCTATCTATCTCCGTCTTTATATATCTATCTATCTACCTATCTCTATCTTTCTATCAATGTTTTTCAGAAAAGAAATGTTATATATGCAACAATATAATACATATAGGCACATCATTTACAAAAGCAGTTAATTAACGAAAACAAATTGTTAGTATTAATTCAAGTGAAACAACTGTGGCGAAAGCTGTTAAAGACTTGTTTCGAAAGTTAATGAATACAAAAGATACTTCTGGTACAATGATTCGATTGGTGGAATCTCAGTCTTACAAAATCTCCATAGAATTCTTTTTTATTTTGAAAGAACTTTTCTTGCCAACAACACTGTAAACTTCTCAAAGAACAGGAAATAAAACAGAAGTACAAAGGAGGAACCCCATTCAGAGTCAAACTGTTACCTAATTGACAGCAAAGTAAACAATTTCCTTTGCTCAGATGGAATTTTTTTGTTTTCTCAGCAAAAGAAAACATATTGAACTTTCGATAAATAAACATTACATGTTTCTTTTCAATTTCTATAGGAGGGTTTTGAGAAAGGATCAAAATGTTTTGATTTAATATTTTAAAACATTTTGCCTTTTAAAGATTTTCTGATAATATTTATTTCTTCTTTAACACACAATGTATTAAAACAAATTTAGAAATAATAAAAATAAAATTATTTTCTTAAAATGGCATTAATAATAAGTTTATTTTCTACTTTATTTATTTATTTACTTACTTATTTATTTATTAGATTAAAATAAAATGCATGTAATTAATAACTTCTAGATGGCGCTGTAACAGGGCTAGTACCATAGATTATGGCTACTACAAAGATTGTTGATTATTAAGAGATTGTTGATTTCAAATAGGGTTCCTCTCTCCAGTTTTGTAAGTGTGTACTTTACACATATTTAAAAAAACAATTTGGCCATAAATATGTGCAAATGTTTAAAAAAATGGTTTCATCAGATATTCTTTCTTTTATTGTTTGATTTACAACGAGCAAAAATTTGTAGTTGTGTATTACCTTTTATATCGTTACTCTTCATCTAATACCTGTTATTGTTGTTGTTGCTTATGGCTTTATTAGAACTCAATCCATACAAATTTGGCCACTTACATTAGAAATAAATAGAACATATAAACAATTCAATATTACAAGGGGAAAAGACCAGGAATTGTTAACAAGCACGACCATAAAAATCACAAAAGGCCACGACACAAAACACGATCACAAAAGGCCTTAAAAACAGTTAAAAACTAGTTAAATGTTCTAAGGATAAACATTTAAAAAGCTAAAGGCACCATAATTAAAATTCCGTCTGATCAGGACATGTTTTCTCTGGCCCTCCAGTAAAGAGTACACAAATCACCATTCTGTTGTAAGTTAAGAATCCAGTCCCGAGAAAACAAGAAGGTGGGCCTTATACATTTTCGCTGTCTTACATACAACCCATATATCAGAGTTCACAATCCCTATTTTCGCCAAATGTTCGGCCAGGCAGTCGTGTCCAACTGTTAAGGCTCGTTCCCACCGAGGCGAGAGACGTATAGATTCAAGGGGCAGGCGACAAAATTTTTTCGACCCCTTCACAGCGAAACGTCAGAAATAGCATTACGCCTAGTGAAAAACCGCTTCGAGTTGAAAGTTGGGCAACTCCAAGCGGCGGACTGCAAACCGGTTTCAGGCGACCGCGGTGTAGCTTGTGATTGGTCATCACAAGCCTCACATTGCATCTTCTCGCCTTGGTGAGCACGAGCCTTTAATCTAAAAATTGGCAACAGCCTCTTTGCGAGTTTTTCCATTCAATTTTTTCCGGTCATCCCCGATTATCTCCTAGACATTTTCTTTGGTGTTATATAATAATTTACTGCACGAGTACTTAATTTTGTCCCGTATATTTCTCCTAAAAGGCAGGACATAGTCCAGGTACTTTTTCTGTTCCCCTTTCATGTAATTCAATTGAATATATTTAGGCATACTGTATGTCGTTATGAATTCGTAAAGAATTACTACTTCTGTACTTTATTACTCTATCTCTAATTGTATTACGAATTATTAGAATTAATTTATAAGCGTTATGATCAAATCTCTTTCTTCAAATTCTGCAAGCAAAATAGCACTGCATTCTAAAAATACTCATTTTGTTCTGCTTTTGAAAACCTTTCCCATGGTGAGTAAGGTAATGAATGGGCTGCTGAAAGACTAGCAGCTATATTGCTATTTTTTGGAATAAAAAAGTATTGTTTTTTTTTAAATATTTTCTCTTTTCTTCATCTGTTGAAAAGTCGAGATTTGAAAATGCAACCTTTTAAAATGTCTTTTTACATTATATGTATATAAAGTGACTTTTCGGTTACAAATTACATACTCAGATGTTTTAATCTTTTCATTTACACCACATTTATCAAGCTATTCCGTTTCATAGGGTCTTGAATGTGTATCATTGTTTTTTATTTTGTTCAACCACTGGCATAGTATAATGCTACAACTAAAAACATTTATATTTGGAATATAATAATTTCAGAAGGAATTTCTTACCAACATAGTTGATATACATATTTAGATGAGAAAATTTAATAATAAAAAATTAATATAAAACTTGAATTATTAAACACATTTAAACGCTTACGCCAAGTATACCAATTAGTGCCAACGGCCGTACCATGCTGAATATACCGGTTCTCGTTAGATCACCGAAGTTAAGCATCATTGGGCGCGGTCAGTACTTGGGTGGGTGACCACCTGGGAACACTGCGTGCCGTTGGCAAATTTGGGACCTGAATGGCCGAGTGTCTGGCGCTCGGTGTCACAGGTTTCGGGTTCGAATCCCGGCGGTGCCATGGATATTTGTAGTGGTTCGGAATCCACTTTAAGCCGTAGGTCCCGGTCTTCTATGACTGTAAGAGCGTCACGGAGCAAAAGTCAGGCTTCTACCTACGGGTGCTCCATCACAACAGAAGCTGCTTCCTTCCCCTTCAATCATGAGTCCATATGGGCTCGTGGGCTTGGCCAGCCAAGTGGGATAAGAAACAACAACAACAATACCAATTAGTACAACAGCCTTTGTCGGGCAATGTCTGTAGGTTCGCCATCACTGCAATAGTGAATAGTATTCGAGGGAATCAAATTTTCACCTCGTTTTTAAAACTTTCGAAATGGTTGTACATTTTATTAAATTTATTTAAAAATTTCACCCGTTTTTAAAGACTTTCGAAATAGTTTTGAATTTTATTTGATTAATTATCAAACTTACACCTCATTCTTAAAAACTTTCGGAACAGTAGTAGATTGTATCGGATTAATTATCAAACTTTAACCCAATTTTTTAAAACTATCGAAACAATAGTATTGTACCAGATTAATTATCAAACATTCATTTCGTTTTTAAAAACTTTCGGAATAATAGTTTATTGTATAAGATTGATTATAAAACTTTCGCCCTTTCTTAAAAACTTTTGAAATAGTAGGGGATTATATCAATTAATTATCAAATTTTCACACTATTTTTAAAAACTAGTAGTGGATTGTATCGGATTAATTACCAAACTTTCGTTTCACTTTTAAAAAATTTCGAAATAGTAGTGGATTATATGGGATTAATTATAAAATTTACACCTCGTTTTTAAAACCTTTCGAAATTGTAGTGAATTGTATCAAATTAATTCTCAAACTTTCGCCTCGTTTTTGAAAACTTTCGGAAAAGTAGTGGATTGTACCGGATTAATTATTAAACTTTCGCTTCATTCCCTTGTTACTATGTAACCCACATTGAAGTGGACTGCGAACAGTACTGTTTATATATTATATACCTTGCAATAAATATTTAAATTTCGAAATATTAAGAAATCCTACCGAAAACACTTTTCACGGTTCCATATTTTGATCCGG
Source organism: Caerostris darwini (assembly GCA_021605075.1). Lineage (NCBI taxonomy): Eukaryota > Metazoa > Arthropoda > Arachnida > Araneae > Araneidae > Caerostris > Caerostris darwini. The sequence goes on from BPLQ01008840.1 coordinate 303,887, forward strand.
AACTTAATTTAATCTCAAAATTCCTTCGTGTTTATGCGAGGAGTGCTAATTTGTATTCATGACAGATATCAGAAATCACTTATCGATACCGGAAATGAAACGTCTGATATTGATTACTTCGCGGCTGGAGTTAATCTGATGTTATCTCGGGAATCTTCGGCGGAATGTCTCGAAATCACAGTGATTACATTTGCGGAGCCATGTGACTGGTTAACCGAAATCATGATATCTATTTGCAATTTCCTGTTGTGCTACGATCATTTTGGAGACGTGTATTACAAGTTTGGATTTGGATTCCATCATTTGGCACAACATATCACCCATTGTTCTGAAGATAAAATCATACACTGGCAGCAGTTGTACGATTTTAGAATGGAGCAGGTAGATGTGCCAAATATACTGCGTACAGTTAGGAAATTATGTCAACACTTAAACTGGATAGTTGTGGGTAGTTATATTGCATGCACTTAGAGTTTTGTACTAATGAGAATAACCTGTCACTCAAATCTGATAGCAGATATTCAATGCCATGGATAATGAGACCTCATGAAATTAGCAATTGTCTGTGCGACATTCACAGATCGAAATAATTACAGATGGAATATGAACTACATCATGAGTTGAGTGATGATAGACCATGAACTGAGAAATGTCTACTTCAATGAGAAGTGAGAGAAGCTGACCTTCCTCTTGACGTATTTTCTTAAAGGGAGAAGAAAAGAGAGAGTTCTGCGACGAGTAGACAGTATTGTTTTCTCTTTTTCTTTCAAAGTAAGCCCCTTGTGGTTTTGTGAAGGTCTACCGCAGACCAGGCAATTAGATTCGTCTTAGACTTGAAAACTCTGGAAATCTCCGACCTTGGAGTGAACTGCACTTGAGATTTAATCGTGCACTTGTGATAAAATTTAAATTTTTAATTTTCATTTCTTGTATAATAACCCAGAGTTCTGTACCTGTATATATATAATGCTTGTAAATAAAAATTAAAGTTGTAAAAAATATAGGCTGAGACGTAACAATATGAATTATTTCCACGGAATTCAAACTTTTTGCATTGCAAATAACAATTTTATTTCAGTATTATGTAATAAATTTCTTTTTCAGTATTACATGTCGGCGATTAAATAATAAATGTTTACAAACAAACTCTAATTAAATGTCTGAATCATTTTTAAACAATGCAAAATTTAAAATATATTTAATTCTAAGCGAATAAAACTGTCAACATTCAAATTCAAATAGGAAATTTTATTACCGCTTTTCGGAAACGTGTAGTACTAGTTTCAAGTAAATTAAATAAATTTATTTAAAAGGAAATTATTTTCTTTTAACGATTACTTGTTTGTTCAAAGAGTTTTACATTTCGAAACACTAATCTAATTCCACGTTAAGTTTGATATTGGAGGTCAATTGATATTGAAACCCACATGCAAATTAATTCTCTGAATATTTATTCTATAATATGGGCTATTCCTATGAATTTCAGCCTTATTGCCCTGTATATAATTTTTTTAATATTCTATGTCAGAACTTGAATAATAAAAAGATTTAAACAAATGCTAATTTAGCCTCTAAAGCACTTTTTAAGTAGTACTGTAACGCGCATAAAACGTAACGGTTGGGAGGTTCCAATGAGGGTTGAGTTTGGTTTGCACGTCTACTGTCATTATTTGCACACTTTGGGCTAATTAATCGTGCACCTACAGTTTAACGTAGATTACAAACCACTCACAAACATCCATGCCACCGCCAAGATTTGAACCTGAACCCTGTGGCAACAAAGGCCAGAGCGCTAGCCAATTGGCCAATTTGCTAATTGGCCTCAAATCATCCTAAATTTTGTTTCACCGAAAGGAAGTGAAACGTCATACTCTACGTAATAGCTCACATGATTTCTGAATTAATCACGTAATTATCTACGTAATAGCTCACATGATTCTGATGAATCGTTTCAATCTGAACTTTGGCTTCCTGCGGGCATGGTGTGATCTGGCTGCTGTAGCTTTGAGTATGTCGAGACGTAACGATTTTTACCCGGAAATATATCGCGACAAGTTGTTAATAGATGTGAATTATATTATAATTGTGAGTTGTATTCCTGTGATAGTCTTAAATATCGTCATGTAAATAAATATTACTTAGTCTTCTTCTTACAAAAACTATATATGTAGTATCCAATGTTCCTGTTAAATTAATTGAATTTTTTAATCTTTTCTCGATGTAAAAAAGAAATTTAATCTAGCCGCGGAACGTTGAATACTGTAGTACAAAATATTCTTACTATATTTTATATTTCTAAGTAAACAAAATTGTATATTATTAACTTGTTCGAGATGCGCATATTTTGAAATTCTAATCTCTTAATTCCATATGATTCTGACAGTGCATGATAAACAGAAATTAAATTATGCTAAAAGCCTAAACGTATTTGCTAAAAAAGGAATTGTTTTTTGGTATTCTTCGTAGACTCTTAAAAAATCGATTTGTTTTTTCCCTAAAGAATTTAAGTTCGGAAATATTAAAGAAAAAGTATTTTGTTTGAGTTTTATTATATAAAGAACTAATATTAATTTTCGCATTAGTAAATACAATTATAAAAGTAATTATTTTATTAAATTACACACACACATACACATATATATATAAGAAATTCATGGATCCGTGGTTAAAAATTATTTAATACTTACTCAGCGAAATTAGTATTAAATTATTTTTTCATTACCTTTACTGAATTTTATTTGATTTCAGCCTTTTTTATGCAATAAATAAAAACATTAGATGTATTTTAATTATCAATAGACTAACGTATTGTTTTCTATCACATAATTTTATCCGAGATTCAGAAAACCATCTTTATCAGCATTATCAAATTTTTAATAATGAATTACGAACTATATTGCACATTATAATGTATTTTATTATTATTAATGTGAATAGGGAAAGTATATTTGTTTAGCAAATTTTTAGTAACAAACTGTTATAAGGGATTTTATTAATTACATGGGCAAAAAACGTATTATTTTTGTTATACGTTTTTCTATCTTATGCTTTTAAAAATATCATTAACTGAGACGTTTCTGGGACATTCATCTTTACTTAAAAAAAGTTCTTGAATTATAAAAGGTTAAGAACATCTATTCTGCACAAATATAATTTTTTATGTATAACTTTCTTTATTGTTATTTATTTATTATTATCCAGGACAAGAAATATTTCGATTTGTGAAATATATTTCATTAATAAAAATTAAATCTGCCTAGAGTTTTATAATTAATTCCATTGTCTGATGTACAAATCGATAAGAGTTTGTTAATTAATTAACTAATGAATTAAATCTAATTGATTTGATAAAAACTGAAGATACGATAGATACCTAATATCTTAATTAACTTATTATTTAATGTTTTAAAAATCGATTTTAGAGAAAATAAAACCGAATCGAATCAATTTAGATAACATTTCAGGAATTATATTAAATTGAACTCTGTCTACGAAATTCCAAAATATTTGATTGTAAAATGTTAAATTTCAAAATATTTTGCAGTCTTTTGTAAAATTCCAAAATATTTTATTTTCAAATGATAATCGTTAAATTTCAATTCAATTCAAATGTTAATCGAATTCAGCCTTTAAAAAAAGAAAATTCCAAAATATTTTTATTGTTCAAATGTCAATCGTTCAATTTCAATTAAATTCAAATGTTAATCATTCAATTTCAATTTAATTCAAATGTTGATCGTTCAATTTCAATTTCAATGTTCAATTTTAATGTTCTTTTCTAGCAAAAATATTTCATTTTATTTAATTAATAACATAGTATTTAATAATTAAATAGTTCTAAGACAACAGTTTAAGAATCTTCCCTGTATTTCATTAATATCTATTTAAATTCATAAATGTTCTATAATTAATGACATTTAAATCTAAACTTTTACTTAAAAAAAAAAATTAAATATTTATCAACTGTAAGAAATAAAATTTATACTGCTTTAAATTATTATCAATAGCCCAGAATTCATTATCAAAATAAACCATTTGAAATTGTATTTAAAAAAAAAAATTGTAAAACCTACCAACTAACTTATTTAATATTTCACTAGTATCAAATGGTATCCAATAAAATTTATAAATATATTTTATAAAAAGCATTTTAAAATAAAATGTTTTTTTTTAATTCTTATGTAAATTCTAAATTTTTATTTAAAAACATAAGTGACTATTTTCTTGATTTTAAAATCAAAAGATTTTTTTTTCTTTATTTTTTTATAAAGTTATTTCTTATAGTTATTTAAAGTTATTTTTTAAGTTAATTTATATTATTTTTTTGTATATTTTTTTATAAATTTTTTATTTTTATATATTTTTATTTTTTTAAATTTTTTTCTTTATATATTTTTTTTCGTCTATTTTTAAGAAATTTTTTATCTTTTTTTTTTTTTCTATAAAAATGCAACCATAGAATAATAAATAATAAATAATAATAATAATAATTAATTAATTAATAAATAATAAATAAATAATCTTTTACTTAAAAAAATAGATGAATATTTTCTCGTTTGTAAAAGCAAAAGAAATTTTTTTTCCTTATTTTTTTTATAAATATTTTATCTTTATTTTTTTCTATAAAATACAACCATAGAATAATAAATAAATAATCATAAAAAATAAATAAACAATCATAAATAATAAATAAATAATAGCAAATAGTCAATAAATAATACGACCAAATAATCATTATAAAGATTCTTTGCTTTTAATTAAGAATCTAAGATATGAAATGAAGTAATAGAAAAGGAAATGAAATACTCAATACTTTTTTAGAATCGAGAACATTCAATAAAGTTTCGAAGTTCCTTTCCGAATCACCTTTGACCTTTTAGAAGGGGGTCTGTTTCATCACCCCACTGCGCATTTTTAATGACATCTCCTCACTTGCCACTAAGAGCATTAATAATAATTAATGAGCAAGCCAAAACGTATTACTATGGAAATTCACAAAAGTGAAAGCGGCTGATTATTATTTTAAGAAACTCATAAGAATCACTAATGTAGATCTTTGCTTTTATTAATAAGACTTTAATTAAAAACGTCAAAGGAACCAAAAATTAATAAGTTATGCGTTATTATGATATGAGTCTTATATGCGAATTTTTTCCTATGATTTTTCTTTTAATAAAACAGTGGCAACAAAAGTTAGTGTAAGAAATTTAAAAAGCAATATTATTGAATGTATATTTTGTTACATTATGAACCTAATTTTTATTATCTTTAAAAATGCAATCAAATGGCAGTTATTTAATAAAATCATTGATTTTATTATTTAAATTAAACCAGACATAATTTTAACAATACTAATCCTTATAACAAAATCCTTAAACAATAACAATAATTTTAACAAACACTAATCCTTGTTTCTTTAAAATAAATGCATTTCTGATTATAATTTAAGTATACTAAAACTCACATTGGGACCTGATGGCCGAGTGTCTAGTGCTCTGGCTCTCGGTGGCACAGATCTGGAGCTCGAGTCCGGGTGGTATCATGGATGTTTGTACTGGTCCAGAATCCTTTTAAGCCGTAGGTCTCGGTCTAATATGACTGTAGATTGAATGTTGGGCATAGAACTGACGACCGTATCCCATAAAAAGGAAATAACGTCTCATATTTTGGCATCTGACAGAAGGCCTTGGCCCACCATGGGGCTGTTGCGCCATTGAAGAAGAAGAATAAAAAATATAAACAACAAAGCATTATTATTAATAAACCATTATTATTTGTTTTTATTAAACTTCTAGTAAATATGTGGTTAATACAATCTATTATTTATATGTGGTAAACATATATATCCTCTGCCATATTCTTCTGTCTATATATTTATCGGCGGAGGTTCAATCCACTGGCGGCTGTGTTGTAAACACTGTTTCAAAATAAAAAGGGGGAGACTTAGGGCGTTTGTGATGGTCAGCATCCTGCTTCTTTTGTTGGACTATCTCGTGGGAGTTTTCCAGGCTTTCTACAATACGATACGTACATGCGAGGTAGTTGCCCCTGAAAGACCTCCCGGAAGGCACTGTCCTCCTTCTCCAGCTACACGGAACAGAAGTCGGACTTCTACATACGGGTGCCCCATCACAACAGAAGCTGTAACCCTCTTCCCTCCTTCCATGAGGAATACGACAACAAAAACAGCATATATATCTTCTAAAAATAATATAACTATTTTTTATATAAAACAAAAGTAATATAAAACAGTATCAAAAGTATCCTAGCATATTCGTAATTAAAATAAAACAGTAAACTATCTCTAAAAAATTAAATCAATTTCAATCACGAGAATTTTGAAATTCATGCTTACTCAATGATGTTTAAAGAAACTGGTCATCAACGGCTATTTTAATTACCGAAAATAGAATATTGTATCACTGGAGCAATATCTCAGAGAATTAGTAAACAATCTTCTCCGACAGTTGATATTAAATTTTGATTTCACTTACTTGACCGTCAAGTGGTGTTGCTGACAACCTTCGTCAGATTTATTCGCTATATCAACAAGCGGTTTCAAACTTAGAACTGTCAAGGTTTCCCAACTGTGAATTTATAATTCTAACTTAATCAGCATAATTTGTCAAGTGTTTATACATTATGCAAGTTTATTTGTTAAGTAGATTAAATTTATTAAAACTTTGTTAAAATTTAAGTGTTCATTATCTTTAAGTTTTAGTAAGCTTTAATTATTATTGCTAAAGTACCACAAATAAATGTCGTTTAAGTATTTTATTCAAGTTAAATTTTATAAAAATTAATTTTCTATTTAGATGTTTAAAGTATTCTTTCAATGCATGGTCCGTAAAATAACGATATTTCTATGATGGTGAATATCATTTTAATGTGAACGTGCTATGTTAAGTTATGTGGATTGAAAAAAAAATTACATACAACATTAGAAGATAATTACCCTGCATTTACGTATCGTATTTCATTATTATGTTTTATTTAGCACAATCTCCATTGAATCTACTCATTTTCCAAAACAGTGACTGTAATTTACCCCACCAACGGAATCAACTCCTTGTCCCCTAGAATAAAAAAAAAGAAATTAGAATTTGTTTGTTTATTTAAGTAGGTATTTACTTTATGGGGTCAGATGGCCGAGTGTCTGGCTCGGTACCACAAGTTTAGGATTCGAGTCCCGGCGGTGCCATGGATGTTTGTAGTGGTTCGGAATCTACTTTAAAGTGTAATTCCTGGTCTAATATGATTGTTGGGAGTTTGGAGTATTCCGTAAAAGAAAAACATCTCTGGTCTCAAAATCTGCCAATAGGTAGACAGCCTTGGCCCACCATGGGACTTATTCGCCACTGATGATGATGATGAGCATTTACTTTACAATTATCGACATTTAAAAGATTTTAATTTACTTAGTATTACCCTCTAAATATCCATCACTAAAAATCGAATGGTTTTAAAATTTTTGTAAAATTACTAAAAAAGAGATTGCATTTATTTTCTTTTAATATATATTTTCAAATGTCATACTTTTATTATTTTATTTCAAGTCTTGGAGATTAATAGAATTTTAATATTAATTATTATAATTTATTAGATAAATCAAAGTTCGTTTAGTTAAGCAGCTATTTACTTTTTAATTATCGACGGATGTATTTAATAGATTTTGATTTACTTTGCATTACCTTCTAAATTTCCATCCCTAAAGATCGAGTGGTTTTAAAACTTTTTCATTGTAAAGTTACTGAAAAAAAGATTGAATGTATTTTCTTTTAATACATATCAACATACATTCAAATCTCGTATTGTTATTATGTTCTTTCAGATTTTCGAAATTAACAGAATTTTTCAATATTAATTATGATCATTTATTAGGTAAATCAATAGTTTTATTAATTATTTTTTAATTTTTTTTTATCTAAATTCTGTTCCTCTAAAAATTGTTCTAAAGAAAACATAAAAGTCTTATATACTTATCATCACACTCTTGACACTACTCTTAATTCGATAATATCATCACTACTCCTAATCATACTACTCCTAGTTCAATAATATCATCACTAGTCCTAATCACACTACTCTTAATTCAATTATATCATCACTACTTCTAATCACACTGCTCCAAATTCAATAATACCATCACTACTCCTATTTCAATATAAAAAGTTATATTTCAGTTGGAAAAAGGTGATAAAAAGTATAAGAAAATCATGGCTCTTTCACAATAAATAAAACTGACTTTAATCTTAAAATGGTCTGTAATTTTAAATTAATTTAATTTATTTACTTAGATATCAGATTTTATCACATTAAAATTTATTTTATTTTATCACGTAAAATTTCATAACATAAAAGCAAATATTTGAAGACATAAAAAAAGGGTAACACTGATTTAAACATCACTAATAATGAATTAATTATCTCTAAGAAATACTAATCCCTAAATTCCTAAGAAACAACTAAGCTATAGTCATAACAAAGTCTTTCACGACAACTTTTCTACCATCTCTGATATTTATGTTGAACTACAATTGTAAATATGAACATCGTGTTTCTTCCTTTTTAATAATGTATGTACTTAGATTCTTTATTCCTTTTTTTGCTAGAGGGAAAACTATTTCGAGTTCTTTTGGGACACGGAAAAATACTTTCACACCATATGTTTTTCTTCCAAAAAAGAACTGTTATCCAACATCAATATCGGATATGTCCTTGCAGAACATTCTTTTCTATTTGCCCTTCGATTTTGCTGGGAGTGATCCATTCCAGATACATTCTCTAATTGTATAACTATCCAAATAAAATCTGAAGAAATACAAAATATCAGGAATGGCTAGGTTTTTTTTTAAGTCATCAAAATTAATGTTAAGAGTATTAAAAATTTATATCTTCTTCTTTTTTGTTATGTGTAAATATTTTCTAAAATAAAAACGCAATTGAATAAAAGAATCATAGTCATCCATTTATATGACTTTTATCATGTTATGTCTACTAAATTAATAATTAAGCTGACTTTAACCTTTTTAAGAAGGATATTTTTGTAATTGTTATCTCATTTTTATTTAATGTTTTTAAAAAATTGTATAACTATCCAAATAAAATCCTGACGAAGTACAATATATTAAGAATGGCAATTTTTTTTTCAAGATATCAAAAACGATTATCAAGAGCATTAAAGATTTATATATTCTTCTTTCTGATTATGTGTAAGTATTTTCTAAAATAAAAAGCATAATTGAATGAAATAATCATAATCATTCATTTACATGATTTTTAGCACGTTATGTCTATTAAATTAATAATTCATCTGACTTTGACCTTTTCAGGAAGGATATTTAAAAAAATGTTTTATTTTTATTTTAGTATTTTTAATTTATTTTTATTTATCCTATATCGAAAACATTTGTGTTAGCCATATATCTATATATGTACACTGCTCAAAACAATTAGAGAATATTACGAGTTTGGTATGAAATAATATATAATCGACAACTTTTTTTAACAAAAATGAAATAAAACAGGTTAAAAGAAAAATTATATAGTTGAGAATATGCAAATTTTGTCTGTGATGTCGAAATCTATTGCGTTTTATATAAATGAAAAGCGGCCTGCAGCATTCCTTCTGTGAAAGGAGATTAAAAACAATTCACACATGTTGGAATGTTTTATAACAATGATTACGATGTCACAAACGCAATCCGTTGTAGCTGAAACATTAGGAGTTTATCAAAGTGTCATTTCCAGACTATGGAATCGGTTTTTGGAAACTGAAAATGTTCGCCGAAGATCGGAAGAAGGTCGTTACGCGTGCAATAACAAAAAATGAGGATCGGTATTTAATAGAAGAAACGAACAGAAGAACGAACGCCGCATTCTTGAAACAGCACTTTCAGAGGATACTAATACCAGAGTTTCGACTCAAACTATTCGAAACCAATTCCACCATGTGGGTTTATATGCTTTCAAACTTATGATTTGTGTTTTATTGACACAAGACACTAAGCTGCACGCAGAGGTGGGAACAGCAGCATCTCAGATGTGCACGAGATGAGTAGAACAGCATGCTCTTCACGGACGAGTCCCGCTTTAGTATACACCCAGAGAATAGGCGGATTCTCATCTGGAAAGAGCATGATACGCGGAATATTCTTGCATTTGTGCATAAAAGTGTCAAATTTGCCGGAGGCGGAGTGATAGTCTGGCCTAGTATTTCTATCGATGGCCTCATCAGCCTGCATATTATCAATAATGGAGTACTAAAAGGATTAACGATATAGGGATGAGATCATCAGATATAATCTAATCCTTTACGCAATCAGAGATGAATTCATTCTCCTGGATGATAATGCCAGGCTCATCTAATGGACAATTTCCTATTGGACGAAGGATTCCTTCGAATGGATTGGACAGCATATTCCCCAGACATGAACCCAATAGACCAAATTTTGGTACAATATAGGGAGAAGAGTTGTCTTATCACCCCAAGAAACAATTCCACAGTTAGAAAGCTCTTTTTTTTCAGGAGTAGGAGATAATACTCCAGTCTTTCATTGATAACCTCATTGATTCCATGCCTCGTAGGTGTGTGACATAGCTCTAGGTCAGGAAAATATATCCCTAATTGAAACTCATTTATATCCCAGAAGTCACATTTATATATATATATAAAATGTGTGTTTATTGTATCAGGTCTAGTTCTCTAATCACACTTTAGCTGTGTATGATTGATATTTTGTACTCGTTTCTTTTTTTTTATAATTTTTGATGGTTTATTATGTATAATGAATTATCAATATTTGTCCGACATTCAATCACTATAAAAAAGAAAAATATTTTACAAACTAGAAATTTGTATGCGGTATGTATCGTAGACAATGCTCGGTCTTCTTCACGATAGCAATTATCAAGCAATTATACAACAATTACGGTTGAAGCTGTACCACTTCAGGGTGTGGTACATCATCAATTGATTGCTTGTCCTCGTCCATTCAATCCAGGAATTTCTTCAATTCATCTATCAGCATTAATATTGATTTGTTTTGTGGTTTGCAGAATTTTTGAAAGATTTGTTTCACAAACAGATTTTGTATTATGTGTACAAATATATGTGTCTTTTTTATCTGCCAATGAAGTTATAGCAATTCGCCATTTTGATGTTTGAGTTTGTCAGAACTTCAGCGGCCTGATGGCCAATTAGCTAGAGCTCTGGCCTTTGGTACCACAGGCTTCAGTTTAGAATCCTGGCGATAGCATGGATGTTAGTGGTTCGGGATCCACGTTAAACTACAGGTCCCGGTCTAATTAGCCTAAAGTGTGTACAAAATGACCGTAGAGCAATAAACCAAACCTTAAACATATTTTTCCTTTTTTTTTTTTTTTAAAGGTCTGAATGTAAGGCATTTCAGAGTTTTTTTATTGGAAATCATATGGTGGGTTTTGTTATACAATTTGTATGTAGCTAATACCGGTAGAAGCTTTTGGCATGCAAAACGGCCATGCCTATAATTCACTCCTTCTCAATTCCCCTTTGATCATAGGGAATTTGAAAGGGATTGAATGAGATTTGAAAGAGATTTGAGGCATTTTAGAGGGAATTAAACGTGATGCCCTTTAAAGTTTATCTATATATATGCATATATAATGATGCTCATATATGTTAACCGTTGAGTGCCTCTACTTAATTATGAAGGAAAATAGTCGTAATATATATAACAGCAAAGCAGATCTTGAGTGCTCATATTTAATTATGAATGGAAAAATCTGATGCATTCAAAGAATGCCGATTCGCTATATTTTTCAAAATTGTAGAGAATTTGCTTTACGCAATTTTTATTAGGAAATAGAATTTTAGACCAAGAATAATCATATAGAATTTTTTTTTCAATTTTTTTACTGTTTTACCTTTATAGTTGAAAATTGCAATTACAAAATAATATTAAACATATTAAATATTTTATCAATTCAGCCCTACAACGAGATTTTTAATTTCATCTTTAAGGGACTTCGTAGTACATAAAACCAATAGATTTTACTTTTTTATAGTTACAATAATTACTTAAATTTTAAAAGGATTCTAAACGAACATGTCCTTCAATAGCTTAAGATGCGTGTAATGCAACATTATTATTTTATTAATTTTCAATGTTCCTTTAAAGACGGCCATTTTAAAATTTTATTAATTCATGGAACCCTTATGGTTATAAAAAAATATTTAATAAAATTTGTCAAACTATTATATATACTAATATTCAAGTCTTCTAGAGATACATACGAAAAAAATGTTCCAATAATTTTTAATTTAACATTTACAAAAAAATTACAAACTAATTTGGGGTGGAACAGCATAAGGAAAAAGAGAGTACTCGATTGAAGCTTGAAGCTCCTATATGAATTATAAATTTTCAGGTCAGAAACCGCTTCATTGTGCGGGTAGAGGTAGATAAGTAAACCCCTATCTACCTTAAAGTGGAGGTTTGGTTTGTCACTCTACTGTCATTTTAAGTACATTTTCGACTAATTAGACAGGGACCTTCAGCTTAGCCTGAAATCTGAACCACTCACAATCATCCATGGCCCCGCCAGGATTCGAACCTGAAGCCTGTGGTACCAAAGGCCACAACATTAGCCAATCAGCTATCAAGCCTCTGCAAGTGGAAGTGTTTGCTCTAAAATATGGTGCTATAAGATACAATATATATATACACACAATACAATGTATATACAATGTAGATGCAATATAGCATTCTCCATCTTCCCTTCTAATATATATTTCGAGTAACATTGAATATACTGTGTATCTGTTGTGTTAGTGGCGAATGTCCTTAAATTAAAATGTACCACATTTGTAAGCAACAACAAAAAATTAAATTCAACAATTTTAAACATAATTAAACAGTACTGGTGATAATTTCATACGTGGTTGTTATGCTAATGGCTATTTCAAGAATCGAACTCACGGGACAACCAATAGCGTGTAAACGTCTGTATTAAAAGCAGAAATGGAAGAATCGATTGCTTATTAGGGTTGCTAGTCAGATATATGTAGTGGAAAGCAGTTTTGAAAGAAATCATTTAATAGCTACCAAGGAATATTTTTAATTCCATTTTTCCTTTGATATTACATAATTTAAAACTCTGATTATCTAAAGAAAGATATAAAAGAAGGGTCTTTATTACAATAAAAATAATTTTAATTTAAAATAATTAAATTTTTAAGTTACGCAATATTAAAAGAAAAAATTTTATTAAAACTATTAACTTCTTAACTAACTAAACTCTAACTACAATACTAATACTGTATAAAGTAATTCCTATCAGAATTACCTTAAGCAACATGTGTCTCACTAGTATCCCTAATAAGTAATCGAATCGTCCATTTCTGCCTATATACGGAATGTTACCTCGATAGTCGAATTATAGAGATGTATTTCAAAAGCAGAAATGGACGAATCGTTTACCTGTTAGGGATGGTAGTCAGATATATATGGCTGAAAACAGTTTTGAAAGAAAAAAATGTATTATTTATCAAGCATATTTCTTAATCCAATTTTTCTTTTGTAAACGAGTGTATATTCATTCATTTCTTATATTCTTTTATTTATACTTCTCCTTTATATAATCTTCACAAATATTCTGTATTTGTATTATTAAATTATTGACAAAAAAAATTTTATAATTTTTTTTCAACTTCCTTTAATCAATTAGAAGGAATAAAATAAAATAAAATGCTTAAAGGTGAACAGAAAGTATTTTAATCAAAAAAGATAAATAATATTTTTTAAGAATAAAAATAATAATAAAAAATTAACTAAAAATAAAAAAAGTAAATATAATTAAATAATTAAATAAAATTTAATAGAAATTAATAAAAAATTTTACATCTGAAAAATAAAATTAATAAAAATTTTATATCTGAAATTTTTTTCCATTGTTTTGACTAAATTAAACAAAGAAAAAATTATAAATTCACTTTATAATCATGATTATTTATGATAGAAGGCATAATTAGTTTTAGAAAACGAATCTAACAGAGAACATATTTCTTAAAACAATGCCTGAAATCAAATTAGAAATTTCTCTTTCTAAAAAAAGAACTTTTTCATTAACACTTTTCCATAAATAGAACAGAAACTTAAATATTTGAAGCTTGTTTTGTTTTATTTAAATCAATGTCTCACATTTCTTAGTTTCTCTATTTAACAATTCCGTTCCATCATTATTTCTTCGAATACCAAATGTCATTCTTTCTAAGAATTTCGAACAACAAAAATTGGACTTTCGATGGCTTTCATTTGTATCCTAGAAACAGAAGATTCTTGTTCGAATGTTTCTAAAAATGGCTGCTGTTTCCATTGATTCCATCTTCAGTTACTCCCCACGCCTCCGCAAGTTCGAACAAATATTCTAAAAATAGAACTCTAGCACTTCATCATTCTATACCTGCAACCGTAGCGCTCAGGTAGCGAGATTATTTTAAATCCCCGATCGTTGCTGTGCTATCGCCACGTAAACATCAGCTAGTTAAAGTTACAGTTGAAAAAATTCGAATGGAATTTATTTATAGCATGCTAGAAAATTCTTGTTCTATTGTTTAGGTATTTAAATTGTTTCTTTTAATCAGAAAGGAATAAGAAAGAAAACGATTTTTTTTTTTATTCTTTTCTGGAGTAATTGTATCCTTCCTTTAACTGTAATCGAATTCAAGAAAAACGTTCTTTTTTTTCTTAGAACTTCTAATGGGCAGTTTAATAGCAGAGAAGTAGATTAGTTTAATATTAACTACGTAGAAACAAAAATATTTTTTAAAGAATAGTGTACTGCAGGTAGTTTTATTCTTATTTTTGAATGGGTTGTAAACCCATTATTAAATTTAATATTTATTTAATCATTTTTTATTGTGTTTTAGCATTTTTTCATGACGTATTTTAATATGGTTGCCAAAATATTAAACATAATATTTATTTAAATTGCAAGTTGGCTAAATAGAGAAAAATTACCTTAAATTTAATCAAATATTTAATTATTTTAATATTAATACTTAATAAATATTTTAGAAAAAAATTCTTATTAATTATTAATATTAACTTTTTAATCTTAACTTTAACCTTTGTCTTAGAAAAAATGGGTTACACGAATAAATCAGTACTTTTTAACTGAAGAGTAAATACATAAAAGGATAAAATTTATTTTAAACTGGAATTAAAAAATTTATTGAAACAGTATAAAGTTTCGAATTAATTAAAAAGAAGATTTTATTATATCTAATTTTTAACTAGATGCTACAAAATTTTAAAATTTGATTGGCCTTTAGTAGTTTTTAAATCATAATTTAAATACTTTGAGATTGATATGAAGAAATTAAATTAAATTGTAGTATTAATAAAACAACTCATTTTATGTTAAATGATAATGAGAATATTTTCAGAGAATAATTTACAAGAAACGTAATTAAAATCATAATACATATAAATCTAACCACAACTCTGATAAAGTGTCTCAACTTGTTCAAAATTATAAATATAATATTAAACTGAGTATTATTTCTTTTATTTTAAATTATTGAAAAGCTAATATGCTACATTTAAACTATACAAAAATTTATATAATTTTGGTAAAATCGTAGAATGGGATTTGGCATCAAAAAATCCTTTCGACAAAGCGCCAAGTAATGGATTTGGACTGTAAATGTAGTAAATAGCCAAACAGTACAAGAAATCCGGTTTACCGAATTTGGCGACATATTGCCCAATTAGCGGCGCAAAAAGTTGCCAAATCCCAACGGCACCTATTTTGCGATTTGGCTATAATTTTTATTGCATTTCCGATATTGTAGACAAAATTATTCATGGTAGTAATAAATTTAATTTTAAATATTATATTATTTAAAATGTGCAATAAGCTTTTTTTGCACATCGTCTGATGACATTTAATTTTTATTTTTTGTGAACATTTTATTACTATGATATAAATTACTACGACATCGTTTGTATTGTCTGTGACATAATCAAAGATGTGAAACAAATAAAACACTAGAGTAATGATTAAAAACGTTAATTAATATGCTATAACGTTATAAATAATTTCCATTTAAAAAAATGCGATAAAATCACTGAATCAGGATCGTTGGGATTTGGCGTCCAAAATTATTTTCATCAATGCCCGCCAAGTAACGAGTTAAGAATTTAATTGAAGTGAATTTCAAAAAGTGCAAGAAACTTATCGCTAAAGCCGCATTCACACCAACACGTTAAGCAGTGAAGCGTGAAGAGTTGACCACTCACAAGCTTCAGGTTTCAACCGCTGAGACTTATTATTGGTCGACGATTTACGGCTGTAAATCGGCTTAACTCGTTAAACTTCATTAAACTTATTGTGAAATTTATGGCTCAGTTGGCGCTACAAAAAATTGCCAAATTCTAACGGCCCCTAATTTGCGATTTGCCAAAAAATGCTAATATGAATTTATTTTTATGTAGCGCCTGTGGCTAATACTAACAATAGATAAACATTAAGCAACGCGATCTGTATTGCATTTCGAACTGATTATGGAACTTCTAGAAGAGAGTGGGTATAACTTTTATTTAAGAGTCATTTAATAAAACAACTTAAAAATATGAGTAACTTAAGTTACATTATTTACATTAAAATTAAGTTACTTAAGTTGCATTAAAATTAACAACTTAATTTTAAGAGTATTTTTATTAAGAATTCTGTTTCATTTTATAATTTGCACGCATATCTATAGAATGTCTTAATATTGAAAATTAAGTAAAGCTTTAAATTACTTTGATTTATTATTTTATTTATTAGTACTTATTATTTTTAATTTTACATTGATTTATGTCTTGATGTGGTTTAAGTGCTCAAAATTATGAAAAATGAATGAAAATTGTATAAAAATGAGTTATTAATGATTTTATCTGATTTAAATTAATTAATTTATGAACATAGTGTAGCTTAAAATTTGATGAAACAAAATAAAATAGTATGCTTTGAACAAAGTTGGTTTACAATTCTGCCTGAAATGCTATTGAAAGTGTAAACAGTATTCAGTATGATTTTAGTTTGTTATTAACTTTGGGCCAAATCGCAAAATAGGGGCCGTTGGGATTTTGCGACGTTTTTGTGGCTCCAACTGAGTTATAAATCGCCAAATGTGGTAATTCGGGTTTTTTTTTGTATATTTTGCAACTCACTTCATTTACAGTTGCAACCCTTTATTTGGCGGACTTTGATGAAAAGATGGCGCCAAATACCAATTTTGCGATTTTGCCTAAGATTTATTTAATGTTTTAAATAAAACTTTGCTTAATGTAATCTCTAAGCTTAAATGTTTATAATATTAATTAACGAGCAATGAATTTTTCTTTATTGATTTATTCTTTACCAAAAATAAATCAATAATGATAATGCCAATTAAATCACAATGTCAATTCCCCAGTCTCAATGTCAACGTCTTAGGACCAGCAGTACTTATAATATTTTGATTATAACTTGGGGTTATAAAATCTAATTTTTGTTGAAAAATAATCGATAAATCCCCATCATAATTTGATATTTTTATCGGATTTTATTTTTCTTCTTATTTTTAGTAGTATTATTATAATTATTTCGTCAAAATTTGTATTGCTTTCTCCAATTTATTATCTATTTATTTATTTAGTAAAAGTATTTGGTACGTGAGATTTTAAAATACGATCTGGAATTCATTGATGTGTGAGAATAAAGGGAAAGAAAGTTTTCCAAAAACTTCCTTTAGGGGGAGTGGTAAAAAAGAGTATGTTGATTTATATAGTTAGTATATTCTTCCATCTGAAGAAAATTATCTAATGAATAAAAAAGAAAAACCTTAAATAATTCATATTGTAATGTAACATAAGATATAAGGTATATTTAGAAGAAATATTTTTTAGTTAAATCCTATATAAAAATACATATCAGTTCGAGTTTAATACCCGTTTTACTCAATAGAGAATGATAAAAATTCGTCAAATGTAAAATAATTTTTAGAAATTCTAAAATGGAACGTTTTTAATAAACTGCATAAATTGCAATAAATAGATGTTTTTTTTCTAAAAAAAAGATTCGTCAAGTAAGATAATTTGTCAAGTAAGGGTTTTTTTTTTTTTTTTTTTTTTTTTTTTTTTTGAGATTCATAGAAAATTTAAAGAAGAAGAAAAGGGCAACTAATAAAAAAACTAAACAAAAAATCTCGATAATCTTCAGCACCATAAAGATATAAGAAATATCAATGTCAATTTCTACTTAGTATCCTTTTTTACCAATGTAAAGGTGCATTAGATCAACATTAATCCTTAGCAGAAACAGATACACAGCATGTTGGAGAATTATTGGAATTACCAGAAATTATGAAAGAAAAACTAAAAGATATGAAAAAAATGTCTTTACTAACTAATAAAATAATTTCAAACGTTAAATAATGGTAAAAATCTAGAATCCTGTACCCTTTGTACCAAATGCATCCCAAGGTTGCCAAGCCGCCAAGTAAACATAATGATGAATGCCGCTGTTAGCTTTCGCGGTAAAACGATATTACGCCAAATTTCAACACTAGGATGCCAAATCGTCAAGTAAACAAGCAAAATAGCTGCCGAAGTTCAATGTCTTTGTAAAATGCTATTTTGCCAAAATTCATCACCAAAAATCGCAAATACGCCAACAATAGTAGCCAAACAGTTATTATTTCAAACTTTATTCCTTAAATTGCTTTTAAGGTAAATTTTATTCCTTAAATTGCTTTTAAGGTAAATTTTATTATTTAAATTGCTTTTATGCCAAAATTTATATTTTTATCGTCAAATTTTTTCACTATGCGAAATTTTATTTTTAAATTGCTTTTACGCCAAAATATATAGCTTTGTCGCCAAATTTTAGACCTAAAAGAAATTTGTTTACTAAAATGTGCTGTGCTGTGGGTGTGTATTATTTACATATACGGCTTTCGAATATGTATTGTTTACATATACGGCTTTCGAATGTGTATTGTTTACATATAAGAGAAATTTGTTTCCTAAAATGTGATGTGCTGTGGGTGTGTATTGTTTACATATAAGGCTTTCGAATGTTAATTTTTAGAATATGAATGAAAATATTTCATACATTCAAATCATACCAGATTTTTACATATTTCACAACGAAGTAATTCGAATTACAAATCCATAAAATCTTCATTTAATTTTTTTTTTTATTTATTTATTTTTTTATTTATTTTTTTTTTATTTATTTATTTATTTATTTATTTGTTAAATAATTCATTCCAGCCTATCATTTCAGAGACTTTAAGTTCTGAAATGCTAGCCTATGAGTACAAGTTAGGGCCGGATATTCGTACAGGTCTTGATTCAATGCTGTTCATGGATAGTATTATTCATATATTGGCACATTTATTAAAATTTACTTGTCACATTATTGAAGTTTGCAAAGACAGCACTACACAACTGTAACACATAACATACAAAACGAAATTATCTAACAAATATTTACAAATTCATCTTAAAAGCCAGTTCGTTTAAGAATCTTTACATCCTTCATACTGCCTCGAACTCTTCACTCGATTCCGCACACTCCCCCTTCTCTTTCTCCCTCTCCCCTTATCGGTTCTAAAATAGGGGAGAAAAACATGCAAAACCAAAGTGTAACGTAAGAGTCAACCCGTCCTTGAAAAAAAGATATATTAACTTCGAGTTCAAAGTTATAGTTTGTCGTGGGAATGCATGGTGGATCCTTACTCTATGTTTTAAAGAGGCTTGTCTAAGTTTTGCAAATCATTTTTATGTGTTAATTTCTCATTTATTTTGGCCTCATATCCATACAAACAACCTGATTACACATGGTAACTAACTAATACATTAAAAATGTATCAGCGTTGCTGAATAAGTTTATATTATTTATAGTAAAAGGAAGACATCTTTCTGGTGCTTTCTCCTCAGGTAAATTCAGAATGAATGGGTGTTATAATGCAAATGCAGGAGAATCCTTTTGAATTTCCTATGCTACTTGCCTATTAGAGCGAAAATAATCGATCACCAGAGATTGGGGCCAATCTTTTGATATTATAATGAAGCTCTAAAGGAGAACGCAAAGTCTGGAAAATCTGCATTCAAATTCGAACATGAATCCATGGACGACAAACAAAACAATTCCAAGGTTGAATAGCTTCCCTTCACACTAGACTGTACATATCATTGTTGTTTTATGGAATATAAATTAGAAGAAGTTGGAGAAACAATGCAGTTTTTTAAATGTTGACAACTTGAATTAGAATAATTCCTTGCTCTTTATTAGAATTTTTTATCGTTGTTATCGAAAGTTCTTTGAATAGTATTTGAATATTCGCTTGATTGTACTTTACATGTTGATTGAAAATAAATTAATTGATAAAGAATTGGTTGTGATATTTTTTGAAGTATTTTCTTTTTTTTTGGCATCTGCTATTAAATCAGGATGTTTATTGAAAATTTGATCTGGATGAAATCTTATTTACTTTAAATGGATATTAGTTGGTCTAGTTACAATGAAATACTGGGTAGACAGATAGTTCTGAAAAGCAAAAAAATTCTAGGTAGATAATAATTATGAAAAGCAATGAAATTCTATTTAGGCAGATAGTTTTGAAAAGCCATGCAATTCTAGGTAGGAAGATAGTTATGAAAAGCAATGAAATTCTAGGTACGCAGATCTGAAAAGCAATGAAATACTATGTAGGCAGATAGTTCTGAAAAACAATGAAATACTATGTAGGCAAATAGTTCTGAAAAGCAATCAAATACTATCTAGGCAAATATTTCTGAAAAGCAATGAAATACTAGCTAGGCAGATATTTCTGAAAAGCAATGAAATACTAGCTAGGCAGATATTTTTGAAAAGCAATGAAATACTAGCTAGGCAGATAGTTCTGAAAAGCAATGAAATACAAGGTAAGAAGATTATTCTGAAAAGAATTCACCATATTTGTTTAATAAAAACATATAATCAAATCTGAGATCAGAGAAAGGACTTAAATGGGGCTCTTCAATCATGCTCACTTTGAATAACCTCATTTCATTCTCATTTCCATTTATTCCTTACATTAATTCCTCTTTCTTCCAGTCTATTTGTTGTCACATCTGAAAGTTCAGCTAAAGAGCTTTCTGAGAAATAATTCACTAAATAATACCTCAGTACGACAACTATTTTCAAACCTGACAGCAAAAGCCACGTCTAGATATCAGAGAAAAAGTTTTTTTCTAGACCTAAGAGTTAAAACATATCCATATCTAGCAGCAAAAGCTATGCCCAGGCCTATGTGACATACAAAACAGATTCTATCAGGTCTAAACAAAATTCTCCTGACATGTTCCATCGTATTTCGAGAATCAAGTTAAGCGAAAAACCCTCTGTCGAGTTGTCGGTTTTTCTCTGCTCCTCAAAGAATGTTTGCGATACGAGAAATATTTGCGATACAATTGAAAAATCATTGGGATTTTCGGATTTCTTTTTGAAAATCAAACTTAAAACTCGCAAAAATTGTTAGCTTCTCGTTGGTTTACTTTCAGATTTGGAGAAAGGTTTTCCAATATGAATAACGATGATAAGTCGCTAAAATATTTTTCATAATATGAGAAATCACCTATATATCACTTTTCAAATAAGAGGAATTGCTGAAATAGACCAAATAGTAAAACGATCTATGGGTTTGTTCAGGTTTCGCTTATTTCAATCTCTGGGTTTGTTGTATTGAAGACTCCGGCATACGAAACTTTAATAGAATCTTTCGAGGAATACGATGCGAGAAATTCGATCACAAATTAAAAATATTCCAGAAATATATAATATCTAAAAATGAATGACAAACTATAGACAAAAGTTTTTTCAAAGATTTAGACAAAGGTTTTTCCAATATGAATAATCATGATAAGGCCTAAAATATTTTTCATGATATGAGAAATCACCTAGATATCACTTTTCAGATGAGGTGAATTGCTGAAATAGACCAGATAGTAAAACGATCTCTGGTTTGTTCAGATTTCGCTTACATCTAGATCGTTCGAGATTTCGTTTATTTCGATCTCTGGGTTTATTATTTTGAAGACATTTGAAGACTTTGGCATACGGAACTTTAGTAGAAGTTCAAGGAATGCGATGCGAGAAATTCAATCACGAATAAAAAATATTCCGGAGACACATAATATCTAAAAATGAATGTCAACCTTTGCATCGACATGTCCAAGCAAAGATCTTGCTCAGTGGACAAATATCTGAGCAATTGTTAATATTTTTTTTTTTTCGCTCTACGGTTATTTTGTGTTCTCTTTAGGCTAATTAGAACGGAGCCTCCAGTTAAACGTAAATTCCGAACCACTGAAAAACGACCATGCGACCGCAAAGATTCGAACCTGAAGTTTGTGGTACCAAAGGCCAGAGCGTTAGCAATTGGCCATCCGGTTGTTTAAAAATCAACCAATAACTTCAAAATAAAAAGAAGTTTTTTAACGTCATTTATTATCGAGTGCTCTTATTATAGAATATAAATATTTTATTTAATATTACTAATAATATTATTTTAATATTAATTTTATTAATACTATTTTTGATTAATATTATTTTATTGCGCTTTCTTTTCTTAAAATTTGTCGCAATAGATCTACCTCATTCTATATATAACCCAAATATAATACTACCAAATTTTATCAATGCATATTTTTATTTATATTTTGTTTATATTTATTATTTTTATTTTGCAGACATTTATTATTTATATTTTGTAGTTATTTATTATTTAAAAGTTGTAGATATTTATTATTTATATTTTGTAAATATTTATTATTTATAATTTGTTGATATTTATTGTTATTAATTTATGCATATTTATTTATATTTTGTATATTTGTAAATACTGTTTTCTTCTTATTTTTAATAATTTTTTTTTAATTTTAAAACTCTTTATATTTATACCAACTATCATATTTTCTACCAAAACGATTCTTTAATTTCAAAATGAGATTTTACTGATTTAATTGAAAATTCAAATAAAATCAGTAGAGTGCATTAAAAAGGAAATTAGTTTTTATTATATTAAACCAAAACACAAAAAAAATCTCTTATTAGTTTCAAAATTCTATTCATTTATTCGATAAATGTTGGAGAAATAAAATACAAGTTTCAAAGCATCTTAGGGGAAATCATTTTGAAACATAATTCAGATGAGTACCCTTTTACGATAGTGAAAACTGAATTACTTATTCCAATACTATAAATTTATGTTTATTTTAAAAAATATTAAAAATAAATCCTTTTATAATACGTACTAGTATAATAAGTCTATTTTTGGAAAAAATCTTTTGTAATACTTATGAGAATTTAATATCATAGATTTTAAATATAATTGATATCAATCCATTTTTATTTTTGAAATTCAATTTCATATACTATACAAGTTTATTTGAATTTAGCAGTTCAATTTTGAATGCCTTATACATTTCTAAAGCAAGTATTTCTTGAAACTTAAGAATCATTAATATGCAAATATTTCATTCTTACATTTTAAATTTTATATTAACTAATTAATCTTTGAAAAATATAAATGTGTAATGTGCAAGTTGGGCAATCAGATTGTAACTGGGTGTGGTTGATTGAGATATTTGAGGCACAAGTTGAAGAACTCACAGATTTATTTATACACGCACAATGTAAGTTTAATGCAAGATTAGTTAACTTGATTATTGAAACTAGAAATTGAAAATAATCTCAATGTACTGTATGAATGTAAATACTTTCAAATTCTGATCTTCATAATTATGATATTACAGCTTTTAAAATAAATGTGTTGTTATTTACAATAAAAAGGTATTGTAATGTATAAAATAGAAACTAGAAAGTTAAAAGAAATAAAAATACTAATCTAATAATAACTGAACTGTACAAATAATAAAATGGTTTTTAAAATTAATACCAGAACCAGGGCCGGATTTTCCTATAGGCTAACTAGGCCTAGGGCCTCAAGATCAAGAGGGGCCTACATTCAAATTGTTAGTAAAATTAGAATTACACTATTCTAAAAACAGTAAACACTAAAACACTGAATCAAAAATAAGGAGAAATTCTACACATATGAATAATAAACAAACATAATAAGTAATTTACAAACTTAAAAATGGGAGGTGAATGGGCCTCATAAGTGGAATAGCCTATGGCCTCTTTTCATCTAAATCCGGCCCTGACCTGAACTGCAAAAAAAGTAAGAAATAGCAAAATAGTAATTAATTGAATCGTAGACAAATTTTAATTTAATCACTAACCAAATTAGCAATAAAATAGCCCTAGAATATAATTTTTAAAAAATAATAAAACACAAGTTAAACAAGTAATATAAAAAAAAATTCCTACATTTTTTTTAATATATTACAGAAAAGCCCTTTACAATTAAAGTTGAAATTTTCCTTTTATATCTAGCTCATCTTAGATACATGCAACTTAAATCTAAAAAAAAAACTAAAATTAATTAATTTAATTTAATTAATGAATTAATATTTGAAAAAACTGTATTAACATCCAGTGTCATCCACTACAAGTTAAAAAAAATATCTGAACTCGAGTGGATGGAGGTAAATAATAGGTAGGAATTTAATAAAAAAAATAAATAAATTTATTCGACATAAATGGTGCCCATAAAATTCAGAATTTACCAAAACTGAAAGAAGAAAATATATTAAACAGAGAAAAAAAACTGTATAATTCCAATTTTATAAAAAGGCACGTAAGAGGAACTAAATAAAAAAGCATGTGAAAGAAATTTTAAAAAAATAATAAAAACTATAGAATTTTAAACGATTTTATAAAAAGGCACGTAAAATAAATTTAATAAAAAAGCAAGTGAAAGAAATTTAAATTAGTAACTAAGAATAGATCGTGAAAGAAATTTAAAAAAAATAAACCAATAAGAAACGTTGAAAATGGTCAGGACATCACTGACCCACTCTCCCCAAAACAATATCAATATATTTTATGGGTAAAAATCAAAAACCCAAGGAATTCATAATATATGAACAAGTTTTCTAATTACAAATAAATTTAGTACAATAAATCTATTTAGGAGATAAATAAATATTAATAATAAATCTATTTATAAATCTATTTTATTTCTATTTTATCGAAAATTGCGAATAAAAATGTCAACTATAATATAAGATATAAAAATTGACAAAACACTCTAAATTTTGCAATTATAAAAACTACTTATAATACATAATAAACGGTATACAAAATCTATATACAATAAAATCCAATATACCACTACACAAGAAAAAGGTTATTTAATTTATAGAGAAAATTAATACTGATATTAAAATTTTAGTGAATTTTTATTCACGAAGGCCTGTGAAAAAAAATTTGGGGGGTTTTCAGTTAGAATTGTACACAATATGGTCCATAGATAGCGCCACGATCGTTATTTATTTTTGAATTTTTTTTCTGAAGACACTTATTATTTTGAATCTTTTTATTTCGAAATTTAAATTCGTTTTTAATGTGTTACAATTAAATTAAATTATCTTTATTACAAAGAAATAGAATAATTTTTTATTTGTATAATAATTATATTTATATATTAATTATTTTTATATTTTTAAGAAATTATATTTTCAAATTTAATCATAAAACATTAATTATTTTACAAAAATTACAATTTACAATGATAATAATTTTTAATTTCTTAATAAAGAATTCTAAAATAATAGATTTTCTTAAAATTTGAAATAAACATTATCTAATTTTATTACAAATAATATTCAATAGATGGCAGTACGATGCATCTTAATGCATGTATTTTTTTTCTTTTATTTTCCTGCTGATTAAGAAAACTTTTAAAAATAGCATTTAATGTTGTATAACTGCATATGCACGAGCAAAATTGCATATATTTATGCATATTTAATGTATTATTAATGTACATAATTTAATATATCATTAATGTACATATATTATATTTTATATGTAGGTATAAGCGTGTGCATGTGTTCTAAGTGCATCACTGCCATGCATATACACGAGCATGCACGTATAAATACTCATTCGCATATAACCACACGCATAAAGTGCATTTGCATACATACGTAAATAAATATGCACTTGTATCTAAAGTGCACGCATAATCCTTCTTAATAAAAATAAATAAAATACAGATTAACTTATGCATATTTCAGCATACATTTTTATCCATATCAGTACATCAATATCAGTACATCAATATACATAGAGAAATATGTATTTAGACACACATATGCATATGCGTCTTTATAAACCTACACATGTATTAATTATGCAAATAATATCCTAATTTTGAGAGGGTGAATTTGAAATGCAAAAGTGTGGATTTGATTTGCCACACCATTATGTGTAATAACAAAAAGCTTAGTTGCAAAAAGTTTTATTAAATGGATTTGTTTAAAAAAAAAAAGGATTTAGTTTTTGAAACAAAAGAAAATATTTTTCAAAACAACAACAAGAGGCAGTTCAAAATTTTATCATATTTTAAAGCATCAACACATGCATTAGTAATTTTGAAATTAATTAATTCAAATTCATCATCATCATTTGTGGCGCAACAGCCCCAATTTGGGTCAAGGCCGTCTGCCTACTGGCATATTGCGAGAGGAGAGATGTTTTCTTTTTACGAGGTATTGTTGTCAGCCATATGAGACAGGAACCTATGGTTTAAAGTGGATTCCGAACCCCTCAACCCCCGCTACTCCTACCCGTGACCTGTGGTACCCAGCGCCAGAACATAGTTTTTATAATAAAAAAATTTTAAAGATTGGGCTTATAGTATAAGGGTTACCCATAAAATGTAGAATTTAATGTAAGAACAAAAGCATCACAGCAGTCGTAAACAAACAAAGAAAGACGATGTATCAAAATGTCGTGTTCAGGCAATGTATCATGTTCATCAGTTATTGTTCAAAACTGGAAAAAAAAAAGAGATTTAATGAAAAATAAAAATCTATATAATTCCAAACGATTTTATAAATTCACGTGAAAGAAAATTAAATAAACCTATAAGAATAGCTCGTGAAAGAAATTTAAAAAAAAATAATAAACCAATAAAAAACGTTGAAAATGATCCAGGACATCACTGACCCACTCTCTTCATAACAATACTCATATATTTTATGAATAATAAGTTTCCTTTAATAATTTTCCGAAAATACTTTGCATGCAACATCCTTAGAAGGTGAGAAAATTTATTTTTTCTAAATTATGATGTTATATTTCCTCCCATCATTAGTTATTTTTTAAGAAACTTCAGAAATTTTGGTGTAATTTCTTGCAAACTAATTAGAGATAAAAAAAATTATTGAATAGAAGTCATAAAGTTTTAAAAAATTAATGTATTATAAAACAAATTTCTAAACCTTACATTTCAGATGTTCCATGTATATATTAATCTTTACACATTTCATATATATTTAATATACCAGACATTTATTTTAATAGACTTCTTTTTATAAACGTTGCTATATAATTTGTAAGATATGTTATATAAATTTACTTATTTCCACATTACATTTTTCATATCTGTATCAAGAAAATTGAAGGAACCGACTACCTCCGTATCTCCAAATTAGCCAATTTTTATTATCATTTTTGTGTTTAGTGCCCCAAAATTAAGGAAAATTGATTTTCATGTTTTAGAAAAGCAGATTAATTTGTGTATCGCGCAGTTTTATTGCATGCATTAGCATAGTAATGGTTTTAATGCATTGTTAAAATTAAGTAAACTTGATATTAAAAATAAATATCTATACGAAAATTAAAAACTTGAGCCATTAGTTGCATAAAATTTAATGAATTGGTTATTAAATAACAACAGTAAATGAATATTATAATTTCTTTTGTCTTACCTGATTAAATAAGTATATTGAAGCATTTGTTTTTTCTTTAATTAAACTTTTTATAATAAAAAATTATTGAAAACACTTTGCATATTTAAATCAATCTATAATATTTTTTATTTTAATCCGTATAAATCCTCATAACAAGTTTTGCTTTAAATATTTATGTTTATGTTATATATTGTAAGGTTATAAATTAAAGCACTTTTAAACTTAGCATTCTTTTTTTCAAAATGTTTCTTAATAATTTAAAGTTATTTTAGGACAAAAATTAATAAAATAAATAAAAAGGAGTTTAACAATAAAACATTAATTTCAAGGGTAATATAAAATAAGTTAAAATATTATACTATCCATCAAAGAGTTTTTAAGAACTCTTTTTTTAGTTATATAAAATACTGTAGTGTGCAGGTTGGACAACCAGATTGTAACTAATTATTAGATTGTAGCTAGTGTGATTGGGTCGAGATACTTGAACACAGGTTGGAGAAATCTTATCTTTATTTATACATTCACAAACACCACACACATAGAATTAGGGGCATACAATATATAACACATTTAACGACGTATAATTATAGATTTGTGGAAGGACTCCACTTTTTAGCCGAAATCCCGATACTCAAGTAAGCACAGTGCGCGAAATATACTACTTCTCCGGGTAATAGTCTGTAGGTCAACTAATACACAGGGTTGTGTTAAATATTTTTCCTTTCGGGATGAAACACCATAAATTAAACGTTTCTGAGCGGGAGAGCAGGTTGCGCTGTATTTCCTCTCGGATGAGTGTATCGAGGCCGACTAATCATTTCTCCAGAACGCCACAGGGGACGCTCCTGCGAGTGCGTATATTTTTATCTAATAATGTAAGCATTTTTAATGATTACATTATTAGATAAAAAATTGCTAAGCAATGAATTTTTATTATATTTTAATATGTGAACGACCTTACAAAATGAAAACAAAAAATTCTTTACAAAAACTCTTTTTATTTTAAAGGCTTATTATCTGGAAAAACAATACAATTAAAGTGTATTGTTTTTTTTAATGCTTTTTTTTCCTTTCTTTATAAAAAAAAATTCGGTGTTTTATGACATAAAGACATTATTGTAAATCGCTATTTTTCATAAATACTTGTATTGCGACATGTTGCTAAATTTATTGATATATTTTATTGACATCATACTTATATTTTATTGACATCATCCTTATATTTTATTGACATCATCCTTATATTTTATTGACATCATCCTTATATTGTATTGACATTTCGATGTAATAGATTTGCTATTAATATAACCATTAATTCACATAGATATGTTATCCCTTTTCGACGAATTGCTGAATCTTTTATCAAATACCCATCAACAAATCATTTTTGAGTCAAACACTACAAAGCACTTACGGAAATCAACAATACAAACAAAGAAAAGCTTAACAACGCTTTAAATGCTAACAACACAATCGCATTTATGGAGAAAACAGCAATACACCATCAACTATAGCTTAGCGAGGATAATTTCTAAAAATTTAATGTAAATTTATTTTATTTTTAGTAACTTCAGATGACTTTTCTCCAGAACAAACCGTCATTATCCCATTAAACCGGAGGCACCTAAATTATAACACTGACGCACAAGGCTTCCAACACAAATTCGATTTTGATAATTCCAACAATAATTAGTAGTTTTGTTGAGATACTTGAGGCACGAATTGAACCCACATCTTTAGTTACGCACTCATAAACACCACACTTACAGTCACCGAAGTCAAGCATCATTGTGCGCGGTCAGTACTTGGGTGGGTGACCACCTGGGAACACCGCGTACCGTTGGCAAATTTGGGACCTGAATGGCCGAGTGTCTAGCGCTCTGACACTCGGTGCCACAGGTTTCGGGTTCAAATCCCGGCGGTGCCATGGATGTTTGTAGTGGTTCGGAATCTACTTCAAGCCGTAGGTCCCGGTCTCCTATGACTGTAAGAGCGTCACGGAGCCAAAGTCAGGCTTCTACCTACGGGTGCTCCATCACAACAGAAGCTGCTTCCTTCCCCTTCAATCATGAGCACGTATGGGCTCGTGGGCTTGGCCAGCCAAGTGGGATAAGAAACAACAACAAACACTTACAGTAAGAGACAACAATATTTAGCCTAAAATTCAGATACGCACAAGGAGCGCGAAATATACTTCCTCCCCGATTGAAAGCGTGTAGGCCAATTAATAGGCAGGGTTGCGCTAAATATACTTCCTCTCATAATGAGAGACTATAAATTAAACGTTTCTTAGCGGGAGTGTAGGGTTCACTGTACTTCCTCTCGGTTGAGAGTCTCGGGGCCTACTGACCATTTCTACTGAACACCACAGATGGTGCTCCTGCCAGGGAGTAGCATGGTTACAATACTAGATTTAAAAAATTGCTAAGTATTGATTTTATATTATTTGTTTATATGTGAAGGACCCTACAAAATGGAAACAAAAAATTCTTCAAAAATTATTTTTATTTTAAAAGCATTACTTGGAAGAACAATACATTTAAAGTATAATGTAGTCAACTTGAAAAAAAAAAAAAAAAAAAAAAGAAATTCTTTATTTTCTCTCTTTCTATATATAAAAATTGTTTACGGTGTTTTATGAAGACGAGTCTGTTTCGCTCACCTTTGATATATAATTGTTGCGACATGTTTTTATATTTGCTGTTGTCATCCTTATATTTTATTGATATTTAAATATAATAATTTGCTATTAATATCGCCATTAATTCACATAGATATGTTATCTTTTTTTTCAACGAATTATTAAAGCTTTTATCAAGTTCCCGTCAACAAATCATTTTTGAGTCAAACAGTACAAAGCACTTACGGAAATCAACAATACAAACAAAGAAAGCTTAACAGCACTTTAAATGCTAACAACACAATCACATTTATGGAGAAAACAGCAATACACCATCAACTATAGCTTAGCGAGGATAATTTCTAAAAATTTAATGCAAATTTATTTTTATTTTTAGTAACTTCAGATGACTTTTCTCCAGAACAAACCGTCATTATCCCATTAAACCGGAGGCACTTAAATTATAACACTGACGCACGACGGCTTCCAAAACAAATTCGATTTTGATAATTCAAACGCATCGTCCCGAAAACCACTTATGTATGTAAATATTCTCCATATGATTAATCTCGCCTTTCCATTAAGGCTATCTGATACTCCGCTTTTGAATCTCCTTTTCCCTGCGGGGTTAGCTTTCATCTAACTCCGAATCACGTCCCGGTTGTGACGTCAATTGAACACAAATGCAGAACAGGCCCTTTTTTACTTTCTTGTTGCTGTTCTTCTTCTTTCGTTTTATCATTATCGTGTTCCCCCCTCAGTGCTCCAGGTCTTTTCTGAAAAGGGTGCTCTCCGAAAAGGGTGTTCTCTCTCCTCTTCACTCGATAGATCGTAATAATCATGAGGTTGATGAAAAGGAAATTCAGTTTGCCAATCCTTCCCGCTTTCTATGGAGGAACCAAAGTTCCGGTACTTATGGATTTAATTACTTCTTCCAGTTTTATATCCTTAATTGAATTGGCTAAATCTCATAAATGGAAACTGTTTATTCATTATTAAATATTAATAACAAAGATTTTTTTTTTTTTTTTTTTTTGTATATTTCTTTATATGAACAACTGGTTATTTCGTGCTGTTATTATTCTAGTTCAATTTCGAATTTTGTAATTGATTTGTTTTTATTGAGATATGCCTATATTTAGAACTTATTATTTATTATATTATTTATCTTATTATTATTATTATTTATTATTATTATTTATTATTATCATTATTATTATTATTATTAATTATTATTTATTATATTATTGTTTATATTATTATTATTTATTCTATTTAGAATTTATTCTCTTTTTCAATAAATTGGTTATTGCAAAAGTACCACTATCTCTTCAATGCCTTAATCCTTTTCTTCTAATACTTATTTTTTAAAGGATGCACTGTAAAAATGTCTCTCCTCTTCAGTTCTTATTGCATAAATATCACTTTCTCTTCAATGCCAAGGATGCACGGTAAAAATGTCTGTCCTCTTTTGTCCTTTTACTGCATAAGTATCACTTTCTCTTCAAAAGGATGCACGGTAAAAATGTCTGTCCTCTTTTTGTCCTTTTTACTGCATAAGAATCACTTTCTCTTCAATGCCAAGGATGCACGGTAAAAATGTCTGTCCTCTTTTGTCCTTTTTACTACATGCTTCAATGCCAAGGATGCACGGTAAAAATGTCTGTCCTCTTTTGTCCTTTTTACTGCATAAGAATCACTTTCTCTTCAATGCCAAGGATGCACTGAAAAAATGTTTGTCCTCTTTTGTCTCTCTTACTACATAAGTATCACTTTCTCTTCAATGCCAAGGATGCACTGTAAAAATGTCTGTCTTTTTTTTCCCTCTTACTGCATAAGTATCACACTCTCTTCAATGGCTTGGTTGTTTTCTTCTAATACATATTTTTAAAGAATGCACTGTAAAAATCTCTATCCTCTTTTGTCCCTCTTACTACATAAGTATCACTTTCTCTTCAATGCCAAGGATGCACGGTAAAAATGTCTGTCCTCTTTTGTCCCTTTTACTGCATAAGTATCACACTCTCTTCAATGCCAAGGATGCACTGTAAAAATCTCTGTCCTCTTTTGTCCATCTTACTGCATAAGAATCACTTTCTCTTCAATGCTTTGGTTTTTTTCTTCTAATATTTATTTTTTTAAAGGATGCACTATGAAAATCTCAGTCCTCCTCTATACATCTTATTGCATAAGTATCCCTATATCTTTGATACTTTGGTTCTTTCCGCTAATAATTATTTTTAAAGGATGCAAAAATCTCTGTAATTATGAGAATGATGAAAAGGAAATTCAATTTGACAGTTATTCCCGCCTTCTACGGAACAATCAATGTTTCGGTTATTGTAGACTAATTAGCTCCAATTTTGTATCCTAATTCAATTAACTAAAGGTTCATAGGTTCAAAAATGCCAAATGTTCATTCATTATTAAATATTAAAAACAAATATTTTTTATGTATATCTTTATACTAACAACTGTGTATCTCTTTATACAAACAAGAATGTTATGATTCTTGTTCAATTTCAAATTTTGTAAGTTGATTTGTTTTTATTAAGACATGTCTATATTTAGAATTAAATTCGTTTATTCTCTTTTAAAATCAATTAAGGTATTGCATAAGTATCACTTTCTTTTCCTTGTTTTGGTTCTTTTCTTCTTATAATTATTTATTAAAGGATGCACAGTAAAATTCTCTGTCTTCTTCTCTGTAATCATGAAGATGATGAAGAGAATATTCAGTTTGACAGCTATTCCCGCTTTCTAAAGAATAATCAATGTTTCGGTAATTTGCTCCAATTTTGTATCCTGATCTAATCGGCTAAAGGTCGTAGGTTCAAAAAATGCAAACTGTTGACTAATGATTAAGTATGTAAATCAAGGAAGGGGAATTTTGCGTATCTCTTTGGGAAGGGGTTATTTCATGTTGTTATTATTCTCTGTCAGTCCCAAATTTTGTAGTTGATGTGTTCGTTCTGACATCTCTATGTTTAGAATTAAATTCATTTATATTCTTTTTCACTAATTTAAGTTGTGCATAGTTATTGTTCTCTCTTCAATGTCCAAAGTCTTACAATTATTACAATTATTTTATAAAATGTGCGCTGTAAAAATCTTTGTCCCTATTCTCCGGTATGTTATCATGAAGATGATGAAAAGAAAATTCAGTTTGCTAATTATTCCCGCCTTTTACAGAACAATTAAAGTTTCTGTAATTATGGATTAATTACGAATTTTTGTATCCTTATTCAATAGGCTTAATGTTATAGTTACAAATGCATAATGAAAACTGTGACTAATTATTAAATATCTAAAGACTTTTATGAATTTATTCAGAAATTAGATATTTCATGTTGTTATTACTGGTTATCAATCTCAAATTTGTTTATTTATTTTTTTTTTCACTAAGACATATTTATAACTAGAATTAAATTCATTCATTATCTTTCTCGCTAAATTAAGGTGCTGCATAAGTATGATTTTCCTCTCCAATACTTCAGTTCTGCTAACAATTATCCCAGTTCTTATTATCAGGCATTATTAGTAACAATTATTAGTAATTCAGCTAAGCATTGTCAAAGATGTATTGTAAAATTCATTATCCTCCTAATATACAGGGTGGTATAATTAAAGTCCCACTTTTAAAATGCTGTAAAAAAAGAACCACTCGTCACAATGAGTTCAAATTTGAACTGAAGACGCTTGAAGAAGGGGGAAACGGTAAGGCATCAAAACAAATTCCAAATTGTATTAATAGATGGCGTTGTAAGAAGCATAAAGAAAGTGAATTCAGCTGCCAGTGATATTTTGAATCGAAATTACAACGTATTTGGCTTGAGTTGCACATCAAACCAACTGTAGTGTTGAATGGGCTTGATTGTTTTGTTTTTTTGACAAAAAATGACTTCGAAGTCATTCAACAGTTGCGACACCGTTAGTGGAAAGCCCATCCACCACGGCAAGGTCATACCAAATTGGATGGGAAAAATCGGTGGAACATTTTTTTGATGCCATACCGTTTCCACATTCTTCAAGTATCTTCAGTTCAAATTTGAATTCATTGTGACGAGAGGTTCTTGTTTTACATTTGAAAAAGGGACTTTAATTATAATCACCCTGTAATAATTAGAGCTATATGTAATTTGATTAATTACTTCTCTAATATAATATAATTTGATTAATTACAATTTGATATGAAATCAAAAAGTACGTAGATTGTTTATCAATTTTTTTAGTTCATGTTTTTTTTATTAAAAAAATAATTCTATAAATATAATTAAAATCATTGTTCATTTTTGAAGTTAAATTAGGTTCTGACGTCAATTATGCAATCTCACATCTCTAGATCTCGTTTACCTAATTTTAGTTGTTACCTAATTTTAGTCTTGACCTAATTTAGTCACTTTCTCTCAGTTCTTCCTTCCGTCAACATTAAATTGAAGAATGTGAACTGAATAATTTCTGTTTGTGTGTTTTAAGTTGACTGGTAATTTCTTTTTATGATGAAGTTGATGAAAGTAATTCATTTTCAAATTTCATTAAATTCTTCATTTGGGTAAATATTGAGGGTACCATAAATTACAAAGGGAGTTTCAGCTGTTAAGCATCTCAAATTGAGAATTATATAATTATAAAAATAATTTTAGAAATCGGGTTTTTTCCCATTATTATTATTAACATCCCAATATTTCAGTTTCATTATCTTGAACTGAATAATCTAAGTGTATGCTTCGTTTTGACTGGCAATTTCTTATAATGATTATGAAGGACGATGAAAATAAAATTTAGCTTGCCAATCACTCCAACTGTTTACATAAACATCAAGGATCCAATAATTGCAGAATAATAGTTATTCTTTCCGTTAACATTATTTTGAAGAGAATAATTTATGCATTTGTTTCGTTTTGACTGGCAATTTCTTATAATGATTATGAAGGACGATGAAAATAAAATTTAGCTTGCCAATCACAATCACTCAACTGTTTACATAAACATCAAGGATCCAATAATTGCAGAATAATAGTTATTCTTTTTAACATTATTTTGAAGAGAATAATTTATGCATTTGTTTCGTTTTCTTATAATGATTATGAAGGAGGATAAACCGATCCAATAATTGCAGAATAATAGTTATTCTTTCCGTTAACATTATTTTGAAGAGAATAATTTATGCGTTTGTTTCGTTTTGACTGGCAATTTCTTATAATGATTATGAAGGACGATGAAAATAAAATTTAGCTTGCCAATCACTCCAACTGTTTACATAAACATCAAGGATCCAATAATTGCAGAATAATAGTTATTCTTTCCGTTAACATTATTTTGAAGAGAATAATTTATGCATTTGTTTCGTTTTGGCTGGCAAGTTCTTATAATGATTATGAAGGATTTATTTTATTTTTAAGTATCTAAAAAGGAATCATTTCCTTATGGATATTATTACATTTTGTTCAATATAAAATTAAGTATTCCCTACATTTTTAAAACAGTTTAGTTCATTTTGAACTGTGATATTTTTCTCGATGTAAAATTAATTTAAGTAATTTATTTGTTTAAAAATCCATTTTTTTCCAATTAAAAATAATTTTATTATTAATTCCTATCTTCGTATTTAAAATTTTCATATTAGTATTACGTATAAATTTTCATTTCGTACTACAAAATGACATTTTCTTTTTGTAACAGATAGTTTTGTAATTGACATAATTTTATTTAATAAGGAAACTATCAGTTTTGCATTAAATATCTTCATTATCTAATGAAATAAATCTCAAACTAGTTATAATCTGGAAGTTCTCAAGGGTAATGTTTAATCAATAAGAAAGAGGGGGGTAAATAAATTTAGCTGTTAAGAGTCTCAAATGGAGAAATTTTGATGTCAATTATATAATTTTATAAATCTTTTTTTTTTTTTTTAAATTGTTATTAATCTCCCAATATTCAGTTCTTCTTTCCGTAACATTATCTTGAAGAGTATGAACTGAATAATTCATGTGTATATTTCGTTTTGATTGGCAATTTCTTATAATGATTATGAAGGATGATGAAAATAGAATTTACCTTGCCAAGGTCTCAGATAAATTTTAATTTCATACTGTAGAATCACAAAATTTTCTTTATTTCTTTCTTTCTTTTTGATAATAATATGAAACAAATATAATGTCAATAAAAAAAATCAATACCTATACGTAGTTTTGTAATTGGCATAATTTTATTTGATAAGGAAATTCTCAATTTTGCATTAAATAACTTCATTATTCATTTATGAAATAATTTCTGAAACTCCTTCAAACTGAAAATTATATAATTTCTCATGTTAGATTGATAAAATTAACTGAAAACCTGATTAAATAGTAAACCACACTAATTATTATTATTATTTCTTTATTTTAATTTTATTGATAAATTGATTAAATTTAACTGTAACTAATTTTGCATACAATTAAAATAATTATGAATTACCCCAAAAGACTAAATAAAGCTCATTATTTATCAAACATTAATTTTAATTAATTCAGAAACATCTTAATGTTACATTTTGTCCAATATAAAATTATTATTCCCTAACTGTATTTAAAAATCATGTTTTCATTATATGAAACTCATTTTAAAAGAAAATATTTTAATATTATTATGCCTTTAAAATTGGCTAGCACTCTGGCGCTCGGTACCACAGGTTTCGGGTTCGAGTCCCGACACTGCCATGGATGTTTGTAGTGGTTCGGAATCCACTTTAAGCCGTAGGTCCCGAACTAACATGATCGTAGAGCGTTGCAGGGGTATTGTTACACAACGTCCGTAGCTTATCTTCAAGTTATACGCACCTCCTGAGTAGAGCTAAGTGAGTAACGTCGGTGCAGCGCCTGCCTTAAGACATCAATGCTTACCAGCTGCATTAGAACTTAAAAATGCCTTTAAAATTAATTTTAAATTAATTCACTTAAAATTTAAAACAAGATCAAAATTGACCTTAATAAATTTGCCAGGAGTATATAAACATCAAAATTATTATAAAATATCTTACCTCTTTTAACAATTCAAATTGCACAAAATTCTTTAATTTCCTTATTAAAAAACTTTTATATTACAAAATGTTATCTTATCAAAATTGTTTTTCAGTAAAATACTTAGACTAGAAAGTCTGCGCGTGCTTAATAAATTAAGTCACCAACTTCATAAATAAATTAAATTAAATTAATTATGCTCAAATGCATTATTCATTTTCAATTAGTTTGTTTATCATATATCTATCAATTTATTTTTGAGTTTCCTTATGAAATATCTGGAAAAATAAAACTTCCTGCAACTTAAGTAAACAGCAAAATTTCCTTTAGCAAATTTGCTTAAAAAAATCCCACATTTTATAAATGTTCTGCATGATGCAATATGTTTTATTAAACGAATTTCTTATCAGATAAGAGTAGCTAACATTATATATATCCTATTAGACTGTTTTATGAACTAATTACTAACTCAAATACCTGAGGCATTGGAACTAATTAGCAAATTTTTCGGTTTCAGCATTTATTACTCTTTTTGTTATAATTGCTACAATATAAATTTAAATGAGTTTAGTCATTATTTTTAGCATTGCAACATATTAATTTGATAAAGAAATGTGGTTATATAAATATTATTGCAGCTAATATTTAAATTATCTTTTTTTTGACATAATTGTTATAGTTAAACAAATATCAAAAATAATAGAAAATGTTGTTGTTTTGGTATTTTGTATATAATAAATATGCATATTGTAAAAGTATAACATTTATAGAAATATTATTAAATATTATTGTATATAATAATTATAAATATTATAAAAATATTATACTTCTATAAATATTATTATGTAAACACTATTAAATATTATTCCAGCTAATATTTAAAATATCTTAATTTGACAAAAATATTATAGATAAACTGTAATATATCAAAAATAATAAAAGATATCGCTTTTTTGTATTATGCATATAATAGTTATAAATATTATAAAAATATAGTATTCATATAAATATTGTTGTATATATATGTTATATAAATATAATAAAAAAGGTAATAATTTTTTTAGTAAATATTTGGTAATATAAAGGATTTTCGATTTTTATAATTATCAATATTATAAAAATATAATATTTATATAAACATTATTATATAAATACTATTAAATATTATTGAACAGATTGGCTACATAAATATTATTGCAGCTAATATATAAATTATCTTTATTTTAAATAAACAATAATTTATCAAAAATAATACAAAATATAGCTTTTTGTATTAATCAGAACCTTTTTTGTATTGTTCAATAATTGTTTTGTATTGTTCAAATTTCGTCTGTATTCAAATGAAAATCATAAACTTACTGAAGATTTATAATTTTCGCAATTTTGCCATATTGGTTGATATATGACATCAATACATAAATTTGTTTATTATACATTCTTATGGAATCATCTTCTTACGTTAAAGAATTTAATTGCTTTTGTTTTATTGTCAATTTTTCTTGACACAAATTGGACAATCGCTCTGTAAAAAGGCTAATAATTCAGTACAATAAGCTTTAAAATCTCTTTGTATTTTAACACAAATTGATAAATCATTTTGTGAAATGATAATAATTTACTTAAAAGGCCTTTAGCATGTTTTTTTGCAAATAAAACAAATTGATTTATTGCTTTTGGGAAAAAGATAGTAATTTAGTAAATGGGTCTTTAAATTTCTGCATTTAAAAAAAATACGTCAATTGTTTTGTTACATGAATAATAATTTACCAAAATTAGTATGTTTTGTTTGTTTGTAATTTAGTTTGTTTTTAAATTAGAAAACTATATAAAATATTCAAGTAAAATTAGAATTTAAATCAGGACTGATCAGCTGTCTCTTTTTTTTAAAAATAATCACGATTTTTATTTTTTATATATATTTTTTTTATTTTATTTTATAATTACGATAATGAAATATATAAGTCGCACTTTTAATTTACAATCGCAAAATCTCTAATTTAACTAAAAAGGCATAATAAATAAAATACCACCTTACTACTATTCGAAGACTATTTAAGTACAGTGTAATATTAACGTTAGATTAAAATATCACACATTTGCCTGTTTACTTTTTTTTTTAATTTTGTGATAGCTTCATTTTAAAAACAAAATTTGTAGTAAATGTCGCCGTTTGTTTATGCAACTGGATCTGGGTGTGGTCAAGCCCTAAGAACACATATTTCAAAACACATCACTTTAATTACAAGCGCACAAGCACGAGCACAACACACCACAAAGATTAATAAACAACAGACATTTAAAGTGATATACTTATATTAAAGCGGGGACTGAATGGCCGAGTAGCTAGCGCTCTGGCACTCAGTACCACAGGTTTCGGGTTCGAGTCCCGGCGGTGCCATGGATGTCTGTAGTGGTTCAAAATCCACTTTAAAAAGTAGGTCCCGGTCTAATAGGATCGTAGAGCGTTGCGGGAGCATTGTTACTCCGCGTCCGTGGCTTATCTTCAAGTGACACGCGCCTCCTGGGTCATGCAAAGTGAGTACGTCTGTGCAACGCTTGCTTTAAGGCATCCAAGACGTCCATGTCTGTGTTTGCCAGCTGCATTAGAAAAAAAAATGTAGCACACAAATGTACATGGTAGTTTTTTATTTTATAAATCGGTGAATTTTAAATTCTAGAACTACTATTTTGAAGATTCAAAATGGTTAGTTTTTATCCTTTAGTTATTAGCATGGCAATTACTTCGATATTGTTGTTGTGTCTAACCCTCAGTGTTCTACGGTGCAGGACGGATATCCCATGAGTAATCTACTCATGGATAGAGGAAAAACGGCAGTTTCTGTTGAGATAGAGCAGCCGTAGGTAGAAGTCTGACTTAGCTCCATGACGCTGAAGAAAGAAAACAGTGCCTTCCGGGAGGAGGAACTATCTCGCATGTGCCTATCGTATGGAAGAAAACCTGGAAAAATCCCACCAAATAGTCTGACGAACGAGGCAAGATACTGAACGTCACAAACGCCATCAAATCTCCTCGTTTTTTGAAACAGTGTCTACAGCAAAGCCAGAGGATTGAATCTCCGCCCTAATACTCACCATCGGCTTACGTTGCCACTAGTCGGGGATAATTTTGATGTAAACAATACTATCAGAGATTTCAACAATATTAAGATACAGACACAAAGCAAGGCGGAGAACAGTTAATGTTAAATTTAATGTCGGTTGTTAACCAAGCATAAATGTTAAATTAGCTTTGAATGATAATAAAGCATCAATGCTACATTAGATTTATTATGGATTGAATTTTTTATTTTATTTTTTCATTAAATCTAAATTGCAAAATATAAGCAGCAAGTGATTGTAACTTTATCTTGTTGAAGCATGTTTCGCAAACTATTTTTAATTTCGAATTTTATTACTGAAATTAACAACTAATGAATGCACTGGGACCTGATGGCCAAGTGGCTAGCATTAAGGCGCTCGGTACCACAGGTTTCGGGTTCGAGTCCCGGGCCCGTGACTTGGATGTTTGTAGTGGTTCGGATTGTTTGTTTGGTTTGTCACTCTACGGTCATCTTCTGCACACGAGGACTAAACAGACCGGGGCCTACAGTTTAAAGTGGATTCCGAACCACTCACAAACATCCATGCCACCACCAGGATTTGAACTTGGAGCTTGTGGTACCAAAGGCCAGAGCTCTAGCCAATTGGCCATCAAGCCACTGTAGGGGTTCAGAATTCACTTTAAAACGTAGATCCCAGTCTAATAGGATCGTTAAGCGTTGTGGGGGTAGTGTAACTCGCGTTCGTAGCATATCTTCAAACTACACGTGTCCCCTAAAAGTGCTAAATGAGTAACACGGATGCAGCCTTACTTATGGCATAAAGATTAACTCTCTCTGTATTGCCAGCTGCATTACAAAAAAAATGAAATTACTAAAGTCAGAAATAAACTAGTTTAAAATTTCCCTATTCTCTGGGTTTTTTACTGAATTAATAATATACTTTTATCTTTAAATTGAGGGTACGAACAGTGGTATAGGTTTTATATGGTAAACAGTAACGATAAAAAATTTGTATCTTTAAATTTAATGCAAATGGCAAATTTTTGTCTGGGTTATAATTGAAATTGAAGAATTGATATCCGTATAACAGTTCTAAATTTGCATCAGTATCTAAATTAAATGTCTTTTTGACATTTCAAAATAAGTCTCATTCTTTCTAACAATATCGGAAGTCTTTAACTAAAAGGTTATCAACTCATCAACAACAGACGTGCACTGCTTCTTCTATGTAAGAAGATAAAAACGTAATCAACATGTGGATCTTGTGTCAACCGCAAGTCTGCACGTGTTGAAGCACGCGCATTTTGGGTTGTCTACTGGTTTAAAAAAATAAAATGCGTCTTTATTTAAATTATTCGTTAAACAAAGGAATTCCTAATTATCTGCGATATCTTTCATTTTTGTTAATAATTTTTACTCGTTTATGGTATCCAACTACATTATAAAGGTCAATTTTCGATTGTATTGGGCAGCAATTATTATTATTAATATTATTATTATTATTTTCTTCACATTTATGTCCCTAAAACCGTGGAAGTCAAGGTCATGATGTAGGGCAACAAATTTTTTGCAGAGGAATTGTATATTATATTATGTTATATTGTTTGTTGTTGTTGTTTCTTATCCCACTTGGCTGGCCAAGCCCACGAGCCCTGACGTGCTCATGATTGAAGGGGAAGGCAGCATGTTGTGATGGAGCACCCGTAGGTAAAACTTTTGCTCCGTGACGCTCTTACAGTCATAGGAGACTGGGACCTACAGCTTAAATGGATTCCGAACCACTACAAACATCCATGGCAATTCAAACCTTGGCACCGAGCGCCAGAGCGCAATTGCAGACACTCGGCCATTCAGGTCCCAAAAACGGCACGTGGTGTTCCCAGGTGGTCACCCACCCAAGTACTGACCGCGCCCAATGATGCTTGACTTCGGTGATCTAACGAATGTTATATTGTATATATATATATATATATATATATAACGAAAGAAGTAAAATGCCATGAAACATATTTCATTTAATTACATTATAAAACATTTTTATTGTAGAAATGGATTAAAAATTAATTGACTTTAATTCAAAAATCAATTAAAAGTAAATTAAAATTAAATTGACACGTCTTTTGTTAATATATTTATTCGTCTTTTGTCAATTTAGGTTATAAATTTGTTAATATAATGGAAGCAATCTTACTATATTAATCTTAATTCTTATAAAATTTTGACTAAAATACTTCTTACCTTATTTTGACTATAATTGAAGAATAATTTTAGTTAAAGGGAAATGCCAAGAATTTGTTATTAGTAAATATGAAACATGATCCATTTAAATCCGTAATGCTTGTTTGTCTTAGGAGATTTGGTACACATGTTAAGATCACCTACTTTAATGTATGTTATAGTAGTAGTAGTGCAAAGTAGTTTAGCCTCCACTTCTGGTAGACGGAAGGTACATCTAGTTTCCGGGTGTATCAATCAGCTGGTGGTTACCAGACTCTATGGTTTGGAACTGCTTAAGGATTCAAGTGATGGACCGCTTTCGGGCCACCTCGTTAAAGGTGGGGGTCGCCTCAGGGAAGTTATCATAATG
This sequence comes from Caerostris darwini, assembly GCA_021605075.1. Taxonomy (NCBI): domain Eukaryota; kingdom Metazoa; phylum Arthropoda; class Arachnida; order Araneae; family Araneidae; genus Caerostris; species Caerostris darwini. The sequence goes on from BPLQ01008840.1 coordinate 347,041, forward strand.
GTATAGGTCCTTTTCTCAGAAACTAGACGAGTCATAGTATTTTTATGTATATTAAAAATGCTTTAATTCTAATTTAATCTGAATTTAAAATTTGGGAATTTTTTTTTTTTTTTTTTTTTTTTTTTTTTTTAATCATTAAAAAAAATCATTGAAATTATATCCAAAATAAAAAACACAAAACATTATGATGGCCCATCTAAGAAAGTCAGCCAATCAAAAGTTAGATTGGACAAGTGGTCAAGATTTTGAATGGCTTGGAGTTCTAAATATTTAGTTATCCCGCTATAATTACTGTGAATTTCAAGGCACCTTGAACATAGAAAAGCATGACTATGTATGTCTCGTTCAGGTCAATGACAACAATGTATATCTATAAATCAATATATCTCTATAAACAATGTATACTCTACAAGAATCTCCCAACGTATATCTATAAATCAATGTATCTCTATAAACAATGTATACTCTACAACTCTCTAGCAACCTGATGGCCAAGTGACTAGCGTTCTGGCCTTTGGTATCACAGACTTCAGAGTACTAGCGGTGGCATGGGTTTGTTAGTGGTTCGGAATCCACTTTAAAATGTAGGTCCCGGTCTGTTTAGCCTCGTGTGCACAAGATTACTGTAAAACAACAACCAAAGCAGATCTACAACAATCTCCCAATGTATCTCTATATATCAATGTATTTCTATAAAAATGTATAACTCTACAACAATCTCTCATTGTATTTCTGTGTATCTCTACAAACTCTTATTAAATGTGTTTGCATTGTATTTTTTTACCATGATATTTCAATCGTTATTAAAAGTCGTTTTTCTTTTTATTTACCAGGGTGTTTTAACCGGAGAGACGGAAAACAACAACGCAAAATGGACGCTGACAGCCATGGAGAAGTACATGCGGGACGAAAGCGAAGCCAGCGTGGCTTTGGGACTGGTGTCCCAGCCGCCGCCGACCAACAACGCGGCCTACAACAAGCGCGGCAAACCCCCCACCATGGCTGCTCAGCAACAACAACAGCAACAGCACAACGCCATGCCGAACGGCGATGCCCAAGAGAGCGCTGGGGAGGAGACCAGCCCGTCCTGGGCCTCCAGCAGCACTGGGAACACCCCCTCCTTCGGCAGCAGTGGCGTCACGTTCGAATTCAATGAAGAAAACGATAAGGCGGCACCCATCATCACTACAACCACCTGCACCCCCCATTCGACACCAGAGAAGGGTCACAGGAGGAGTTCTGGAGCGACTGTCACCCTTTCGTCGAGTTCTGATTTGTTGGAAGCCTTGGATTCTGGACTGGAACTGTCTCTCAGCAAGTCGAGGAAATCTCGGAAGGATTCTGACAGCAGCATGAAGGGCAACATGAAGACGTCTGGATCTCACGGGGGCACTCCCACCAAGACCAGTAAACTCAGCAAATTGCTGAGGCGGACACATAGTGCTGGATGTTCCAAAGATGTGGCCAATCAAAGTTCGTTCTTGAAGGAGAAGGCGGTGAGTTAGTGGATTGCTTAAATTCTGCATGTAATTTGTGATTTTAGGAAGGAAATTGATGTGATGGTAGTTGGAGAGGCGTCACTGATATTTTAAAATTTTCTCTGTAATGTTATTTGCTTGTAAATTTTAATAAATCATATATGCAGCAAGTTTAGTCAGACCAGCTACCTGGTGGGACAGATTGAAATAGGGCTGTTTAAGAAAGTTAAATTCAGAAGTTGCAATAAATATAATTTTAATTTTTAATAATTAAAATTTAACTGTTAAATTTTTTTCCATTCAAAATAGTATCGCGCTACTTATAACTGACTAGCTCCCTTAACAAATATTCGATTCGTCCATTTCCTTTGTTTACTTTTTCACTATATACCAGGTTGAACATTATACAGCTATTCTTGAAGAATTATTATACAGCAGTATGCAGCCATTATTATTAGAACAGTATACAGCTATTCTTGAAGAATTATTATACAGCAGTATGCAGCCATTATTATTAGAACAGTATACAGCTATTCTTGAAGAATTATTATACAGCAGTATGCAGCCATTATTATTAGAACAGTATACAGCTATTCTTGAAGAATTATTATACAGCAGTATGCAGCCATTATTATTAGAACAGTATACAGCTATTCCTGAAGAATTATTATACAGCTATTATTATTAGAACTTATTATTAGGACAGTATATAGCTATTCCTGAAGAATTATTATTAGAATAGTATACAACTATTCCAAATATTTTAGAAGAATTATTTTATGAAAATAATATTGAAAATGTCTCCCCTTTCTTTATAAACTCAATTTGAACCTGTCTCAACATGTAATATCAATTCATCCAAAATATTTGGACAATTTTTGTAAAATTTTCCTTTTTAGTAACCCAGAGGGAAAAAATGGGATATAAAATTATAAAATTGATTCATTGTATTTGTCTAAATGAATCAGCCTGTACTTTTTCTTTTTATGACAAAGGCGTCGAATATATGATTGATGGTAAGCAAGTGCACGAATCGTGCCATCTAAAGAAATAATTCTAAAGTTGGAATTATTATACTTTTTTTTCTGTATTTCAATAAAGCATCTTTCTTTTATGTAACCGTACTACAGTTATTTAAAATCTTAGTAAAGAAAGCATATTTATTTAATTTGGCTTAAACTATGAAATATCAACAAAATGTCGACAAAGTCAATAAAAAAACAACAGCAGATTCAAATAATTGCTTCTCTAGTTCATATAATCATACATGGGATTAATTATTAAATTAATTCTTTAATGTAGCACATCACAGTTGCATAATATTAACGAACAAAGACAATATCAAAACAACCATATTTTCAATTCTGTATCACTACAACTAGAATTTCAGTCCAGAAAAACGAAACAGGTATGAGGGGAAATTTCCTAATGGAGTCGCATCTCTTCACTTCGCTTCACAAGTTAAGTTGTAAGATTCGGTGTCACAATAAAATACAATCTCAGAAAATTCTATTTTGTATCAATTTTCATTTTATACATTTCAATTTCATACATAGCATTAACGAACAAATACCATCGCAGTTTCAAATTTGTATCATTACAACTAGAATTGCAGTGCTGAAAAACGGAACAGGTATGAGGGGAAATTTCCTAATGGAGTCACATCTCTTCACTTCGTTTCACACTCTAAGTTGTACGATTTGGTGTAGCACTAGAATATATCTCAGAAAATTCTATTCCGTAATAATTTTCTTTTTTGAATTTCTTCTTCATCTTCATTAGAACAACAACCCCATGATGGGCCAATGCATTCTGCCAACTGGCAGATTTCGAGACAAGAGATGTTTTCATTTTATGGGGTCACAGTTACATAACATTAACGAACAAGAAAATACAACCACAGTTTCAAATTTGCATCACTACAACTATAATTTCATAGTTGCACAACACTAACGAACAAACAAATACAACTAAACATGCATTTAGTATCATAACTTCAAATGCGTTCTCTTAAACTAATCGAGTGTTGCATTTATAATGTATAAGTGTGTTCTAATGTATTTCAGTAGTATAGTATATTCCGTTCTAATGTATTTCAGAAGTATAGTATATTGCTTTCTAATGTATTTCATTAGTGTAGTATGTTAAGTACATTATATGTCGTTCTAGCAGTCAACGGCCACATCACAAGATCAATTGTTAATCACTTAGTATTATAACAACTTCAAATGCGTTTTCTTTAATGAACGAACTCTTGGGAATGCTTAAACTAATACATATCTGTCGTTCCAGTTCGTACGACTTCAAATAAAAACCTCCTGTATTTGAAAATAAAATAGAATTGCATCTAAAAATATTATAAACCTGATAACTGATTCATTATTGTATTTGCAAATTAGGTGACAAAGGCTAATGTCCCATAACTTCTTTGTTTATTATATGAAAAGAATTCACAAAATTATCCTTATATAATGTGTAAAAGTGAACCCAAAAAAATTTAAATATAATGTTCAAAAAGCGAGAAAACAAAAGGTTGAGGTTAAACGGTAGGCCCATTATTCAGTAACAATATTTATAAAGAACGTATCTTTCATGTCAAAATTAAAATTAATTAATTTTTTTCTCTTACTGATAGCTCAAACTACACTCATGTCCATAAATTAAGGATAATGAAGTTCAGGCAAAGAAAGAGACAGACGCAAAACAAATTTGACTTATTTGTAAAGTCTATTTATTAAACAAAAGGTAAAGAGCAAAAAAGATGTTTGACATAATTAATAAAAATTGCGATTTTTACTCCCTGGAGCAAATTTCAAAAAAGAACCTATTTACTAAAAACTGTATAACATGGTTAGTATGATGGTTAATATGGAGTATGTCTCCCGGACGATGCAATACAGGCCTTACAACGCCGAGGCATGCTGAGTATCAAATTATCAATCTGATCTTGGGGAATATTACACCACTCATCAAATAATGCCCTCCGAAGTTCCGGTTGACGGACTGCAATTCGTCGGCCAAGCATATCCCACACATGCTCTATTGGATTCAAGTCCGGTGAGTATGCTGGCCAATCCATACGGGTGATGTCCTCCAATTGAAAGCATTCGTCTACAATGTTTGCACGGTGAGGACGGGCGTTGTCATCCATAAACATAAATTCAGCCCCCATGGCGCCACGAAACAAACGTACATGTTGTTCCAGAATGACATCCCGATAGATGTGGCCTGTCATCGTTACACTCTGAACATGCAGGTCAGTTCTGGAACCAAGAATAATTCCTCCCCAAACGAGCCATCCTGCACCACCGTAACGGTGTCGTTCAATGGTGTTCTCTTGGTGGTAACGGGTACCTGGCGCTCTCCATATGAAAGTCCGGCGAGAATCAGGCTGCAAACTAAACCTGGACTCGTCAGAAAACATCACACTGTTGCGGTGTCCACAATGCATGCTCTCTACTCCAGGTTAATCGCAGGCGACAGTGAGTTGCGGTAAGTGGAACACATCTGACAGGCCTACGAGCATATAGACCAATGTGTCCTAAGCGTCTGTACACGGTCTGCCTTGAAACTGTCGTACCTGTAGCTGAAGAGAGCTGACGAGACAGGTCTGATGCTGTGTTCCGTCTGTTTCTTTTGGCGGTAACTGCTAAATACCGGTCCTCATTCGGCGTTGCAACTCGGGGGCGACCTGTGCTGTAACATCTACTCGCATTACCATCATCTTGGAATCGTTGCCAAAGCCTGGAGATGACACTCTGGGCGATTCCAAGTTCCTCGGATACTTCCAGCTGGGTACGTTCACATTCCAGTCGTCCGATAATTCTACCACGTAAAAAATCATCCAAATGCTTCCTTTGTGCCATAACTATGCGGTTATTGCACTGAAAGGCTTTAAAGCGTTTGTGAACAATTTTATTTCTTTGCCACCATTCCTTATATACTCCTCTCTTACACTCTCGTCATTGTGACGTACTATCCGCGCCATCTGGTGGTTTCCTGTAATTTGCATATTCTTCTTCAAGATGTGTGTGATAATTCTACAGGTGAAATTTTTATTTTAGAGTTCAATTTCTGTGTGATTCTGAATTATCCTTAATTTATGGACATGAGTGTATTATGAACAGTTCATTTTTTCTATTATTTTAGATAATATTGAACAGTAGATAATAAGGGGCTTTATGATCCATATCAAATTTTTGGTTGTAACCCGATAATATGACAATAACATAAAAAGTTGTCAAATAGGAATTATGTGTTTTTAAAGAAAATATAGATCTAATCTGTTTCAGTCTAACTTATATCTTAATTTGAATAGATAACACAGTAAACTCCATCGTTAAAGTTTAACACTTTACATCATTAAAATTTTTTTGGACTTCGAAAAAAAGGTAATGAAAGCATAAATTCTGAATTTAATTTTTTACGATTTTAAATGTGAACGGGGTGCTCCATCACAACAGAATTTTCAATTGAGCACGTATTTTGGCCAGCCAAGTGGGATAAGAAACAACAAACAACAAGAAATGTGCAAACCCACGTGGAAAGCCCCAAAAATTACGTCAAATAACAACAATGAATGCATACTTTTACGTAATTCGTATGATAAATTATTGTTTTTTCCAAATGATAAAACTATTGTATATTGTATATTTTTTCAGTGTCACATCACTTGTTTTAATTAATGTTGGACATTAGAAAAATAAAAATCTTCGAAAATATTTTTCTTTAGTGAAATTAGTCACTTATTTACATAAAATATTTAAATAAAGTTTCATAAATAAACATGTGGAAATTATGTCAAGTTATGTTATTATTTATGCCCAAAAATTATGTCAAATATGAATAGCGAATACGTGCTTTTTACGTAATTCCAACGATAAATGATTGACTTTTTTTGATGATAAAAACACTTTTACATTGTATGTTTTGTCAGTGGTACATCACTTATTCTTTTAATTAATGACGGAGATTATCCAAATAAAAATCTTCGGAAATATTTTTCTTTAGTGAAATTAGTCGCTTATTTAAATAAAATATTTAAATAATGTTTTATAAACAATCATATGGGAGGCCCAAACAATTACATCAAATATGAACGCGTACTTTTATGTAATTTCAATGATAAATTATTGTCTTTTTCAACTGATAAAAACTATTTTATATTGTATATTTTGTCGGTGATACATCCCTTATTCTTTTAATTAATAACGGACATTAGCCAAAAAAAAATCTTCAAAAATATTTTTCTTTGGTGAAATTAGTCACTAATTTATATAAAATATTTAAATAAAGTTTCATAAATAAACGTGGGGAAAGAGCAAAAAATTTACATCAAATATCAAAGGTGAATGTATACTTTTACGTAATTCCAATGATAAATAATTGGCTTTTTCCAAATCATAAAACGATATTTTATAATGTATATTTTGTCACTGATGTATCACTTATTCTTTCAATTAATGTTGGACATTAGCCAAACAAAAATTTTTGAAAATAATTTCCTTCAGAGGAATTAGTCACTAATTTAAATAAAATATTTAAATAATATTCAATAAATAATAATGTGGGAAGTCCAAAAAAATTACTTCAAATGTGAATGGGAAATACGTATTTTTATGTAATTCCAATGATAAATGATAGGCTTTTTCAAGTGATAAAAAGCTATTTTATATTGTATATTTTGTCAGTGATACATCTCTTATTCTTTTAATTAAAGGCAATAAAAAAATTTTGAGATCAAATAATCTATTAAATTGAAGTATTTAACTTACAGCACGTGTGTCAAAAACAATCGTTAGATTAAAATAATCAAGTAAAGATTATTCTCAGTGAATCCTGCAGATAATAAATATGCTATATTATAATTAAATTTAAAATATTTTATTTTTTCAGGAATTTACAAAACATTTCTTATTTCTTTAAAATATCAGCAACCTATGAGATTCAGCAAGTTGCTCAACTCACTAGCTGCCACCATCAATTCCAATTTACATTATGAATCATGCAGACAATGTCCACGGTTGTTTTTTTCCAGAAATTCGATAAAGTTGTTCAGATCTATCTAGGTGACTGTTAGATAACGTCTACGGGGTGCATGCACAACTCAGGGCCATCCTTTTAGAATGACGTCACATTGACGTCAAAGATGACCCTGGCATTACGGAAGAGGCAGGGCTAGGTAGGCTGGCAAGTCAGGCAGAACAGCATATGATACCACATGCCAAAAAACAAGACAACAACCAAAAACAAGTTTAATGGAATTTTTAATCCCGAGTGCTAACATAAATTCTGCAGATGGTTAGTCGGCTACATTTACCAAATGGGTCACTTTGGAACGTTACGTTTAAGGTTTTTTTGTATAATTTACCACCACATCTAAAGACATGCGTCATAAGCTATAATGACGTCATATATTTTGGGTCAATTCAGTTTATTTTTAATTGAGACATAATATAAACAAAATACTTTAAAGAACTTGATGAAGAATAATGAAATAATTTTATATATTCATTGCAGAACAGCCATGTATGCATGCATGAATATATGCTTAATATGCCCGTACATATTGTATAATGAGGTTACTGTAAACTACTTAGACTACTTAGTCTCATAATAATACTATATAATGAGACTAAGAAACAGTACAAAAAAAAAGGTTACATTCCAAAAGTTTTATGATGAATATAATACTTTTATTAGAATGGTTTTAAGAATAGCATTAATTTTACAAAGAATAGCATTAATTTTTCAAAGAATGGTATTTATGTTTAAATATTGATTCGTGTCCTTTGTTGTTGTAGAAGAGCTGTCTTACACGGGAATTTCTCTGTTGCTTGAATTAGAACAAAACAATATTGTAGAAAAATTATGTTACAGTAGAGTTTATTGAATCTGGCAATGTGAGAGAAAATCAATTATTGAATATATATATATATATAAATATCGCGAATATATTCTCCATTTTCCAATATATGTGCGTACTACTTTTTATGGATATCAATCGAACGGTATATAAGATCAAATACAGCAGCACCATCTGGAGGCAAGTAACAATAAAGTGGATAGAGCGAACCTATTTTCCATACTCGAATACATATTATCAAAAATTTTCATAGCGATTGGTTGAACGGTATATAAATATATTGAAAAAAATAAATAAATAAAAAATAAAAATAAAATAAATAAAAAATAAATATTTATATATATAAAATAAATAAAAAATTTAAATTCATAGGATAATAAAAAAATATGTCTCTGACATCATGTTATTTTATATTTTTAATTATAATTCTTAAATTTTTTTTTCTTTTCTTTTCTTTATTTTTTACTTAAGATTTTCTATTTTTTGTCATCAGCTTTTCTTTAATTTAACTTGGGCAAGGTATCATTTTATCCCCTGTTCCCCATCCTCAATGTTTTCAAGTTTCAAGACAGGAGCAAATGGCTATATGCTTCGGAACACTCAAACTACTGCTGGTGGCGACTTACAATTAAGGCAATAGCATAAAATCATTCTCCATGTTTTATCAAATACACATAAAAAAGTTCATCGAAATCGGTCCAGCCGTTTAGGAGGAGTTCACAAACAATGTACAGAAGAATTATATATGTAAAATATATATCCAATTCCAATTCAAGAAATACTACTGTAACATGGTATTTCTACAACATTGCTGCTTTCCAATCCAAGAAATAGAAAAATTCTCCACGTAAGGCAAAAATAAATCATATATCTATCTATATATATATGCGAAGTTATGTTACGATGAAGCATAGTTATTAAAAAATAAATCATTAAGACTTCTCACTTTTAAACTGTTTTTTTTTTTTTTTTTAAGTAATATATTCTTCAAACTAATTTTCGTCAAATCAAATGAATTATAAACTAAATAATTTTATCGACAGCAATGATAACAACTACTTTGATTCCATTTTAAAATGCAAAAAAAAAAATAAGGATTATTTTTACTAAGCAAACTTATTCTGGGAAATTAGACTGTTTTTTTTTATTTGAAAAAATATTTATGTTCATTTATTAAAAAAAAAACTGCGTAATTTTAAATGCAAGGTTGAGATACTTTATAAAAGGCAAATTTATAGAAAAATAAAAAGATGAAGTTTTTTTAATACATTTTTATAACGATACTAATAACATATTGTTTTGGAAATATTGTTAATAAATACCTGATCTTAACTAACGAATCGAAATCTAACATTAATACAAAGAAACTATTACACGTCACATTTTACTACTTGAATAATGAACCTCTAACCACATTTCGATTTAAACGAGAAAGAGATTTTTCCTAAGAACTTAAAATGAAAGTTAACAAAACACCGTCTCATAAATTTCACAGTTGAATTAGATTAATGTAATCCTGGCGTTTGTCCTCGAAATATCAGAAGCGTTTTCCGAGAAAATTCGTCGAAAGGAAATTCTCCGAGAAAAGCAAAGTTACATGTGCCAGTAGCAAAATCCGTGGAACATTTTATCATATTCGAAATATGTGACATTTGTAAACGAATCGGAATTTTTGTAATTTGGTTTAGTCACTTTACTTGGTTGTTTAATTCTTCTTGAAGTTTGGTAATTTAATGCATGTAAAATAATTGAAACCAATTTTACATTATTAATAATGAAGTGTATGCGATTCAATATTATACGTAAATGAAATTCCATTAAACAATACTGCTAAAGCCACCATAAGTAACAGTGCTTTATAAAACTTCATACATTTTTCATATAAATTTAACTAAGTTTTAACTATTATAGTATAAATTATTGCTATACAATTTTCAACATCAAAGAAGTTTTATGTAATTTTTATTGATGTTTTGAGGATGTTTTTATTAATTTTTAAAATAGACTGCATAAGCAAAAGAAAATTCTGTAATGATGAATTAATTAGTTAAGAAATTAATTAGAAAAATCGAATAAATATTTAATACACTAATCGTCTGCAAATATGATTTGGTCGGAGATACTGCCATCTATTGTACAAAATGAGCACTAAATTCAAAATTGATTTAAAATTAAGTTACTGAACAATTAAGCAATTTAAAATTACAAATATTGCAGAGTTATAAAAGCATCGTAACAACACTAAAATTAAATTAAAATAAATTTTTAATTTCTAAATAATCATTATAAAATTAGGTAATGCATTATAAACAATTGCTATATATGAATAAGGAATTTAAACAATTGTGAATCTCATTTCTTTTATATATATATATAGAGAGAGAGAGAGAGAGAGAAATATATATATGAATAGATGACGTAATTGAGTTTTAAATATTCATAATTAAAATATTTTATTCTTAATTCCTTATGAAAAAGATCAAAATTTATAAAATATGCTTATTTAAATAAAGATAAAAATAAAAATTTTAAATACTCATAATGTTGTTGATAAAGAAATGTGTTTTCTTATAATTTAATATGTTTTAATATAGGTTAATGTTTATGTCTTAATTAAATTTATTTTTATATTAACATAGATGACGCATTATAATATTATTCAAACTAATTATTATTATTCAAATTAATTATATTATTCAAACAAATTTACTCCAAACAAAATTTGGTTTTCATAGTTAATTATGCAAACTCCTGTAATAGGTTTCTCGAATTTAAATTAGTGTTATAATAAAATATTAATTTTTCCAAAATTACATAATATTTTTCTGAAATTTCAAAACCTATTTAAAATTTAATTTGTATTATAATTTTAATTAAGTGATGAAAGATTAATATATCAAACAGTATTTATCTTTCGTATTAAATATTTTAATAAAATAAATCCAATAGTCGAAAGTGAAAAAGAATTTTTTTAAAGTATGTTAAACATTTTTTTTGTTTAAAGTTTTGCATAATTAATTTAAATTTAAACACAAACTCAAGTTTAATATTTGGTATTTTCAAATTTAATAATATTTTAATTATTTAGGTTGGAAAAACTACGTTCTTATAGTTTCTTTTCCATTCGTTTAATTATATTATTATTATTCCTTTTATTATATTATATTATCTGTTTATGCATCGATATTTTGCTTGTTATAATTAAATGCTTATGTAGTGAATAATTTATTTTATTTTTTTATTAAGGAATAAATCAGTTCAACTTTTGTCAAGAGATGGCGCCTAAGTATAATAAATTTTGTCAAGAGTTTATATGCAATTCGTAAGGGCTTCGAATGAATTGTGTATATTATGTGAACATATGAATATCACAATGCATGTATACATTTTATGCATAGATTTAGTGTATTAAATGCTGATTTAAAATTTGTGTTTTTTAAAAAATAAAAAGCGTTAGAATGTTTTTAATATTTTTATTATTTACAGAGAATGCACTTTTTTAATTTCAAAAATTAAAACAATATTAAATTAATCGTTTTAAAATGAATCAACACAAGCATTTTATAAGTTATTAAATTTATTTTTTTATTATAGACTTACAACATTATATTTTTAAAAACTATGTTTTATTATTCAAAAGAAATGACATGTGGATTAAATTAATTAGTTATAAAATTATTTTCAATATAAACAAAAAATAAAAATATATTTAATTGTTCAATTTTTAAAGTATGAAAAAAAAATTTTATAAGTATTTTTATAAGTATAAGTATTTTCCAAAAAATATGAAATAGAACCTTTTCTCTTAAGACTAGTGCTGCCATCTAGTTGATTATGAGTACACTATTTGTATTTAACTATTATATCAGGGGAGTTTTTTTTTATACTTGTCTTTCACAAAAAAAGAAACAATTTTATTTAACTAAAAAAATTAATTTACTCATATATAACAAAAATTAAGATAAATTTAATTACATGCATTTATTATTAAATTAAGGTTATTTAAAAAATATTCATTTTAAAGAATTTTATTTGTTGCAATCAGAGAATCTTCTTTTAAAATCCAAACTTAAATCCTTTACTCTTTCCTTTAATTTAATTTTTTTTTCAATTTTTATTTCTTTTAGATATAAAATCATTAAGAATAAATTGAAATTATATATAACTAATAAAATATATCTAATTCCTTTCATATAAGTTTACTATTAATGTGTGGTTTTTTAAATTCTTTTCAATGAATAAAGGAAAATTAAAGTTATTTCTAGGTATGGCAAATAAACAATGAATTCTTAATTTTCAATTAATAATTTTTTGCAATTTGCTGAAATTTTATTTAACATATTTATAACAGTAAAAAAAATTAGAATAGTAAATTAACATATTTAATTCACAAAATATTGATTGAATTAACGATATTGAATTAAAAAAAATAACAAAGATACACTTTTATGAAACATCATTTGCAAAAATATTACAGAAATTCAATATGAAATAATGTGAATAATTTTGCTCAATAATAGTTTTGCTGGATTAAAAGAGAGACGATAAAAATTCATAAAATATATTTTGAATCAATTTTATTTAAGTCATTAAATACATATTTACGTTTTTTTTTCTTCCGTGACTTTAAACATGAATGTTTTAAAAGTCTTTATATGTTTTAACAATAGCAACTTAATATATATAATATAGTGTTGTTATCTAATTGAATTTTAGAAAAAACTCTTAAAATAGCCAATTAATCAAAATACATAAATATCCGTAATAAACCATAAAAAATATCTTTACATAGCTAAAAGGTAACATCTATTTACTAGTGTTCTATTAACAGAATTATTTTTTAACTCTTCCCTTTTTACTTTTCATGGTGATTTTAGTTCCAGGCAATTTCTTATCAATATATTATCTTAAAAACTTAAAATTAATTTTTACTAAAACTATTTTACTCTAATGAAATTCTAAAACCTGTTTAAAAAAACATATTAACAAAAGAATTATATTCCCCTTCAATGAACACTTTTAGATAACTATTATTATATAAGAAATTACAAAACAATATGTTAAGCAAACAAGAAAATTTATTACAAAGAAGTATGTTTGGTATTAAAAAAGAATCTCTATTATGCAATTTATAAGAAAGAAAAATGTTTGTTATTCAGAATTTCATATACTTTTTGTTGATGAAAATTTATTTCTATATTTGAAAATTAAATTTCCAAAAATAGATTTTGTCTCCTATTATTTTTCCTGTTTAATCTTTCTTATTATTTTTAAGTCAATATCTAATTTCTCTAAAGCAAGAAAAAAAAAGAATTTCTTAACTTATTCAAGACAAAAATAAATTCACTGCTTTAAAAAATGTAGCAATAATATAATTATTTTTTGAAACTCAAAAATACTATTTCAGGAAAATATGTAATGAAATCAAAAGAAAAATATCTTTTTTCTTTAAAAAATAATAAGAATCAGTGATTTTAAAATGGAAATACTTGAAATGAATTCTAAAGTGATAAATATGTATCACTCTAGATGGTTGTTATTTTAGTATTTTGTAATTATTTTTATATATATATATATATATATATATACCCATTAAAATATATGATTATTGTTTTCGGGAGAGGGGTTTTTCATTTTTTTGACCAATTTCAATTATTTTTATTGGTTAATTTTTTTTTTTTAAATTTCAATTATTCTTATTGGTTAATTCTTTTTTTTTTTTTTTTTTTTTTTAATTTCAATTATTCTTATTGGTTAATTCTTTTTTTAAAAATTCAATTATTCTTATTGGTTCATTTTTTTTTTTAAATTTCAATTATTTTTATTGGTTAATTCTTTTTTTAAAATTTCAATTATTCTTATTGGTTTTTTTTTTTTAATTTCAATTCTTACTGGTTAATTTTTTTTTTTTTAAATTTCAATTATTCTTATTGGTTAATCCTTTTTTTTAAAATTTCAATTATTACTGGTTAATTGGTTTTTTTTTTTTAAATTTCAATTATTCTTATTGGTTAATTCTTTTTTTTTTAAATTTCAATTATTCTTATTGGTTAATTCTTTTTTTTAAATTTCAATTATTCTTATTGGTTATTTTTTTTAATTTCAATTCTTACTGGTTAATTTTTTTTTTTTTAAGTTTCGATTATTCTTATTTTTTTCGCGAACAATTGGTTTATTTTTTTAATTCCTTTCACGAGCTAATAATTATATAATTAAATAATTAAAGTAAAATTGTTCTAAAAGATCGTCTGGTGAAAGCAAAAGACCATTTTATTTCAAAATGAAAACGAGATTTTTCAAGAAAAGAAAATCGTTTGGAATTCTAAAGTTTTTATTTATTTTTTTAGATTGATGTTATGCTTTTTGTTCTTACATTAAATTTTAAATTTTATCAGTTATCTGTATATCGACCCAGCCGATTATTGATTTTGTTTTGAAAAAGTAAGTTATCTTTTTCTATTTTCATCATTATTATTCTTATTGAATTATTTATTTGATTAATTGTTTCCGATGTTGATTTTTTTTTTCTTTTTCGTTATTATTATTATTACTTCTTATATTATTCATATTAGCTCATATATTGCACATGTTATTAGTCATATTATTATTACTTATTATTAGCATTTTTAACGCTGAAAAAGATTAATTCATGGAAAAGAAAAGATTGCTTTTAAAAAATAGTTTAATTGAAAAAGGAAATGAAATAACGTAACTCAACATATCAGTTTTAGAATCCCAAAATAAAAATCCGTTTTAATATTTTCTCATACCGTGAACTGAAAGGTTGATAAAATAGACATATGTTAACAACCATAGTGTTATCTTTTTGTTATTATCATTTATTTATTTTAATCCACTGTACCCATATCTGAAATACCTTACATTCAAGTACAAAAAAAAAAATCCAAGAGCTTAAGTGCGTGGGTGTAATGTGATTACTATATCTTGTCTTAAATCAACAAATTAAAGCAGAGATACACAGAAAACTTGTTAAGCCTGCGGACCGTATATACTCAATATAAATTGATAGTTGGCCACACACACAGAAAAAAAAATTTGAAGGCAATCTTTCATATATTTATCTCATTTATTTATATACAACAACAAATGAGTAATATTACATAAGGAAAATGATTTAATTTTACTTATGTAATATTACTCATGCAAGAATTTGATGCATTAATTCAATGGTTCTTAAAAGTTTTTGATGTCTGGCGTATTTAAAGGCATACAAACAATTGTAGGCACAGTATATAAAAATTTCAGAAAAATATGCTATAATAGTTAAGTCAATATTACAGAAAAAGAACTTCAAATAAAAAATTATAAAAATATTTAAATATAAAAAAATTGATTTGCATAAATAGTATATCTATTTAAAAAAGAATAAATAATATAATTTTTTTCTTTGACTTTTTTTTTTTTTAAATTTTAGAACGATTTTGAAAATTCATTGTCTTTATTTTTTTTCAAAATTAATATTCGTTGTTTCTCAATTTTATCTTCAAATTTTAATTCAAAATTTAATATTCGTTTTCAAAATTAAAAACTATTGCAGAATTACGGTTTCATTTTATAACTCAATTTATACCTGAAAATGTCAAAAATTTCAACATGTTTTTGGGGATTTTTTTAACGAAAAAATTATTCTTCAAAGTGAATTAAAAACTGACATGCAAAATTTATGATTACATATTATCAGAATTAAATATTTCATTTTATGAAAAGAAAAATTTTTTAGTAAAAAATTATTTCGATTTGAATTGGATTTTTCTAGAATTCATCACTTCAATTTCATAATTCAAATTTTGATTGCATCTGATAAAACTATACTGATTGACTGTTATCGATTTTTTATATGTGTATATTGTATGATTATTACATTTCTATTTTCCATTTGAAAATCTCAAGTCAATTTCTCTAGCTGTAATATTCTTTAAATTGATTTTTGTACTTATTGATCACAAACCTCTTATGTATATTGTATGGCTTTACAATTTTATATTCGCCCATTCAAAAATTTTTATCTATATATTATCTATTGTTTATCTATCTATAACATTATTTAAATTGATTTTTATTTATTTTATTTCATAATTGATTTGCAAAATTAAAAGAGCTAATTCAATCGTTAAAAATCGTTCAAATTCAATAGTTTGAAAAGAAATTTAAAAATGAATTTCGTATGGAATAAAAAGAGTAATTAATTATGAAAGGAATATTAAAAAAATATTACAAATAATTAAATAGAATATTACGAATATTACAAATAATTAAACAGAATAATACGAATAGAAAATAAATTAATAAAAAATAATACGAATAAAAAAAGAATTTTATGAATAATGCAAATAAAAAAAAATGTTTATTTTTATCAAGTTCAAAAACTATATATATATATATATATATAATTTTTTCTTTTTATCGAAATTATGACAATTATGCAAAATATTAATCTTTAATTAAATATTAATTACTAAATTCGATCGTATGGGAAAAAATTTAAAAAAGCATTTAGTCTGAAATGAAAAGAACAATTAATATGGAAAAAGAATATTAGAAAATATTAAAAAGAGTATTATGAAGAATTAAAAAGAATATTACGAATATTACAAATGATTAAAAAGAATTTTATGAATAATACGAATAAAAACAGAATGCTTGTTTTTTCAAGTTCAAAAACGATATATATAGTATTTTTTTTTTTTTTCTTTTTATCGAAATTTATGAAAAACTGCAAAATATTAATTAATTAAATGATAATTTAAAATATTAACCTTTAAATTCAATAGTTCGGAAATAATTTTAAAAACTAATTTCTTGTCAAATGAAAAGAAGAATTAATATGGAAAAAGAATATTAAATAATACTAAAAAGAATATTAAATAATACTAAAAAGAATATTAAATAATACTAAAAAGAATATTAAATAATACTAAAAAGAATTTTACGAATCAATAAAAAGAATCTTACAAATAATTAAAAAGAATTTTATGAATAATACAAATGAAAACAGAATGTTTATTTTTATCAAGTTCAAAATATATATATATTCATTTTTTTCTTTTTATGGACATCATGAAAAACTGCAAAATATTAATCATTAAATGTATTAAACGGAAGATAAATATTTTTATACAAAGATTCATGCATACGCTATTGTGTATGTGCAGTGAAATAAGAAGTCCACGTTTTTTAAATCGTAACTGCAGCGAGTTGACCCTGTGACCTTTCGCACACTAACGGGACCAGGAACTACGTCATACGCAGGAGAGTCATTCAAAATAAATATCATTTTAAGCAATAAAATTTGCTCTAAATGCTAACCCAATCTCTTTAACAAAATTGTCGATATATTTTGATACTTTAAAAATGATTATTGACATACAGGATACATTTTATATTATTAAATAAATATACAAAGTACATGAGAATAAATAATGTAATACATTTTTGAACAAAGTAATTCTTCATGGAAATGTTTAAATAATTTTGAAACATAATTACAGCGTATTATAATTGTTTTTCTTAAGTAATAAAAAAATATTATTCGCATTTATAAAAAAAACAATTTTCAATGTAAATATTTAAAAATATTCCACAGGGTTTAGATGTTCATCAAGGTACAACAAAAAAATTGTTTGCATTATTAATGATTTAAACCATATTTTTTTATTTTACTTATTATTTTTAATGAGACAAAATTTCTTTTTTATCCAATTATTATTAAAATTGTAACTTAAGAAATGCTTTTCCTTTTTAGTTACAGAAAATAAATGATTTGTAGAAAAATATTTGATAATCCTGCATAAAAAAATACTTTAACAATAGCTTACAGAATAAAAAATAATAAAAATTCTATTTTCTTTTAAGTGTACAATTTTTCGGAATAAATTTGTGCAAATAAATCTAAAATATAATAAACAGTTTAAACTTGAAAAAGAAGTTTCAAATCCTATAGTTAAGCATTGGAATCTCTTTTTAATGATGTTTATATGCGGGGAAAAAAATTCAGATATGAAAAGGGATTTAAGCTAACGAGGTTGACATTTTACAGTTACAAGGTTAAACATTTTCATAAACAATTTTAATTGTCAACTTAAATGTAAGCTCAAAACTCAGTAATCTTTTTTTTTTTTTTTTCAACAACAACAGTTCGCATTGTGTTTTTCAAATACCTAAATACTAAAAAATATTTGAAGGTCACGTTACTAGATGACATTAGTTATATTTAATCCTTCATAATGAAAAGCAAAAAAAACATTATGATTATTTAAGTTAGTAATATTAATTAAAATACGTTTCATTTTTTGAGCCCCTTAAGATGAAATTCTGGGTACGAATGGGTAAATAACTATATTGAATAAAAAAAAAAAAAAAAAAAAATATTCCATAGTTATTAAATGGCTTGAATGAAATTTAAAAAAACTACAGTATTTTAATTATATTTATTTTTCGAATAACCAAAAATTAGAATAAAAAATATACAGAAGGAAAGAAAAATTATTAAGAATAATGAAAATCGTTTGGTCAGAAAAAAATTAACAAAAAAAAAAGTTTTATTTGTAGAACTAAAATGATTGCCGTTAATTAAAATTGATATTAAATTTTTATAAGTAAGAAGTGTTAATTTTTATTGTTTTAACAGTAGCATGGTTGTTGTTATGTTTATGGAGGAGTTTCTCAAATAGTATCTCAATAAGTATTGTTCAAAGAAAAATGTAAAAATTGCATAAATTGACAACAAAGTGTATTGTAATTATTCTTTTTTTTTTTTTACATCTAATCAAACTTTTAAAAGTTCTTGTAAGAATTTACAAAGTTAACTAATCATAGCCGTTATGTAAGTTTCTTGGTGTCTGCGCATTTTCTTAAATCTTGGAATCAAACATTTTCTTAAATCTTGGAATCAAACATTTTCTTAACTCTTGGAATCAAACATTTTCTTAACTCTTGGAATCAAACATATTCTTTTCCTCGCTAATTTTTGTGTAATAACACATAGATCATGACAATGACCATGAAAAATCAGTTTTTAATATTTTCATCATTTTTCAATAAGAAATCATATATGGGATTAAAGTTCTTTGAATTTCCTGATACATCAAATCAAAAATGGAAACAAAATTGTTATAATGTTTCAAAGGCATTTTTCTAAAGAACTTGAGGGTGCTTTAGTTTAGGATTCATTGCCTTGTAATGTAAACATTATAATGTACGGTTGACGTGAAATGGTTTCCCTAAGTAGTCAATCCTCTAAATTGAATGTTCATTTTATCATTTCGTTAAATAATGAAATTTCGTTTCGTTATTCATTCGTTCATAATTTCGTTTATCATTTCGTTGAATAATCCTGAAAAAAAATCGTTGAAAATTGCAAATAAATTTGTCATAACTATATCACACATTGTACTGACTGGCGAAGCGCTAACATGTGTAGGAGAGAAATCTAAAGGAAATGAGTCATTGCCGAGACACCTGCAGAAGTTTTGAACGTGCTTTTGTTGCTGAGGAACTGCTGACGCCAGGCCCCTTCCTGTTAGACCAGGGATGGGCAAACTACGACCCGCGGGCCAACTCTGCCCCACCGGAAGGTTCTATCCGGTCCAAGGCAAATTTAAAAAAATATATAGCAGTTGTTTCTAAATATGCCAAAGTTAGAGTTTTACAAATCATTATCGAAAGTAAGTTTCCCAAATTTAATATCTCGCGCCCAGAAAATCAGTGCTACGTTTGCTTCATCTTATATATGCGAACAAGTGTTTTCGACTATGAACCTTAGAAAGAATTATTTTAGAAGTAGACCGACAGAAGAGCATTTAGCCTCGTTCCTTAGAATCAGTACATCTCACTTCGAACCTCAATATAAGGATCGCGATGAAATCGATGAAATCGCGATTTCATTCATCTCATTAACACACATTAACATTAATACTTGTATATTGTTTTTTAAATTTTAGAAAATTTTTCTTGGCCCGACAAACAAAAACAAAAACAAAAAAAAAAAAAAACGCCAAACTTGGCCCGCAAAACAAAAAAACGCCTGCGACCGAAAAAGTTTGCCCATCCTTGTGTTAGACGGATTCCGCCGTCAAACCAGAGGAGGGGGTCTCAGGTTGAGTGTGGTCCAGACAGAGGGACAAAATTTTTTTTTAAATATCGTACATGTGTTGTTGTTGTCGTACAATAAATTTAATGTTTAAAAAATAAGCTATGGTTGAATGTTTTGGATTATACCAAACACTACAACATATATTGTATGTGTATACAACATATATTGTATTGTATGTAACTTTAGATGTTTTCATATATATATATATATATATATATATATATATGAAATATATATATATATATCCTCTCCATTTCTCAACTCTCATTGTCTATCTCATTTCATAATACGCACAACAGAAAATTGTATATCTCATAGTAATAAAATATATTTTTCCTTATGAGTTTCTAAAATTACTCGTTCTTTTGAACGAATTTGAAATTATTCGTACTTCAAATGACTCACGTGTTTTTATAGAGTTTCAAACGAGCACGTTACTCATGGTGTGGCTACTTGAGTTTTTATTAAATGACATTATAAAAATTTACTAGAAGCTTTTTCATTTTCCTCATTTTAAAACAATCGACCATTAAAAAAATGTTAAAAGCAAATAAAAATAATTTTGATTTAGTATTTTTTCCAATTATCTTTTGGCATTTTATAAGATTTTTAAACTTTTTATTATCATACATTGTTCTGAAACCTTTTCTTTGAGTGTAAATAAAAATGTCAGATAACTCCTATTTTACCAAAATCATTAATGTAACAATATTTATTAAAATTTTAAACTGTAAATTAAAAGAAAATTTTTTAAAAAGTATAATTTATTTGTAAATAATTTGTATGAATTAATGTTAACTTTTAAATGATATAAACTGCGTAAAAGAATCATTATCGTCTGTATCAGCTTAAATGCTGTTCTGTTTGGGTTAAATATTATTGTTGAATTTTTTCATTAATTAACTTTAAAACAGACTTATTTTTTATCCATCACATAATCCAGAACATATTTCATAGCTTCTTTTTAAATTATCATATTTCAAAATGATTAATTAAAATTTTAAATTTAAAAATGTAGAATTTATTAACTGAAAATTATTTTAAAAAGGTTCAAAACAAAATATATTTGAAAAATGACGAAACTTTAATACTTCTTAAAATTATGTCTTTTATCTCTGAAAGCTTAATTAGGATTAATATTACAAAACCTTATGTTATTATGATAAAAATGGCGACTTAATTTAATTTAGCCGCTTTTTAATATACTTATAGAAACTTTTAATTAAAAAGATCATGTCCTGTGCTTTAACAGCATTTAATCCTTAAGCTTAATTTATAACTTACCCAGAATTCAAGCATATGGTAGAGGATTTAAATTTAAGATGTTAAAAGCTTTAGTTCGATGGCAAGAAAAAAAATTTCTAAGCTTAAATTAGATAGCGTGTTTACATTTTAAGATAATAGGGAGTTTTTTACCGTAAGTTTTTAAGACGTCCGTTAGCATTTTCTCCCTCCAGCGCGTGCTCAGTTTCCTATGAGCATGCGCGCTAGGGAGAAAAATGCTAACGGACGTCCTACGGTAACAAACTTACGGTATGCAAAAACTCCCTAATAATATTAAAATATAAATATTCAACACTGTTTCTTTTCTTTATACATTTTCAAATTTCACGTAATAAAATAAAAATTACAAAAGTTAGATATTTATAATATTTTGTTTAATATGGAATAGATATTAAGCTGTTTTCTCACAAGCTATTTTTAAACATAATAGCTAAATATCATTTATAATTCTTAATAAAACTCTTTCTATTTACTACCGATTATCAATAACTTTGCTGAATTTTCCTTTTGGAATCGTTTTTGTTTAAGAATTTTTCATATTTCATTTTTTTTTTATGTTAGTATAGTTGTTTTATATAGTTTTGTTTTAGCTTCTTTATGCAGAAATCCCATACATTTAAATCCCATTTTATCCAAAAAAAAACTAATTTTTACTTACAAAAATACTAGCGAAAAGTTATTATTGTTGTCCATATTGTTTAAAATCCCATATTGTTGTATGTATCGGTTTAAAATTTCATAACATATTTATTGTATTTAGTATTGTTGTTCATATCGATTAAAATCATATATTGTTGCATGTAGTTATAATTCGTAATTGTTATAATTATATTTAGTATTGTTTTTACGTGTTGTTTAAATTTCATATAATGATTTAAAATTTCATATTTTTGTATTACCACTATGACTTTAAGAGGCAGTTTCTTTTACAGTAAAAGAGGAAATCGTTTATATGAGAGGAATAACAATGTAAAATATCAGTTTTTCAGTAGAAAAACATATACAGTAATGAGACTGCTTCTTAAAGTCATAGTGAAATTTTAAACTATAATATGAAATGTAAACAGCATGTACAACAATACTAAATATAATATGAAATATAACAATGCATATAACAATATATGATTTTAAACAAGTGAAAATTATGAAATTTTAAGCCAATGCATGCAACAATAGGTGATTTTTAAACAATATGAACAACAGTACTAAATACAATAATACACGTAATATGAAATTTTAAACCAACACATACAACAATACAAAATTTTAAACTATTCCCGCTAATTCTGAGAACAGTTCCACAATATTAATAATTTAATTTTAATATTTTTTTTTTCCTCAGTGATGGCTACATTGTCATACGGCTGATTAAATAAATTTAAACAATACGCACGACAATGCTAAATATAATAATGCGAATTTTAACGATACATACAACAATATATGCTTTTAAACAATATGAACAACAATACTAAATATAACAATACTCATGATACGAAATTTTAAACCAATACTCATGATACGAAATTTTAAACCAATACTCATGATACGAAATTTTAAACCAATACTTACAACAATATGTGATATTTAAACAATATAAATAACAATACTAAATACTATACATACATTACGAAGTTTTAAACCAATGCATTCTACAAATTGTTATTTTAAACAATATGAATAATACTAAATACAACAATACACAAGTTATGAGATTTTAAACCAATACATACAAAATGTAATCTCAAACAATAATTTTAATTAAATTGAAAAAAAATTAAAAACCATAAAAAAGAAGCTATTCTTTACAAAAAACTTTTCGTCATACGATTTATGTTCCAACTTAAATAGGTTATAATAATTTCTTAAATAAAACATTTAAAAAACATTAAATTAAGATTAATTAAGTTTTTAAAAATTAGCAGCTAACTTCTAAATAAGGATTATTGCATTTTTTTTTCCTAAATACGTAGATAAGGTAAAATTTTTATTATAAATTTCACGATAAAAAAAAAGGACAACAATTAAATAAAAAAAATGTAAATAAATGAAATGCAGATATATTAAGACAGCCTTCTTGTATGAAGCTAGAAAATATCCTTTACCATGACCTTTAGCATAACTCAGGAACAAATTACCGACAGAAAAGAAGTCTAACAGAAAATATCCAATAAAATTATTATTAACAGAAAAAAATTAATAATATTATTAACAAAAAAATATTAATAATATAATATTATTATTATTAATAAGGCAAAGGATATTTTCTGTTAAATATTATTAATAGAAAATATCCTTTACCATGATCTTGACCTTGAGTCATTTGTTCCATAACTTGGGAACAAATGACTAACAAAAATGAAAACTAACAGAAAACATCCAATAAAATAATATTAACAGAAAAATATTAATAATATAATAATAATATTATTATTATTAAGGTAAAGGATATTTTCTGTTAAATAATACTAACAGAAAATATCCAATAAAAATATCATTAACAGGAATAAATAATATTATTAACAGAAAATATCCTTTACCATGACCTTAGCATAACTCAGGAACAAATTACTAACAAAAGAAAAAGACTAACAGAAAATATCCAATAAAAATATTATTAACAGAAAAAATATTAATAATACAATATTATTATTATTAATAAGGTAAAATATAATATTATTATTGTTAATAATATTTAACAGAAAATATCCTTTACCATGACCTTGACCTTAGCATAACACAGGAACAAATTGCTAACAGAAAAAGAAGACTGAAAAAAGTTGGAACCAAATTAAACCGACCCTCTGACACTTGACCACAAAAGAGCCATCTTCAACGACTGAAAAAATAAATAAAAAGGGACACTTCTATTTTCTTTTGTCACGGAAATAAGTGTTTGTCGCAATCGGATACACCGTTATTGATGGTCATGACTTTCTCCGCCATTTTTTTTCTTATATTTCTTCAAATAGACAAGGCAATGATGAGACGTAGTATTACTCGGCCAGTGCTTGAAGCCATTATGGTTATTTTGATCCCGCAAATATTTAACGTCATCGGTTAAATGAGTTTCCTACGTGTTGGATATTTCCGGGGCTGTTTGACTTCATAGGTGTCACTCAGTCGGAACCTTCATTTCCGTAGTAAATATTAAAGACCAAAAGTGGCACTGCACCAACCATTTTGCTGCAGGAAGTGTTGAATGTTGTCATTGTATTGCTCACCTAGTGTTTGGTCTGTTTAATCACTGTGCAGTTTATTTGTATTCTGTCAATTGAATCATCACTAGTCAGTATATAGATAGTTTGAATTTTTTTTTAGTAAAAATAAAAAATAATCGTCGGATTGACCAATATGCATTTACCCATAAAATTTAGAATTTAATATAAGAACAAAACACAAAACGGCAATCTTAAAACAAAAAAAGAAAAAGTATCAATAAATAATATGTTCATCAATTATCTTTCAAAACTGAAAAAAAGAAGAAAAACAATTAAAAAAATTATAGAAGATAAAAAAAAATTTAACTAAAAAATTTGTATTCTGTCATTTGAATCATTTTATAAAAAGTATATGGTTTGAATTTTTTTTTTATAAAAATAAAAAAATGATCGTCTGGGCTGATAAAGTTACCGATAAAATTTTTAGAATTTAATGTAAGAACAAAACACAATCCTAAACAAAGAAAGAAAAAGTATTAATAAATAATATGTTCATCAATTATCTTTCAAAACTGAAAAAAAAAGAACAACAACAATTAAAAAAATTATAGAACTGAAAAAAAAAATTTTAACTATAGAATTTCAAACGATTTTATGAAAAGCACTTGAACGAAATTTAAATAAACATATAACAACAATAGGGCCAAAATAATATTTTTCATTTTCTTATCCCAAAATTTTAATTAATGGGCTTTTCTTTTTCGTTTTATTACATATATATAACAATGAGTAAAAAAATACTGCACATGTGAAGGTGTAAAATATTTTCTTTGAATATCAGTCTTTAATTTCATTGATATTAATCTTTTTTTATTCTGAACTGTAAAAGTAAATTTTAAATTTTTAAACGATTTTAAAAAATAACATGGGAAAGAAATTTAAATAAAAATTTTTAAACAATAATAACGTTATTTAAATATCGTTATTATATTTTCTATGAATATCAGTCTGTAATTTTATTGATATTAATTTTTTTTTCCTGACTTGTAAAAGAAAATCAGTATTTTTTTTCGTCCTAGTTCATCAAACGTTCGTCCTAGTTCATCAAACGTTCGTTAGTTCATCAAAAGATTTTAAAAAGAGTGTAAATAAATGACGTTATTAAGAATTATAAATAACGTTATTATACTTTCTAAACTATAATAACGTTATTTATAATTCTTAAAAAATAACATTATTATATTTTCTTTAAATATTAGTCTATTTTTATTGATATTAATATTTTTTCTGAACTGCAAAACAAAATTAATACTTCTTTCATTCTAGTTCATCAAAAGATTTTAAAAAGAATGTGAATAAATAACGTTATTACGAATTATAAATAACGATATTATATTTTCTAAGCAATATTAACATTATTTATAATTCTTAAATAAATACCGTTTGCTATATTTTCTTTGAATATCAGTCTTTAATTTTATTGATATTAATTTTTTTTTTCTTAACTGTAAAAGAAAATCAATACTTTTTCGTCCTAATTTCACCAAAAGATTTTTTTAAAAAAGGACGTAAATAAATAACGCTATTAAGAACGTTAGTCACTTTTTTCAAGATTAGGAAATTCTATGTCACATCATTTTCACTTTTAGTCATTTTCGAAAAAAAAAGCTTCAAAGCAGATTGCTGCTCCAGTTTCAAAAAGCTTGTTTATTCATTAAAATGATGGAAATATTTTGCTTGCGAAATCTGTGAGGCTTATTCAGATGCAGATAAAAAAGAAACAATTTCCAAAATCAGATCACTCTGCCATTAAATCTTGTCATCTAAATGGCATAATGTGACAACGAATAATGCAAATTGAAGAGACATTGTGAGAGAAAAAAGATGAATTCGAAAACAATTCATCGTGTTTATTGTGACTTACAATCTTACAATGCAGCATGTATTAATACAATGGTGGGCAAATGCTGTCCCTCGTTGATTTAAGTGAAGCTCTCATCGAATACCGTCTGATCTACCAATTTTTCAGTAAAAAATGTAAACATCCGGTTTAAAAACGGAAACAGACGAATCGATTCTTTTTAGGTATGCTGAGCAGACTCTTCGCAAAGCAATTTTGAAAAAAAAGATTTAAAAAAAAATAATGCGTGATTTTTTTTATCTAATTTTTTTTATATTATGAAATTTAAAATTTTAATCATGAAAAATTAAAATAATATTATTGTATAAATAATATCTTTCTTCCCTATTATACCGCTGTATTTGACTCAGCTGACTTGATGGCTTGCTATTCTTCTGTGCGATGATTAGTTGAACAGTATAAATATATATATTTAAATAATGATTTGTGGGATAGAAGAATTGATGAATTTTTCTGTGCATATTTGTAAGGAATGTTTTATTCTGTTATTTACGGTTAAGTGTATTTAAAAATAAAACTAATTGCTATAGTAAATTTACAATAGATATCAAAGAAAATTAAATATATAGATTCATTATTTAATTATTTTAAATTATTATTAATTTAAATTTTAATATCATTTAAAAAACATTGTAAGTGAATAAAATTGTTTTATTTCTAAATATATAGAAATATATGGTATAATGTCTTAACAGACATTTAGAAGAAAATTTGCATTGATGTAATCTGAAAAATTTTAGAATATTGTGCTTTGTTTAATTGAGATTAATTTTTGAAAAGAAGATACTCATCAAAAAACGAATCCAATCTCGTAAAAAGCAAATTTGATGATTTTAAGAACAATAGTTTAAAATCAAATGTGATTGGTTTTAGTTATTGAAAATCAAAAGTGATTATTTTTAGTTATTG
Organism: Caerostris darwini; assembly: GCA_021605075.1. Classification (NCBI taxonomy): domain Eukaryota; kingdom Metazoa; phylum Arthropoda; class Arachnida; order Araneae; family Araneidae; genus Caerostris; species Caerostris darwini. The sequence continues at coordinate 374,771 of BPLQ01008840.1, forward strand.
AAAATCAAAAGTGATTATTTTTAGTTATTGAAAATCAAACTAAATTGGTTTTAGATGTTCAAAGCGAAATTTGATTGGTTTTAGTTATTGAAAACAAAACTAAATTGGTTTTAGATGTTCAAAACGAAATTTGACTGGTTTTAGTTATTCAAAACCAAACTAAATTAGTTTTAGATATTTCAATCGAAATTAGATTGCTTTTAGCTATTCAAAACCAAATGTGATAGCTTTTAATTGTTTAAAACCAAAAGTGGTTAATTTACTTGACCTAAACCAAATTTGATTGATTTTAATTGTTCAAAATCGAACTTGATTGGCTTTTTATTTATTCAAAACCAAATCATTAAGTTTCTTAGATTTTGCAAGAATATAACAATATTCTTGCAAAATCTACCTTCTACCTACAAAATCTACCTTCAGAAATTATGTCAACATTCAACAGCAGTAACATAAACATAGTCTGAAAATATTATCTTCCATCGATAATAAATTACACTAATACGGCAGTTTATTTAAGCCAATTTTTTACAATTATAATGCTATTCACTCCAAAATGTTTGAATTTTCATTCACTTTAAATAAGTTTTTTTGCTAGAATTTAAGAAGTTTTAAACGTTTTTTTTTTTTCCAAAGTTTAGTTGTATTCTAGTTCTGTTCTTATCATTTTATTTTATTTGATCAAGAGTTTCTTAGTACGATTCGAATTTATCAAATATAAAATTGCCTATTGTCAGGTTATCGTAAAGAAATTGCTCGAAGTTTTGTAATAAAAATGAACTTCTACAGATAATAGAAATCTTACTACTTATTCCTTATCTCTCGCGTCTTAGTCCGCCTGGTTCTAGAAAAAACCCTACTGTCATACATTTTTGTTACAATAGCAGAATCAGGACATTATGACATCAAAAATCTTACAAAGATAACAAAAAAATGTCCAAATAAAGACATATACCGTTTAACAATTAATAAAAAAATGAAAAATAAAAAATTCCGAAATAATATCGTTTGCCAAAAGTTAGAAAAAGCGAAAACGATATTAACATTTAATGCATTCCGGAATTTATTTTTAAGGTTTTTAAAACCGATTTTTACGGAATTATTTTAATAAATAGAGAGTTTTTGCATACCGTACGTTAGTTACCGTAGGACGTCCGTTAGCTTTTTCTCCCTAGCGCGCATGCTCATAGGAAATTATGTTTCCTTTGAGCATGCGCGCTAGGGAGAAAAAGCTAACGGACGTCCTACGGTAACTAACGTACGGTATGCAAAAACTCTCTAATAATAGAAAAAGAGTCGTCATCAATTCACCCTATTCTTACGCGTTAATTCAAGATCTTATTAAATGAGGTTAGTACAGAGATGAGATATTGTTTAATTAAATTAAACAATATTTCAAATATATCCAAATTAATACAATTAATACAAAAATAGATACTACTGTGGCCAAAAAGTAAGACCAATTATTTTTTTTTCAAAACCTGTTTATTTATTCTTCCATATTTATTTCATCGCCTTCAAAGTAATTCCCTCCCGACACAATGCATTTATGCCTCCTTTTTTTCCAATCTTCAATGCATGCTAAAAAGTCATCGGCATTGATGGCCTTCAAAGCGTGCGGCGACTCACATTGAATCCTTTCAATCGACTCAAAACGGTGTCCCCGGAGTGGTCATTTGAGCATAGTAAATAGCCAGAAATCGCACGGTATGAATACGGTGGTTGTGGATCGATATGGGTTTCATTTTTGGCGAAAAGGTCACGAAGAATCAATGCAGTGTGAGCTGGCACATTCAGTGTTTTCGGTACCAAACGAGATTTGACGCGTTTGAGGCCCAAAATGGAATTGATCGATCCTTTTGAAATTGCAACATCATCAGCAAGGTCTCTAATTGTAAATCAACGGTTTGCAAGCGCCAAATCTTTAATTTTTTGGAAGTGAGCTTCGTCGGTTGAGATTGATGGTCGACAGAGGGCTCTTCGTCTTCAGCGCGTTCTCTGCCTTCTTTGAACTGTTTTTACCACTTCTAAACATTTCTTTCCGATATAGAAATGCTCACCGAATGCTTTCTGCAGCATTCTATACGTTTCCGCAAACAAAATTTAATGCAAGTTCTTTGCTCAATTAATTCAGACATTTCAAACATCGTCGGAATCAGTTTTAGCTTCTCACAAAGCCAAGCGTACCTCAAACACTAATGAATATTTTGACGTGTAATTTCACACAGATGCCAAGGACAGTGCCAGCAACCTAAAAAAGAAAAAATGAAAATTGGTCTTACTTTTTGAACACAATACAAATTAATACTTATAATTTTTTTTTTAAATACTAAATTTAGGTATCCAGTATTAAAAAATGTTGTTGTTTTTTAAAATGCCAGGCAATGATTACAATGCCTATCAAAAAATTTTTTCATCAGGTAACTCCAATTTATTAACTATTATCAATTATTTTTGAAAAACGTCAAATTTTAAGACAAAAATGAATTTATTTGAAAGATTATATGTTAGCTAAAACAACTTTTTATGTTAATTAAAATTTATTATTGTGTCAAAGGTTTACGTTACTTTTTATGTCAAAGGTTTACGTTAGCTAAAACAACATTTTTATGTCAATTAAAATTTTGAAAAAAAATTCTTCGTAAAGAAAAAAACCGTCCTAACATCATAAAAATGTGAAAAGGAAGTTTTTTTCCAAAAAATAATTTTCAATATTTTCCTGGATAATAACGTGTCATTTTTTGAGTCATGAAAAGGAAGTCCTTTCAGTGAAATTTTTATGACATACTAAATTTTTCTATTTATAGGATCATTTCAATTATATATAATTTTACCTTCCCTTACGCGCCAAAATTGCTGTTATTTGGTACTTTTTTAAATATAATTATATTTTTCCATCGAGTAATTCGAAAACTATTCTTAATAATTATTTTTTTTCTCGTAAAAGAGTTTTAAAAGAAGATTGAAAAATTCATTTTCGAAATTTGTAACGTAAAACCCTTACGTAAACAGCATCATATTCCAGAAAAAAAATTTAATCATTATGACTTTTCAGATTAATTCTAGTTTAAGCAAAAGTCAGTTATAGGAAAAAAAATACTAAATAGCGTATTTAATGATATTTTAAGAATATATAATGAAACTATTTTTTATTAAAAACTGCTCTAACTATCAAAAAACATGAAGGAACAAAATAGAAAATGAAATAGTAATTAGTTATTTTTTCAATTAGTTAAATTTCTAATATGAAATAGTATTTCTCTATTTTTTCAAATTACTAATTTTTCATATTTAAAAGTTTATGATTTAAAATGGACTTTTTTAATAAACTTAAACCTCAATAACTTAAAACTTATTTCGTGTGTTATAAATTTCATAATCATAAAAATAATTTTAACGAGTGAGTTTTATCAATTTCCTAATTATACAATACTTTATTTTGATACATATTTATCATTTTATGTTAAAATCTATTATAAATGGAGATATTTTGTAACAAATAAATGAATAATAACAATATTGATATGCCTAACTACCTAAGGCTAATGAAAAATAATTATGCTAAACATGGTAACAACGCTACAATCTACATTCTAAATAGTTTATTACTCATTGTTGTTGTTGCTTATCCCCTTGATTTAGAATCCTAAACCAAGTCCAGTAGATCATGCTGCATCAATAGATCGTAAACTGTCCTCCCCTCATTCAACAGTTGCCTCACAGAGTTATTTTACAATAATGTATACCAATCTATGAGATACAATCATAGATTGTATATGAGACCAATACAATCTATGAGATGAGAGGGAGATGCGATGGTCGAACAATGACAAAGGGCATATGTCTTCTCGATGAAAAACTCTTAATGTGGCCAGTCCTTGTCTAGCTAAAGCCGTCTGAGCAGGTAGGACAAGCACTGTATGGACATACCAGGATATTTAGCGGCATACCATGCAAACAGTTTATTACTCATAAAATTATGGAATGAACCTCTTAACAGTTTTGAAGGAAGCTTTGGGAAGTTCAACCTTTTTAGCGAGCAGATCAGCAATTTCATTTCCGCAGATCATGGGAGAATCCACTGCCAGCACACCGATTTCTGGTTTAGTTTGAAACTATATCCTGCCCCAATTTTCCAAGATGCTTGGCCAATTTTTCAAATACTGTATTGAGTCAGTCAGAATTATTACTCATAAAATTATGGATATTGTTTTTAATTTTTCGTGTCCATGATCAGTTTTTTCTTTTATTTGACTACTTTCAAATTTTCTTATTGGTTTATTTATTTTATTTTATGTGCTTGTTTATTAAATTTCTTTCACATGCCTTTTTGTAAAATCGTTTGGAATTCTAATTTTTTTTTAATTTCCTTCATGTGCTTTTTTATAAAATCGTTTGGAATAATATTTTTTTTTTTTTTTTTTTTAATTTTTTTCATGTGACTTTTCATTAAATTTTCTTCACGTGCTTTTTTATAAAATCGTTTTAAATTCTATTTTTTTTTTTTTTTAATGTCTTTTTTTTTTTTTTTTTTTTTTTTAAATTTCTTTCGTGCTTTTTTTATAAAATCGTTTGGAATACTATTTCTTTTTAATTTTTTTCACATACTCTTTTATAAAATCGTTTGGAATACTATAGTTTTTTTAATTCTTTTACGTGATTTTTTATAAAATTATTTGAAATTCTATTTTTTTTTTTTTTTTTAATTTCTTTCAAGTGCTTTTTTTTATAAAATCATTTGGAGAACGATTTTTTAAATTTTTTTAAACTGTTTTCTTTTTTCAGTTTTGAACGACAACAGATAAACATAATTTATTGCCTGCATATAAGTTATTTTTTTTTTCTTTGTTCAGCATTGTTGTTATGCGTTTCGTTCATACATTAAATTCTAAATTTTATGGGTAACTTGTATATCGACAAATAGGATTAAATTGTTTTATATTAATTTAAAACAAGTTTTTCTTCTATATCTAGTTTTCGTGGTAAAACAAATATATTAATTATAATTTAATATTTTATAGAATTTTAAATGTTTATTTTAACCACTAGCTGGCAAAATATAAAAATGTTATTTAAATACATAATAAACTAAAACTTTTAAGTGTTCAACTTCCTAAAATATGTCTTTCGGTTTAAAAGTTTATTTTACGAAATATAACTTTAGACAACGTCTGATAAATATTCACAATTTAATTCGGTAAACTAGTTAGAGAATTGGAAACTAAATTAGCATTGCAAATAGATGATGCAATTTGAACTGAATCTCTAAACAATGCTCTCAGTTTGCTATAATAAGCCCCCGCAATAAGAGCTATTTCCATGAATAATGGTTGCAATCAACTATGAAAATTTCGCAGTTGATTGAGAATCATAATGTTTAATGAAGTCTGCATTTTCGACAGAGTAGCAATTAAGTAGTATACTTTAAAGTATGGTGCATTACATCCATTTCATTTTAGAAATGTTCACATATGGAAATGCTGGTCCATTATTACATAAAGGTTTTAACGTGAATATAGACACTAGTTTATATAACACGTAATGAATATATACTAGAACATAGTTTATTTAACACGTAATATAGGATTTTAACTATGTAAATTTCCAAGTTGTAGATGGGAAATTTTAGCTATGGTTATTAAAGTTAAAAAAAAGTTAGAGTTAAAAATACAATAGTAAAGTCGTATTGGGTTTTAGAACTAAAGAAACTCGAGTAGGTCAAGTTATGTCCAATTGTAAATTCAGTATGACAAGAACGGACAAGATAAATCTGCCAGCTGGTAGATCCTTACATTGGGCTAGAAGTGGAAGTGAAACAGACGCTGTATCACTCCAAAGCTCCCTTTAGGGGTTGTTAATTCCAAATTGCGTGTGGACAGTAGTAAGCACTCGCCTAGGTGTACTATGTGTAACGCTGGATTTACTATATACAGTAACGAAAGTCTTAATTTCAAAAGCCAGTGATTCAAATTGACAAACATGAAAATTATGATAAATGCGTGAATAATATTTGTTAAAATTTGGCAAAAATTGACAAAAAAAGCTGTTGTTTTTTTTTTACTTTACGTAAATACTTCTAATTAAAAGAATATGTGGTGAAGAATATCGGCTTTACTTGCATAAATGTAGATATATATCCATTATATATGCATTGAACTAAAAGAATGATAATATTCTAAGCAGTTTAGCGTAAGGGCCATACAAATTCCTATACTAAGTCCCAAGGATTAAGACCTAGCTAGTTCATCATACCCAGCTTAAATGTTCGTTTCGGAACTAGCCGGCGAGTGAAGTACCTAAGGCGATGGGTTGGACTGCGTTTCGTTCGTAATTTCGGTTAGCAGTTAAGGTCAAACATCGAGAAAACGTCACTGAGGCGGAGATGCTATATGCTATCTTGCAGCTACAATAGTACAGCGCTATCAACTGCAAAACGGCGAAATTAAGCAAAAACGTTAATTATACTTTGTTTTTCGAAGCATACAGTGCCATTTTGTAGCGAGTAGCAAAGCTAGAACATGTTGTAGAAAAGTTTGGTTTTCAAAAGAAGAAGGAAAAAAGGATAGATTCTGTTATAATGAAACACCCGTAGAAGTCTAACTTGGCCCCGTGTCGCTGAAGAAGGATTCCTGTGCATTCCGGGAGGACTTTTAGAGAGAACTACTTCGCATTTGCGTATCATGTGGGAGAAAACCTGGAAAACTCCCATCAGGCAGTCCGATTAACGAGGCAAGATGCTGAACATCACAAAGGCCATCGAATCTTTTCGTTTTTGGAACAGTTTCTACAACGGATTGGACCACAACCCTAAAGTTCACCATGGGCGCATATTACCACTGAGTCACGGGTCGGGCATTTCATTATGTGAATTACCTTTGTACGTCATTTATTATAAGTTGTTAGGACAAATCTCATATCATTAATTACAATTAAAATTTCCAATTTCATTATTTATATCAGTTATTGTGTTTTTTAATGGGTCGTTACATAAAAAATCTGATGATTATTTTGTATGATTTACTTACATTGTAAATTTTACAATGCAATTATTATAAACAATAACGGGCCGGATTGAGGACGTTCGCGGACTGGTGTTGACCCTCGAGCTGTAATTTGGAAATCCCTGTTCTAAAGTAACAGCCAATCGATCCATTTAGAACAAAAATACAAAAAAATTAATATTTTTAATTAAAATGTTAATAATTCATCTCTAAATTATTATTATCATGAATAAAAAATTTCAGTAGATTCTGATAGTCGAGTGACTAGCGCTCTGGCGCTCGGTACCACAAGTTTCGGGTTCGAGTTCGTCGGTGCCATGGATATTTGTAGTGGTTCGGAATCCACTTTAAACCGTAGGTCCCAGTCTAATAAGATCGTAGAGCATTGTGGAGGTACGTGGTGCTCGTGTCCCGTGGGTAGTGCTAAATCAGTAACAGCGGTGCAACCATTGGCATAAAAGATTAACTGTCTCTGTAATGTCAGTTGCATTAGAACAACATTTATAATTGTTACTGTTATAGCATGGCAGTGTAGTAAAAAATTCAATTTTTAGTACATGAATATAATATCTTAATAGCTAACGTCTCAAACAAATTCAAACTTATTTTTGAAAGCTAATGGTAATAATTAAAACTATAAAAAATATCTATTTTTTTCCAAAGCATCATGATTTGAACGTGCTCACTTAAGTTAAATTTAGAATATAAAAATACAGTTCTTTTTCTTGTATTTTAATTACTAGATTTTTCCCAAAATTCTATTCTAAGATAATAATAGATTCCCAAGTTCTATTCTAAGACTTGAGTCTTAGAATAGAACTTAGGAATCTATTATTATCTTAGAATAGAATTTTGGGAATCTATTATTTTATATATTTGTTATTTCCCAAAACATTTGGGAATAAAAATATTATTTTCAGTGAAAGAAAATATTAAATAAGGTCCATTTATTTATTTATATCCCTGCTATATCTAAATACTACTCCATTATTTTTTAAAACTCTACCTTTTGCAACAATTGTTTCTTTTTTGTGATTATATATGCATTAAACTCCATAGAAATACGATTATAAGGTTTCTGTAAATCTAATTATTTTTCTACATTAAATTTATCTTTTTGGGGAAGAGAGATTTTTTGATTACGAACTTTATTCCTAAAATTCTGAGAACGAGATATTTAAATAGATATTTTATAAATAGCTTCTATATCTTTTATTTCGATAATACACAGTTGAAAAAACACATTTTAGTATCTTATGGAAATCATAATTGTTTATCTAAAAATATCTACTCAAATGTAATTCCTATTTCTTAACTTTCTATTAAAAGTAATATTTTTTGCTTTTAATTTTATTTGCGTATAGATATTTCATAAATTTTATTCTTAATAAAAATTAGAGGTTTTTAAAATTATAATTAAAGTAAAAATTGTGCAATTTTTTTCTTTGTCTTTCTACAACTACATAAATAGATGGCTTTGAGATCTATTTCTTCTTAAGTATATAATAAATATACTAAGCTTCGATTTAAATGTGACAATTTTTTTAAAACGCAGGGGAGAACTTACATGAAACGTTTAAAATTTTGAATAAGTTATAATTTTAATTATTGATTTATAATTAATAGTTAAACTACAAAATTAATTGGCAAAACGCATAACAACAATCTTTTTCTTTTCTTATAAAATCTCATTTTCACTTTGAAATAAAATTGTTTCTGCTTTTTAAATTTAAATTTATAATTAAGAATAAGATAATGTTTTTAAAAAAGCGAATATTCTATTTGCATAAAGCTCGTGAAAGAAAATTAAAAAAAGTGGTTGAAGAGGCCAAGGATGACGCTCTATAAAACAATGCCCATATATTTTATGGTGAAAAAATATTTCAGACTACCATTTAACAGTAAAGAGAAAGTTATTTTATGCTAATTGCATTAATAAAATGCACATATAATTGTAACACTTATTATTCTTCCAGGCTATTTATTATCAGTGACCATTTATTCCATCATGCTATCTTCAGAAACGCAGTGTTCTTTGATTTTTTAAGAAAAATCTATAATTCTTAAAAATATTAAATTGATAATTCTTAAGTTTAAATATACATCTTTCTGACCTCATTCTATTCAACCTAAATTCTATTCAGACGACTTAGTCAAATTTCTTTCTTTCAAAAAATAAACATTTGAGTTTGTATTGAAGAGTATTTAATTTCCAAAGGGTATACGTGTGAAATCAAACAACAATTTGTATGAACGTCCTTCAACGTTAAAAAAGAAGAAGAAGAATATGTTTCGGCATAGACAAACATGGCTTTATTGTCTTCTTCCAAGATTTCCATTATAAGAATATTTGTCTAGAAAGATTATCCTCGGGCCGGCTCGTCTGACAAGCGCTTCGCAATTTGCAAAATGAATATCCCCTGGCGGTATGAAAATGAATAAGTCCATTGTGGTGGAAAATAAAAGTTTTGATTATCTAGAAAAAATATCCGCAGATACTCTTTTGTGCAAAATGAGGACATCACGTGTCGAATGATGAACAAAAGTGAAAGCCTTTTCAATTTCGCCCCTGGCAATTTTCATGAATTTTTTTTTCTATAATTTTTGCAGAATTTATTTTCATTTCTTGAGGTATTTGTAAAATTTTTTTCGATATTGCCCGGGTAATCGGAACCGTCACCTCAAATTCGAAATGGGTCAGACTGCATTTAGTCTCATCAATAACTAAATGCCTCTAGGAATTTGTTAAAAACCAACACTGAGTCAGAGTAAAAGTTAGGGCCCGGGTATCCATGTGGTCTTGATAGAAACTGACTTATTTCTCAAAATAAAAAAGGGATGCTTAGCTGTCATATTTATTAAAACTTGCTAAGACAGCACTGCACAACATGCAACACATAACACACAAAACAAAATTATGTAACAAATTAGCAAAACCGGCATACGTTGTCCTGCCAAAACAAAATGCATTGTAGAAAATTGAATATCGCAAATATATTCCCCATGCTCCAATATATGTGCATACTAATTTTCCTGGATATTGTTTGAACGTTATATAAGATGAAATAATGCAGCACCTTCTGGCGGCAAGTAACAATAGAGTGGATAGCGAGAATATATTTTCCATACTCAAATAATATTATTACCAATTTTCATAACGATTGGTTGAACGGTATAGAAGTTGATATACTAACACCCTCTGGTGGCGACTTACAACAAAGGGGGTAGCATAAAAATATTCTCCATGTTTTGTCAAACACACACAAAAATTTCATCAAAATCGGTCCAGCCGCTTAGGATTAGTTCAGTGCCTGTCAACACATGTACAGAAGAATTATATATATAACGATATTTACAAAATCATTTTAAAAGCCATTTCATTTAAAGGTCTTTTTACTCTCCATACTGCATGGAACTCTTCACTCAACCCCGCGCTCTCCCTTTTCTCTTTCTCCCTCTCCCATTGTCGGTTCCAAAGTACAATGGGCGAAAACAACAGCAAGTTCAACGTCTAACGTAACGTAATGTGCAAAATTCAACATCTAACTTAAGGGTACTTTAAAGCAGGATCTATCAACCTCGAACTCTTTCCCGTTGTCTATATTTTGTTTCGGGAAGATATAGTGGATCCTTATTGTCAGTTTTAATTTTAAAAAATTATCGTCATCCCCTGAGTTTTAAATGAATATTTATATCAAATAGAATTACACTTATGCCTGACTAGTGGCCTAGTGGTAACGTAACCTAGAGTTTAGGATGTCTCATAAAAAAAAAAGAACTAACATGCTTGTTGTTGAATTTCAAATATGTCCTTTCTAGTCTGTCCCTTTATAATTATATTTTATCATTTCTTTTGAAAAATGCATGCTTCTTGAAAACACATTCTTGGCATATATTATCATCACCATCAAGTCTTCTCGTTGTTGAAATCAGTGACTGCAACGGACACCACCAACAGAATGGAACCTGGGAAGGTTACCACTGAACAACGAGTAGACCAAACTATACATTGTTATGCTATGTTTTTCTAGTACATCTTCAAAATAAACTTGTTTTTTAAAGACCTTTTAAACCCAAAAAACCTTTATTTAAAGTTACTTCGCAAAATTCAACCCATTTCGCCACTTTAAACTGACACTTGGATATTTAATCTGCGCAAATACCATAAATAGAAGCATGCAATGTTTAACTACTTGCTAATCAAAACAAAAAAAAATATTCTCCAATTATATTTTAAATGTCACTAAAACTCCAGACACTATTATCCCTTAAACCAATACAAGCATCCATCAAAGACTCGTTTATTACTTTGCATCAACATAAAACAGTTTCAAAATCGAGACGCTCTCTTAATTCCGCGTTTGTATATTAATAAATTTGTTGCAGACTTGCTGGAAATCTGATTGCTTCATAATAAAGCCGACATTAAAATCAGTCTCGTTCGAAATTTTCGAAGAACTCTTTGTCTGAGTTGCGGCCATGCTCAATTAAACTCCTCCCCATCATTGCTGAACTTGAGTGCCATTACATGTCTATATCTTGATAATTTCTCGGTGTTTGCAACATGTTAATATGCAAATTTCTGGAACGACCATGATCAAGCTAATTTAAACTGTCTGGAAGTCATTGTCTGTATGATCATTTCCGAAAGACGCCTTCTCATGTTACGCTGTTATTGCTATATGAGAGATAATTAAAAACAGGGTCGATCAATAATTTTTCTACGATCTTGCAACATGTTTCGTATACTGCGACTTTCCTTAATATTTCATATTTTGCGACTAAAATATTTTTAATTTTTAATTTTATGCATTAAATTCACATTTTTTCATACGTTATTAAGGGATTAAACGTATTTTATTTAGGAATTAATTATTTAGCTATAATGAGAGAGATTTCACTGTCCGCATTTCATAATTTCAGTCTGCATTTTCGTCTCAAAAACGACGACACTTTGAACAGTAGTTCTCAAAGCGATGGTCAATTGGCTAGCGCTCTGACCTTTGCTACCGCAGGCTTCATGTTCGAATGGCTTTGGCATGGATGTTTGTTAATGATTCGGAATCCACGTTAAAATGTAGGAATCCACGTTAAACTATCTATTTAGCCTAAAGTGTACACAAAATGACCGTAGAGCGGCAAACCAAATCTCAAAGGGGGCCTCCTAGAAGATTTCCAAGTGCATCCAGTCGTGTTCCAGAGAAATATGTGTTCAGACATAATTACTCTTTTTGTTTTCAGTTTTATAGTTCAAAGACAGCTTTTATGATATACAACTAACTTTATGGCTGCTTTTTTTTTCTTATCCCACTTGGTAGGCAACAACAGCTGCACCAAGTCCAAAGACCCGTGTGATCTCATGGAAGAAGGGAAGGGGGGGGGGCAGCTTCTGTTGTGAAGGAGCACCCGTAAGTAGAAATCTGACTTGGTGGCAATGGTGAGCATAAGGGCGGAGATTGAATCTGCTGGCGGCTTTGTTGTATGCACTGTTTCAAAAACAAGAGGAGTCTCTATGATATTTGTGATATTCAGCATCTTATCTCATTAGTCGGTCTACCTGGTGGGAAGTTTTCAGGTTTTGTCCCATACGACATGCAAATGGGCTGATAGTTCCCCCTAAAACTCCTCCCTGAAGACACTGCCCTCCTTCTTCAGCGATCCGGAGCCAAGTCAGGCTTCTGCATCCCAACGGAAGCTGATCTCCTTTCCCTCCTTCCATGAGACCACACGGGTTCTTGGACTTGATCTGCATGTTGTTACCGACGAAGTGGGATAAGAATATATATATATATATATATAACTTTCATCAAGAACAACCTTGGTTTTTTTGTATGAGTAAATGATAATCAAAACAGAGCTTACTTAACAATTATTTCTCTGGTATTTGGCAACATGTTAATTCGCGATACTGTGTCAATTTCTACGTCATGCTTGTATCTTTCCTTAAAGTTGGAATAAATGTGCGTACAGTAATTAAATAGGCATTTTTATAGGTGTATTCCGTTTCTGTTTCAATGAGTAATGATTCATCATGTAAATCTATTTCCAAAATAACTCCTAGCATTTTTTATGACAATATGACGCAAAAAATACGTCATCACATAAATAAATGTATTCAAATTGCAATTGACAAATTGTCTGTTTCAAGGTTAAAAATTATATCTAAAAAAATCTGCAAATTATTTTGCTTGTTAACTTTTTTTTCGGTCAATTATTTAAGATCTTGTGTGTAATTATTATTTCAAATTACTAATAAAATATACGATTGAGTAGGCTTGAATGTTTTTCTTAATGACTCAAAATTAGGATTGATGAATGTTTAATTTATGCTGATCATTATAAACATAATATTTTTGAACACAACACTAAAAATTAACCTTCGAATCTTCCAGTTTAGGCCAGATATTTTTTTAAAGTATCCTCACACATTGGAAAAAAAATGTGTAGCTGTGTCGGTTAGAGCGGGGCCCGCATTTAGCGCCAGATTGTAATGTTGTTGGTTGTGCAACTGGATTGTAACTGGGTGTGGTTGGCTTGAGACTTGAGACAGAGGTTGGAGAACTCACAGCTTTATTGACACACGCACAGACACCACACATGTACAATTAGAGATATACAATATTAAACACATATAATTCAAGAATTGTGGAAAGATTCTATTTCTAAATCAAAAACCCAATACGCAGGCACGTGTGGAATGCGCAAAATATACTATCTCTAAGGGTGAGTGTCTGTAGGTCAACTAATACACAGGGCTGCGTTAAATATATTTCCTCTCGGGATGAGAGACAGTAAACTAAACTTTTCTCAACAGAAACGCGATTTCGCTGTTTCAGCGGCAGCTCCGTTTACGCTGTACATCCTTGCGGGTGAGAGTGTCGATACTTACTAACCATTTACCTGGAGTTGGCATGGATATTTGTTAGTGGTTCGGAGTCCACTTTAGACTGTCGGTCCCGGTCTGTTTAGCCCCCTTGCGTAGAGAGACAAATGACCGTAGAGAGACAAACCAAACCAAACCTGGATGCCACAGGGGGCGTTCTTGCAGTGCGTAGGAGGAAGCACAGTTACATCAGATCTTGAGTGTAATTTTTATTTCAGATTATTTATAAAATATGCAATTAAGAAGAAGAAGGATTGAGTGTATCTCTTAATAATTGAAAATTATGAAACATACATTTGATGAATAATAAATATATAATGATCATTATCAACATATAATTTTCGAATTCAACACTAAAAATTAACCTTCGATTCATCCAGTTAGTAGGCCAAATACTTTTTAAAATGTTTTCCACATCGGAAAAAAAATTATTTAAAAATAATGATTCTATAACACATTGTATTAAATGAAAACATTTTAAATTTTGATTTTTTTAATTGAATTTATTACTTCTAAAATTATTTATCTCGGTCCTATTAATGATGATTTGGATTGTGAAACCATCCTTTTTTCTTCGTGTCAGAATCTTAAGATAACCTAAATTTTCAGTAACTTATTACTTACTTTATTGAAAACGGCACCTTTGATGTAAACAGTACTCACAGATAACACATGTATAAAGTAGGTGCTTATATCGCTAATGCCGCTATCCGCCAATGGATTTTCAGTTAATGGCAGCTTTGTTGAATTATTATGAAAAGAGATTACTCATCTGCCGCCGATATGGCTTTGTTTTTAATCAAAAGAGGTTCAAAAGTCGGTATATTAGGTGAAGCATCTCTTGACAAGTATAAAAATGGAATGTTAGACGAAATGATGACAGAAAAACTGATACTGGCAACAAATAACACTCAAATATTTTGCATCAAAACATCTTATATGTTAGCTGCAATAAAGTAAAAGATGTAGACATACAAATTAAGAATTTTCGAAACTCTTTTTGGGGAATGTTTTTTCACCAGATATGATCACTCTTGGAAAATAAAATAATAATGATGTTACTGTTTTGTTTCTTATCCCACTTGGTAGACAGCGACATCTAGACCAGGGGTGGCCAGCCTTGAATATTTTTTCGGTCCGTGAGATTTATCACACTTTTACAAAATATATTTATTTTACAATGGCTAAAATAGTGAAAAACAATGTATCAAAAAAATACATTATTTGTGCATCCTTATATTCAAAAATTAATTGTCGAAATTACGAGAAAAAATTAACTTTGATTTTAAATTAATATTATTGAGAATATAGAATAGATGACAGATATTGTCTGTTTTATTTATGAGTTTACAATTATGAGTGCGCATAATAATTAAATTATATTCTGTGAACTCATGATGTGAGCGAATGAATGTAATGCGAGTGATGAACTCATGAATTTTTCGAATTTGAGAAATCTGACACTAAAAAAAATTGTTAGCGCTTTTGGTTCATCTTAACCTGCGAATCGGTTTTTTTTTTTCCGAAAATGAAATTGACCGAACACAAAACACGTTCAAACATAATGGACTGCAACACCCATTACGATGTGCAAATACCCAAATTGAGATCGATTCGCAAAAGCTAAGTGAAAGAGTGGAGAAACAAATATCGCACTACTAAAATAAATATTTTTAATGATTTAATTTTTTTTATTTGCTTTATATTTATATATTTTTATTTCATTTTTAGTGTTCTATATTTCTTTACAATGTGAGGTTTAGTATCATTATTATTATATTATCTATGATTACATGTAAGAACAATAGTGAACTCATTAATAATAAGCCATCATGTTTCAAACTTTCACTCTCAAAAAATGTCTATGGTGGGTCTAAATCTAATATGGGGATATATAATTTTATATACGGCTCGCGGAGGTATGATGCATTTCCAAAGTGACCCGCAAGATCATTTAGCTTGGCCACCCCTGATCTAGACTAAGTCCAAGAACCGTGAGGTCTCATGGAAGAAGGGAAAAACAATCACTCAAACAAACAAACAAAAATCACTCAAAACATCACATTTCTTAGTTGCAGACGGAAGTGGTTATGTCGGTTATTATTTTAAATAAGTAATAAATAATTAAGATTAATAATCAATCTTTCAATTCAATTAATAACTTTATAAAATAAAAGGAAAAAGAAAAATATTATAGTTAAAATTGTTTGTAGTTCATATTATATGTTCGCAAGCAAATATATCGGTGAATCGATAATGTGGCAATATTTAATATTATTCATTTTCAATTGTCATGTTTCTCAAATGAGGAAGCACAAAAATGTGTAAGAGCAAAAGCATTAAAAATCTAATCGAAAACGAAACTAATTTCCTACTTAATGAGAAACAAAATTTCTTTGGGCAATACAATTCTGAATATGTTCATGAAAGAGATACTTAAAAGGTATGGATGTTGAAGTTAAAAAGATTTTCAAATATATTTTGTAAAAACAACGCTAGATTTACTAATTATTTTATTGCATATTTATGTTAAAATTCATTGTAAATTAATATGCAGATAACACTAAGTTATGCAATAAAACTTTAGAATATTTTTAAGGAATGATCATCTATTTTTAAATTCATACAAACAATCTTATGTCAACAATGTTGTATTAGAAAAGTGATAAGTCAATTCTTTCACTATGTTTTCAAATTAATTCGAATGATAATTTCATTAAATTAAAATTATCATAAAAGTGACAGGAGATTTTTTTACAGATTTAAAATTTTGATTTAAATATTAAAAAAATTATAACATGTTACCTATAAAATTTAGAATTTAATGTAAGAACAATATACGCCAGATGATCTTTTAGAAAAATTTTAATAAAAGTTACTATTTTTGTTATTTAATTATATAATTATTTAAAAAAATATTAAAAAAATAATTCTAATGGGATGTACAGATATACAGGTTACCCATAAAATTTAGAATTTAATATTAAAACAAAACACACTACGGCAATCTTAAATTAAAAAATAAATAACTATAGAATTCCAAACGAATTTCTTTCCATGAAAAATCTCCTTTTCATTTTGAAATAGAATTATCTTTGCTTTCACCAGACAATCCTTTAAAACAATTTAACATTCATTTTTCTTCTGAATTATTTTTTACTAAATTATTTAATAGTTACTCAATTATTTTGTAAATAGACATTATGTATAAAAAAGCTTGTGAAAGAATTTTTAAAAAATAAGTCAATAAAAAAATATTTAATTATATAAGTATAATCTCGTGAAAGAAATTTTAAAAAAAATAATAAGCTAATAAGAAACATTGAAAGTGGTCTAGGAATCACTGATCCACCCTCCCCAAAACAATATCCATATATTTTATGGAAAATTTATTTTAGAATTAAAAATCTTTTAGCTGACAAGCATTATTAACTGTTATGTTTTCTCAAATGAGGAAATTTGCCAGAACCGAAAGTTTGCAAGAAACAAAAAATTTAAAATGTAATCGAAAACGAAACTAGTTTTCAATGAGAAACAAAATTTCTTTAAGCAACGCAATGCAATTATTAACCGGGCAATGCAATGCAATTGATTATTAAATTAAGCGATGCAATTATTAACTCAGTAAATGTTACTTTCTTATTTTCTATTGTTTCTACATGACAAAATGAAATGGCTATTGTTATGTTAAAGTTTAACAATCAAAACGATACGATAGCATAGTTGTCTATCCATTTTGCACTTCGAAAAATAATTTAAAATTTTCTTTCTGCAATAGCATGTTTCAAAAACATTCTAGTTTCATACTATTTTAAGCATTCTAAAAACATTCTCGTTTCATACCATTTTAAACATTCTAAAAACATTCTAGTTTCCTAACATTCTAATTTTAGTATCATGTTTCTAAAACATTCAAAACATTATAAAAATATTCTAGTTTCATAATGTTCTAAACATTCTAATTCTAGTAGCATGTTACTAAAACATTCAAAAACATTTTAAAAACATTCTAGTTTCATAACGTTTTAAACATTCTAATTCTAATAGTATGTTTCTAAAACCTTCTAGTTTCATAACGTTCTAAACATTCAAATTCTAATAGCATGTTTCTAAAACATTCTTAAAATGTTTCTAAAACATTCTTAAAATGTTTTTAAAACATTGTATTAAACACATTCCATTACATTCTACAAACATTAGAATGATAACAATACAAATTTTTGTTGCCATATGCGACTCTTAAACTAACATAAGCAACTCTTAAGATCGTTTCTTTTTTTAAAAAAACATAGATAACATTCGTGTAGACATAACAAATATATCATAACGTCATTTTCGAATAATTGAGGTTATGTTGGTTTCCTACCTCTCATTACATTACAAAGTTATAATGTTATAAAGAAGTATATTTTTCAGAATTCTCTTGTATGGTTTCTAGTTCAGTAATAAACAGAAAATTCTTCTCCAGAACTAAAATTTGTTTCAGAAGAAAATGTTTCTTTTCAAAGTTTGCTAGAAAATGGTCAACGAACTCCGGAAGATTGATGCTGTGTATACAATACACCAACTATTTATTTCTCCAATTTCTTCAAAGTACCAGAACTCGGATTCTAAAGTCAACGACCTGGCTCCTATGCGTATAGAAAATATCAAACGTGACATTCATGTATTCACATAGAGATAGTAAATTAAATTTACGTTTTTCTTTGATAAGCCTGCAATGTTTACAATCGCACATTCACAGTTCTCAATTTCTTTTTCTATATATAAAAAAATATCGCAAGTATTAAGTTACACTGACTAGTATGTTGAAAGTAAAAGAGTAGTTTCTAAAAAAAATATATTATCTAGAAACCGGAGATAGAAACAGTAAATAAGGAAGTTAGTTTGCGAGATGCAAAGTTTATTTAATACTTCAAAGAATATATTTGTCATCTAATTTTATTTTCCGGTTATCATAAAAATAAATGGAATACTTCTTTAAATTTGCCCTACTTTCTAAATTACTCCTATGTTACTAATAATTACTATTCTTCTTTAATTACTTCTTAATTTTTTCTCTTAAAATTGATCAAAGCTATTGATTTTCATCAAAAACAGAACAAATAGTTTTATTTATTTATTATTATTGTTTATTTTTTATTTATTTATATATATATATAGAGCTTTAACAAGTTGCTCCCATATACTTAAAAGTTATCTGAAAATATGATAGTGATGTAAATCTGATTATTTATAATTCTCAAGTTTTATACTTCTTTTTTTTTTGGTATGCTGCTATAAAAAAGATTCCATTTATTTTTATTCTAATGTTTTTTTTTTAAATTTGTTTTATCACTTCCTCCAAAGTTTTCTTCTTTCAGCAATTCCAAACATCATATCAAAAGATACATAAACAATGTGCATGTGATATCTTTGAAAATAAAATTCAATTTAAATAAAAATTTAAATTTTTTAATAAAAAAATAATAAATTTGTTTAATTGTTATAAATAATATTGTAACCGTACTTCCTCCTACACACTGGCTAGAGCGATCCTCTTTACCGTCTAAGAGAAATGGTCAGTAGGCCTCAAGACTCTCACCCGACAGGAAGTACAGCGCAACCACGCGCTTCTATTGAGAAACGTTTAGTTTATAGTCTCTCATCCGAAGAGGATATATATTCAATGGCACCGTGCGTAATAGTTGATCTGCTGACTTTCATCCGGAAAGGAAGTCTGTTTCGCGCACCCTGCGCATACCTTAGTTTCGGGTTTTCGGCTTAGAAATGGTGTCGTTCCTTGGAATCTATAATCATCTGTCTTTAAATATATTACATATTGTATGTCTTTAATTGCATGTGTATAGTGTTTGTGCGTGTGTAAATAAATCTGAGAGGTCGCCTATCTGTGCATTAAGTATTTGAACCCCACTACACCCAGTTACAATCCAGCTTCCCAATCTGCACACTATAATATTTATTATAACTCTTTTTCATTGTCTATGTTCAATGTAAATTTACTATATAATACGTAACGACATTTTGCCTACTATAACGCTAAGACGAATCGGGCGGAAATTAATTACAAATGTTTTTAAGTTTGAACTAAAATAATAAATTTAACATCAATTTCTAACTAACCTTTGCAAGTCTATTTTAAACTGACGTAGCTATCACTATTAGCTTAATTGGTTTTATTCAAACTTATTTTTAGATAAAGTTCGTGATAACTTTAATGTATTATTAGCTTAATTTAGCGAATATTTTTAAAAAAATATTTGTTTCAAAAAGTACAGTTTACTAAATCCGCATCATCACATTTGCTTTCGAGGTAATTCACCCAAACTGTTTCTTTTTAACTTACCTATAAAGCAACTGAATTAAGACGTTAACTTTTGGCAACACTGGAATTAATTAAGCTAATACTTTAAGCCCGAGTTTCTTTCACAGGCAAGTAATTAACTTTTACCCTTTCGGCGAAAACGGTGGCGCCTTATAAAATTTATTAAATTAAAAAGATCTGTAAATAACAACAAAAAAGAAACACTATACGAAATTAGGAACAATCTTTAAAACAAAAAAAATGGAACGAAATACGTCATAAAAGAAGGGCGTTACTAGTTAATGGTTATGGTAGGCAGCATACATCTAGATCAAGTCCAAGAACCCGTGACGATGAAGAAGGAGGGCAGTGTCTTTCGGGAGGACTTTTAGGGGAAACTAACCCCGCATTTGCGTATCATATAGGAGAAAACCTGGAAAACTCACACCAGGTAGTGCGACTAACGATGGGACCTGAATGGCCGAGTGTCTAGCGCTCTGACGCTCAGGGCCACGGGTTTGGGGTTCGAGTCTCTATGGTGCCATGGATGTTTGTAGTGGCTCGGAATCCCCTTTAAGCCGTAGATTCTGATCTCATATGACTGTAGAGCGTTACAAAGCCAAGTCAAACTTCTCACCCACATCATTCCCAAACTTAGGGGTAACTCAGCTCTAGGTACAGTGATGGTGTGATGTAGTAGTTCGACTAAAGAGGTAATATGCTGAACATCTCAAACACCATCGATTCTCCTCGTTTTTTGAAACAGTATCTACAACAAAGCCACCAGCGGTTTGAATGTCATTCCTAATGTTCACCAGCGGCGCACATTGCCATTGAGTCCCGAGTCGGCCGGATATATATTACGAATTTAACAAGTTTCATCTGAAATAAAAAATTTAACCTCAAAATAAATTCTAACTAACCTTTGTATTTTTATATTAAATTAATGCAGTTCTTACTCTTAGCTTAATTGGTATTAATTAAACTTATTTTTAGATGAACTCCGTGATACCTTTAACGTATTATTAGCTTAATTTAGAGAACATTTAAAAAATATTTCTTTTACAAAGAACATTTATTAAATCCGCTTCATCACATTTGCTTCCGAGGTAATTCACCCAAAACTGTTTCTAAAGCAGCTGAATTTAGATGTTAACTTTTGGCAACAGTGTAATTAATTAAACTAATACTTTAAGCCCAAGTTTCTTTCACGGCTAAGTAATTAACTTTTGCCCTTTCGGCGGAAACGGTAGCGTCTTACAAAATTTAGGAAATTAAAAATATCTGTAAATAACAATGAAAAAGAAACACTGTACAAAATTAGGAACAATCTTTAACAAAAAAATGAAGCGAAATGCGTCATAAAAGATGCGTGTGAGATTAGAGTTTGTTAAAAGACATCATCGGAAGTTGTTTTAATTGGAAGTTATTTCCAATTATCATTTTTTCGGCTCTTAATTGATGACAAAGTAGGACGGATCTGTGTTATTAGCATTTTTTGAGCTTTATATGGGGATATATCAATCATTGCGGAAAAGAGTAAAGAAAAACAAATCGAAGGCATTTTGGGTATTTGGTGTGGAAATAGAAGTAGTTTTTCGAGATTTGCTTTCAAAGATCAGAGTGTTTGTAATTGAAAAAGAATAAAATTATACATATATATATATATTGAAAATAATATGAGAAGATTATATATATATATATAGATATTTTTGTAGATGTTGTTGTTTGAAGGCCTGATGGCCGAGTGACTGGCGCTCTGGTGCGCGATGCCGCAGGTTTCGAGACTATAGATAAAAATAATAAAAAATATAAAAAATTAAAATATGAAAATATAAACATAAAATATAAAAATATAAATATAAAATATAAAAATAAAAATATAAAATATAAAAATAAATATATAGAAACATTTTTTTAAATATAATGAAAATGAATTAAAAATTGAAAATAATATGAGAAGATTTCATATATTTTTATATTTTTTTTAAAAGTTGTTGTTTAAAAGGCCTGAGGGCCGAGTGACTAGCGACCTCACCCGCGGTGCCATAGGTTTCGGGTTCGAGTCCCAGCAGTGCCGTGAATGTTTGTTGTGGTTAGAAATCCACTTTAAACCGTACTACTACTAATACTGCTACATATCGCTGTGAATAGAGCTGAGTTGTTCCTATACAGTTTGGGAATAATGTGGGTGAAATTGAATGGACACATGATGGCGGCGGAAAAATCTCCCAAAATTCTCTTTGTATGCCCAGGTCTAATAGGACTGTTGGACGTAGGCCTGACAACCCTACCCCTTAAAAAGAAAAAGGTCTCCTATTTCATATTCTGTCAATAGGTAGACGGCCATGGTCCAACATGGACTATAGTGCCATAGAGTTAGATAATGACCAAATAATATATTAAAATATTTCATTTTGGGTGTCTGATGCACGACTGACTGACTCTGTGACGTTCGGTGGTTAACAGGTTTCGGATTTGAATCCCGGCCATGTCATGATGTTTGTTGTGGGTTGGCTAACGTAGAAGGCTTAACTGCGATGCAGATTGGGTAACGCTATAACTGCTACATATCCATAGTTCTAATGGTGAATGACTATTCAAAAACAACACAGTTAAAAATATTTAAAATAAAAAGTTTTATTTACAAAAAAAATATAAAAATATTTAAATAAAAGTTTTATAAAATTAATATTTTAAATTAATAATAAAACTATTAGTATCAAATATCAATATAGTAAGCTTTTCATATTTGGTAAAAATTAAAATGTAGCACTGGCTCAAATTTAATAAAATGTGAATATAAATATTATTTAATAAAAAATATTATGAATTTTTTTACTTTACCTTCAATAATATATACATGTTTATATTAAATTAATAAAAAACAATTATATTTAAATTAAACAATGAATCCTTCAATATTTTCGAAGAGAACGATATATAATATTTTTTTAAAAATTTATAGTTTTAATAAGGTCGAAACTTTAATTATAATATAAATTTATGATGAGTTTTTAAACTAAAAAAATATATAATCTTTCAAATCATAGAAAGAAGGTGCTTTTATAAATAAAACATTTTCCTTTTCCTTTTGTTAAATAATGTCTTCAAAGACATAAATAGGTCTGCCATCATACTTTATTCATTTGATAATGGCACTGATAAATTCTTAAGTATATACTTTACCAATTAAAGATAAAACTTCTTTTGGAGGAAATATATTAGAAAAATTCAATTGTTCGTAGAAATTCCAAAAGCAATTATTTCGTTTTATGTGGTAAAACGATTTAGCTTCATTTTTACCTCTTAAATTGAACGCTAATCAATCAATTCATAAACAAGGTTCACAGATTAAATGGGTTGTGTACCAATTTAGGACTAAAAGCATTTTTTATGTGTTGTAAAATGTAATGATTATTATTATTCTGTGTAAATATGAGGATTTTATCGTATAAGGCTTTTCCTTTGTTTTTTTTTCCTATAATCCTCGTACCCCATTTATGTATACGATGAAGGAAAGACATTTCCTTCCTTTTTTAAGGATAACTTCTATGTATTTTCGTGTTATAAGGTAGAAAACCTGCAAAAACTCCCACACAGACATCCATATAGTCGACTGCATGTATTGTAGCATTTTTTCCATTAGAAGAGATATAGCATTTCCGTTCCCAGGGGAAAGTAATGTATACTCTTCAGCAAGTGCATGATAACAACCCATCACTCAAATCTGACAGCAGATAATCAGTATCGTGGATATTTATACTACATGCAATTAGTGTTTTGTTCTAATGAGAGCAACCTGTCACTCAAATCTGACAGCAGATAAGCATTGTCGTGGATATTTATACTACATGCAATTAGTGTTTTGTTCTAATGAGAGCAACCTGTCACTCAAATCTGACTGCAGAAAAGCATTATCGTGGATATTTATACTACATGCAATTAGTGTTTTGTTCTAATGAGAGCAACCTGTGCACTCAAATCTGACAGCAGATAATCTGTTTCGTGGATATTTATACTACATGCAATTAGTGTTTTGTTCTAATGAGAACAACCTGTCACTCAAATCTGACTGCAGAAAAGCATTGTCGTGGATATTTATACTACATGCAATTAGTGTTTTGTTCTAATTAGAGCAACCTGTGCACTCAAATCTGACTGCAGAAAAGCATTGTCGCGGATATTTATACTACATGCAATTAGTGTTTTGTTCTAATGAGAGCAACCTGTCACTCAAATCTGAATGCAGAAAAGCATTGTCGTGGATATTTATACTACATGCAATTAGTGTTTTGTTCTAATGAGAGCAACCTGTGCACTCAAATCTGACTGCAGAAAAGCATTGTCGTGGATATTTATACTACATGCAATTAGTGTTTTGTTCTAATGAGAGCAACCTGTGCACTCAAATCTGACAGCAGATAAGCATTGTCGTGGATATTTATACTACATGCAATTAGTGTTTTGTTCTAATGAGAGCAACCTGTGCACTCAAATCTGACAGCAGATAAGCATTGTCGTGGATATTTATACTACATGCAATTAGTGTTTTGTTCTAATGAGAGCAACCTGTACACTCAAATCTGACAGCAGATAAGCATTGTCGTGGATATTTATACTACATGCAATTAGTGTTTTGTTCTAATGAGAGCAACCTGTGCACTCAAATCTGACAGCAGATAATCTGTTTCGTGGATATTTATACTACATGCAATTAGTGTTTTGTTCTAATGAGAACAACCTGTCACTCAAATCTGACTGCAGAAAAGCATTGTCGTGGATATTTACACTACATGCAATTAGTGTTTTGTTCAAATTAGAGCAACCTGTGCACTCAAATCTGACTGCAGAAAAGCATTGTCGTGGATATTTATACTACATGCAATTAGTGTTTTGTTCTAATGAGAGCAACCTGTGCACTCAAATCTGACAGCAGATAAGCATTGTCGTGGATATTTATACTACATGCAATTAGTGTTTTGTTCTAATGAGAGCAACCTGTGCACTCAAATCTGACAGCAGATAAGCATTGTCGTGGATATTTATACTACATGCAATTAGTGTTTTGTTCTAATGAGAGCAACCTGTACACTCAAATCTGACAGCAGATAAGCATTGTCGTGGATATTTATACTACATGCAATTAGTGTTTTTTGTTCTAATGAGAGCAACCTGTGCACTCAAATCTGACAGCAGATAATCTGTTTCGTGGATATTTATACTACATGCAATTAGTGTTTTGTTCTAATGAGAACAACCTGTGCACTCAAATCTGACTGCAGAAAAGCATTGTCGTGGATATTTATACTACATGCAATTAGTGTTTTGTTCTAATGAGAGCAACCTGTCACTCAAATCTGAATGCAGAAAAGCATTTTCGTGGATATTTATACTACATGCAATTAGTGTTTTGTTCTAATGAGAACAACCTGCCACTCAAATCTGACTGCAGAAAAGCAGTGTCGAGGATATTTATACTACATGCAATTAGTGTTTTGTTCTAATGAGAGCAACCTGTGCACTCAAATCTGACAGCAGATAAGCATTGTCGTGGATATTTATACTACATGCAATTAGTGTTTTGTTCTAATGAGAGCAACCTGTGCACTCAAATCTGACAGCAGATAAGCATTGTCGAGGATATTTATACTACATGCAATTAGTGTTTTGTTCTAATGAGAGCAACCTGTGCACTCAAATCTGACAGCAGATAAGCAGTTTCGTGGATAATGATGCATCATGAAGTTAGCCATTGTCTGTGCGAAATTCACAGGTTGAAAAATTACATATGGAATATGGATTACACCATGAGTTGTTGCATCGTGATGGGTGATAGACCAAGAGGTCTATCCAATGAAAAGTGAGGAGAAACTACCGCTCATTTGCATATCATATGGGAGAAAACCCGGAAAACTCCCACAAGGTAGTCTGACTAAAAAGACAAGAAACTGAACATCCCAAACGCCATCGACACTCCTCGTTTTTTGAAACAGTGTCTAAAACAAAGCCGCCAACGGATTGAATCTGCACCATAATGCTCACCAGCGGCGGGCGTTGCCACTTAGCCACGAATCGGGTTTTGTTTTTTCTTCGTTTATTCATGTAAAAGGGAGCCTGAATGGTCGGGTGGCTAGTGTCGGATTCGAGTCCCGGCGGTGCCATGGATGTTTGTGGTGGTTCGGAATCCACTTTAAACCGTAGGTCCCAATCTGACAGGATCGTAGAGCGTGGCGGGGATATTGTTACTCCGCCTCCGTAGCTTATCTTCAAGCTACACGCACCTCCTGGATAATGCTAAGTGAGTAACGTCGGTGCAGCGCTTGCCTTAAGGCATAAAAGACAACAGTCTACGTGTTTACCAGCTGCATTAGAACAAAAAAAATCATGTAAAAGGTGCCAAACAGCTATTACACAAAAGAGTGTTTTGTCCTGACTATAAAAGTTCAATGACATTTCAAATTCCCTATTTAACTCCTTATTAACAATTCCCCGTAGTTAAATAGAGAGACAACTCCACTGAGGAATCAACTTTCTACGAATTAGCCGTCGCTAATTTCTAGTGCTTTGTGAAGCCATTTCGTAATAAAGGCATTTGCTGAAAATAAGGCTTTATTAAGAGGAAACCCTTCGAAATATCGATAATGACATTAATTTCTCAATTGTAAAGCACTTAAGGGAATTCCTGCAATGCGCCGCTCAATTGTATTGGGTTCATTGAACTTTTAAGTTAATAATAAGCGCAGTTAGAATTTTCTCTGAAGCGCTAATGATTCACCGAGGGCCATTTGACGAATTTCCACTAATGGGACTTAATGATTTTTCCTGTTGTTTGTGTCTTAAAATTTGTTTATAATAAATATCAAGGATCTCAGTTAATTCTGGAATTTAATAATACTTGTTGTTTACCTATCTGTTGTGTTTTTCCCACAATTAATTTAAAATTCCTCCTAACATAAAAACATTCTACGTTTCTTTAATAAAACGTTTTATCTTCAGGTAAATGTACGTTCTGAATAAAATACGTTCAGAAATCTTATCGTTTAAGAAATAAAGCCCGACTCGTAGTTCAGGAGTAATAAGTGCCGCTGGTGAGCATTAGGGCGGAGGTTCAATGCGTTGAACGCTTTGTTGTAGACACTGTTTGAAAAATCGAGGAGACTCGATTGCGTTTGTGATTTCAGCATCTTGCCATTTTAGTCAAACTACTTGGTGGGAGTTTAATTCCAAAGAGTGTATTAAAATTTGTTTATAATAAATATCTAAGATCTGGAATTTAATAATACCTATTGTTTACTTGTCTGTTGTGTTTTTCCCACAATTAATTTAAAAAGCAAAAAATTTCTTCTTAAATAAAAACATTCTACATTTTTTTAATAAAAAATTGCCTCCAGGTAAATGTATGCTCTGAAGAAATGCGTTCAGAAATCTGAAATTAGAAAAAAACTTAAAATTTCTATTCCATTAAACTTTTAAGAAATAAAGCCCGACTGGTGGATCAGTGGTAACGTGTGCCGCTGATGAGTATTAACACTGAGGTTCAATCCTCTGGCGGTTTTCTTGTAGACACTGATTCAAAAAACGAGGATGATGGCGTTTGTGGTGTTCAGCATCTTGCCTCATTGGTCGGACTATCTAGCGGGAGTTTTCCGGGATTTCTCCCACACGATACATAAATGTAGTGTAGTTCCCCTTAAACGTCCTCTCAGGAGAGATTGCCCTCCTTCTTCAACGTCACGGAGCCAAAGCACACTTCTACTTATAAGTGTTTCATCACAAAAGTAGCTGCCCCCCTTCCCTCCTTCCATAAGACCACACGGGTTCTTGGACCTTGTCTAGATGCTGTTGTCTACCAATTAAGATAAGAATATATATAACTACCATTAAGGACAACCTTGGCAAAAGCAAGCTGATTTAATTGCATGAGCAAGTGATAATCAAAATAGAGCTTCCTTAACAATTGTTTCTCCGAGATTTGGCAACATGTTAATTCGTGATACTGAGTCACTTTCTACGTCATGGTTATATCTTTCCTTTAGGCTGAATTGAGGAATTATAAATATGTGTAGAGTAATTAAATATGGATTTTTATAAGTGTATTCAGTTTCCGTTTTAATGAGTAATAATTGATCATGTAAATCTATTTCTAAAAGAACTTCCAGTATTTTTTATGACTATATGACGCAAAACATACGTCATTACATAATACAATCACATTACAATTAAATAACTGCTTGTTTCAAGGTTAAAATTAATTTGTTATTGGTGTTGCTCCACTCCTTCCATAAGAACCTACAGGTTCGTGAATTGGGTCTAGATATTGCTGTTGACCAAGTGGGAAAATGATAAAGAACAGGTAAAATGACTATCAAAATTTTGATACTATTTGCATCATCATCATCAATGGCGCAAAAGTCCCATGGTGGGCCAAGACTGTCTGACAGGAGTTGTATCTTTTTCCAGACAGGAGTTGCATCTTTTTACGAGGTAAAATTGTCAGACCTACGTTCAACAGTCATATTAGACCGGGGCCTACGGTTTCAAGTGAATTCCGAACCCCTACAAACATCCACGGCACCTCAGGGAGTCGTCCCTAAAATGGCACTTCAGAGAGCTAGTCACTCGACCATCAGGACCCATTACTATTTGCACTAGTTTATAAATAAAAAAATTTATAATACCAGTTACTGCCTTTACAATAAAATAATATAAGGGAATAAAAAAAATGTTGAAAATTCAAAGCTGAATAATTCAAAAAACTTCAAATAAAAAAAATATTGGATAAAAAATATATAAATTTATTAATAAGTTTTTTAAAAATAATTTTCAAGAAAGCAATCTATGATATCCGCCTTGAAATATGAGAAGAAAAATTGTAGTTTAACCCTTCCTTTCAAGTTTTTTTTTTTTTTTTTTTTTTTTTTGTAGTGAACAGATTACTTTAATACAAAATATCTTATAAAAACAGCGAAATAAAAATAAAAAATAATAATAATAAAATAAAATCAGCAAAAAATTTAATTTAGTATGTAGATAAAATAAAATTTCATTAAACATTAAACATTCATAAACATCTCACTGTTTTAAAGAAAATTACTCACTGAATTATCATCTATTACATCATTATACACTGAAGTGACAAAAGTCATGGGATAGCAATATGCAAATTTTCAGATGGCAGTAGCATCGCGTAGAACAGGTATAAATGCGCAGTGCTTTCGCAGAGCTTTCATTTCTGTTCAAGTTATTCATGTGAAGAGGTTTTGACATGATGACCGCACGACGGTAATTAACAGACTTTGAACGCGGAATGTTAGTTGGAGCTAGACGCATGGGTCATTTCGGAAATCGTTAGGGACATCAACATTCCCAGATCCACTGTATCAAGAGTGTGCCGAGAGTATGAAATTTCAGGCATAACATCCCACCATGGACAGCGCAGTGGTCGACCGCCTGCACTTAACGACCGAGACCGGCGACGTCTGCAAAGAGTCGTAAATTCTAACAGACAAGCAACACTGCGTCAAATAACCGCAGAAATCAATGTGGGACGTACAAGGGACTTGTCTGTTAGAACTGTGCGGAGAAATTTGGCTTTCTTGGGCTATTTCAGCAGAAGACCGACTCGAGTGCCTTTACTGACAGAACGGCGCAGCGACTCTCGTGGGCACGTGAGAATATCGGTTGGTCCCTAGATGAATGGAAAACCGTGGCCTGGATCGATGAGTCACGATTTCAGTTGGTAAGAGCTGATGGTAGGGTTCGAGTGTGGCGCAGACCCCACGAAGCCATGGACCCAAACTGTCAGCAAGGCACTGTTCAAGCTGGTGGTGGCTCCGTAATGGTGTGGGCTGTTTTTTCATGGCATGGACTTGGTCCTCTGGTGCGACTGGACCGAACATTGACTGGAAATGCTTATGTTCAGCTACTTGGAGATCACTTGCAGCCATTCATGGACTTCATGTACCCAAACAACAATGGGATTTTTATGTATGACAATGCGTCATGTCACCGGGCCACAACTGTTCGCGATTGGTTTGAAGAACATTCTGGACAATTCCAACGAATGATCTGGCCACCTAGATCGCCCGACATGAATCCCATCGAGCATTTATGGGACATCATCGAGAGGTCTGTTCGTGCCCAAAATCCTGCATCATCAACGCTTTCACAATTATGGACGTCTATCGAGACAGCATGGCTCAATATTCCTGCAGAAGACTTCCAACGACTTATTGAGTCCATGCCACGTCGAGTTGCTGCACTTCGCCGGGCGAAAGGAGGGCCGACACGATATTAAGAGGTATCCCATGACTTTTGTCACTTCAATGTACTATGATGCGCATTATATTATAATGCATTATGATCGCCTTATTGCATTATTATCCAACTACAATCCTAGCAAAGCTCTACTCATGGTTCTATAGTACTGAGGATTAACTTTCGAGTTATTCGATTTTTATATTTTTTTTATGAAAATGAAAGATAATTTTTGTATAATGTGTAAATATTTTATCTAATTATCTATTCTCCAGTTTGGTCCAATATCTTTTACTATCTTTATGGAAGTAGAATAATTCCCCAACAATAAAATTTCTGTTATTTACTGGCGGATCCAAGTCATTTTTCACTTCTAATTTGAAATAAATACTTTGGAGCCTAAAAATATTTTGTTGAGACCGAAACAATAGCGACCTGATGGCCGAATGACTAACGCTCGGGGCCACAGATTTCAATTTCGGCCGTTCTATGGATCTTTGTAGTGGTTTGTAATCCACTTTAAACTGTTGGTCCCGGTCTAATAGCATTGTAGAGCGTTGTGCGCAGGGCTGACAACCCTATTCCCTACTCCATAAAAAAAAGAAGAAAAGAAAACATCTCCTGGTTAGAAATCTGCCAGTAGGCAGATTGCATTTGCCTACCATTGGTTATTGCGCCAGTGATAAAGGAGAAGGAAAAACAAATAATAATCCTAAAGTGCCAGATCTGAAGAATCTGGTGAATGTAGTAGTTCAGGCCATCCAAGTTGCAAAAGCTTTTGACGAGTTACCAAACTTGTGTAATGTCTCGCAATATCTTAGTCGAACACTATACTGTTCTATTGATCAATTTTGGCCTTTTATACTTGAGTAAATCATTCAGTTTGACCAGTAGATGACAGTGCACTTCAGAATTGATCGTAATATTATACGGTAGAAGCCAAAAATTAAAAAAAAATTATTTTCTTGAAGTCCTACCAACACACACAACAAAGCCTTTTTTTTTTTATGAAATCGGTTTTCGAAGTGCTTTGAGATGGTTTAGCTTCTTTACTCCATGATCTCTTGCCTTTAACAATGCTGTCGACAACCCATTTTTCATCTCCAGTGATGATTCATTTCAAAAACAGGTCCTTTTCTTGACATTTGAGAAACAAATCACCGACTTCAATGAGACGGAGCACATTTCTTTCTTTTAGAATATGTGGAAACCATGTGTCAGAGTTTTTAAATTAAACCAAAACGTTTCACGTGATCATGAATGGTTGAATTCAATCAATTTACCCTCTCAGCGATCCAGTTCCGTATTCGGCGGTTTGTATGACTCAGTGCCTTTATTTTACCTTCATCAACTTCAACTGGCATTCCAGGAAGTGGTGTGTCTTCAACTTCAAAACTGTTTGAAAGAAAATTTACGACCCTGTTATAGCACTGCTTTCTGTCAATGCATCTTCCCCATACTTCTTCTTCATTGCCGCAAGAACCACATAAAGCTGGCAGATTTCGCGACAGGAGATGTTTCCTTTTTAACGGAGCAGCATTGTCAGCCCTATGCCCAACAGTCATATTAGACAGGGACCTACGGTTTAAAGTGGATTCCGAACCCCTACAAACATACAATGACACCGCCGGAACTCTAACCCGAAACCTGTGTTACCAAGTGCCAGAGCGCTAGTGACTCGGCCATCAAGCCCCATTTTCTCCATACATATAATTTTTTTTTTTTTTTTTTTTTTTTTTTTTTTTTTCGCATGAGCAGCATTTTTACATTTTCGATAGTAAAATTTTTGATTCGATTTCTATATTTGACAGGGCACTAAACAAAAACTGTTGCGCAGAATAAAAAAAACTTTTTCACAAAGTATTGCTATATTAACTGCCAAAATATATAATGGCCTGCGGCTTAAGTGTGAAGTTGGGTATGAAAAAAAAAATTAAGTCCTCCGTTGGAATAAACCGAAATTTCTTTCCGAACAACAGGCTTTGTCGACAAGCATTCAATTCCGACTGGAGGCATACGTAACAGAATGCTTTGAAAACAGATAAATTCGGTTGAAATTGTGATAAACTTGCATATACATTCAAACTGCCTTGTTGGAGTTTTCCGGATTATCTGCACTCAAATACGATTGCCCGTTGTAACGTCTCGGTCTATACTTGACCTGTAACAGCTTCAAGAAGAGAGCCTCTTTCAGGATCATGGGAACACTTTAACTTTTATTTGCAAGCATTATATATATATATATATATATGTATATATGCAGAACTCTAGGTTATTATACTATTTACAAGGAAATGAAAATTAAAGATATAAATTTGATTCATAAGTGCAGTTCACTTCAAGGTCGGAAATTTTCAAGAGTTCTCGAGTCTACGACAAATCTAATACCCCTATCTAAAGCAGACCTTAATTATCATACGGCGTGACGCTCGAAACCACAAGGGGATCACTTTATAAACAGGTGGAATCCACTGCCTGTTCAGTCACTTTCCAGAGAAAATAAAAAGCAACGCTTCTTGTCGACTCATTGCAGAACACTCTCTCCTTCTCCAAAAGCCTCCTTTTAATAAAATCGGTCAAGAGGAGGGGGTAAAATTTTCTCACTTCTCATTGGAGTGGACACTTCCTAAACCCATGGTCTATCATCAATCACGATCCAGCAACTCATACCGTACATATGCCATCTTCAAATGTTTAGACCTGTGAAGGTCGCACAGATAATCACTAATTACATGAGGTCTCATTATGGAAAACGAAATCAGTTCGAAATTCGCATGTGAATTCTTCTTCTTCATGACACTGATTATCTGCTGGCAGATTTGAGTGGCAGATTGTTCTCATTAGTACAAAACACCAATTGCATGTAGTATAAATATCCACGGCACTCCTATCTGCTATCAGATTTGAGTGATAGGTTGTTATCTTGCACTTGTTAAAGAAATTTACATTCCTTCCCCTAGGAACGGAAATGATATAGTTATCTCTTCTTATGGGAAAATGATACACCTTGAAAGTCCTCTATAAATATCGACCTCATCTTTTTATCAAACAAAATACTGAATCGCTGAAGTAGTGTTTCAAATTAATTACAAATGGGTGAACAAATGTAGCTCGATCACGAGCCAGTGTGAAGATGTGTTAATACATTAAGTACATTCCACAAAATTATTCTTGTAGGAAAACGAAATCAGTTTTATAAAGAAAGAATGAATTACGCAATAAACTGTCATTGTTTTTTGATTAGAATTCTGACTTCGTGGTTATGGAGGAACAGGAAGCATTTATCTCGCATGTGAATTCTTCAACACGTTTTATGAATTCCTACTTGTGTTATTTTTTTTCTTCCATTTTTAGATGAACTCCATTCAGATAAATGAAATAGCAACTTTTGATCACGATTAAATATCACTTTTTTTTTCATTTTTTGAAAAATGAAAAAACGTGAACTACCATTAAAATCAAGTCATACAAGTTCTGATTGTGAAAAGCTTGCAAAAAGATTACAAAACATTTAAAAGATAACTAATCAAAAAGATAAAAATTTCAAAAAGATTTAAATTCCATTATTTTTTTTATTTAAAATATAATCGTGGCGATAAAAAACACAGACATAAGATAATAAATATTGTTACTTTACAAAAAATACACGTGTCTTATCTTCTTTTATTTGTTTTCATACTATAAAAGTTTTGTCACATAGTCATGTTCGGATACAAATGCTTTTAAGATGACAAATGTGAATATTAAAATTTTCAAATTCATTCGATTTTGTAAGTTAAAAAAAAAGAGCAAAAAAATTTTTGAACAAGGAAGTATAAATTGAGAAATTTAAAACTCAACTAATTTATTTTTTATAAATCATGAAAAGTTTTTTTTTTTTTTTTTTAATTACTAACATTGAACGAGGTTTTGTTGAACGAGTTGAATTCCATGTTGCACGAATTTATTAAAATTCTCGAATAACTTATTAAAATTCTTGAACCTTTCTTAAGTATCATTAAAAAAAAGCTTGTTTTATTTTCAGTAATTTTTCCCATATAATACTATACAGCTCAATTTAAAACTAGCGCTATAGTGCTCGGTGCCACAGGTTTCGGGCTCGAGTCCGAAGGTGCCATGGATGTTTATAGTGGTTCAAAATCAACTTTAAATCATAGGCCCCAGTGTAATATGAATGTGGAACATTGGTCTTAAGGCTGACACCCCTACCCCGAGAAAAGAAAAAAA
This sequence comes from Caerostris darwini, assembly GCA_021605075.1. Lineage (NCBI taxonomy): Eukaryota > Metazoa > Arthropoda > Arachnida > Araneae > Araneidae > Caerostris > Caerostris darwini. The sequence goes on from BPLQ01008840.1 coordinate 409,443, forward strand.
CTCCTCTTTCGAACTATGCCAGTAGGCAAACGGCCTTGGCCCACCATAGGGCTGTTGTGCCAATGAAGAAGAAGAAGCTCAATTTAAAAACCATAATGGTACAACATTTGATAGGGGAATTGATAAACACCTGAAAAAGAGGATTCCGTGAAATAATTGCTGATAGGGGAAAATATGACGCATTAAGACTTCAAAAAGACATACCAATGAATTAGAGTGACAGAACTTTGACTTTTATCTAGGAATTTGATGTTCGTATTAAACATAGCCACTTTTCTGGTCTATCGAGGTCTGAGTAAATATCTACTAAGTCTAATATTATTAAGTTTATCTTGGTGGTGACCTGAACTCGACTACCTTAAAGAAAAGTTAAAACAAGCTGTAACGAACGTTATTATTATTATTATATATTTTATATTATTATAAATTATTATATTATTTATTTAAATTAATATATTATTTTGTACAGCTGTGAAAAGTGTTGTAGTGAAATAACGTGATTTTTTACAATTACAAGATTTAATAAGCCATTTTATTATTCACAAAATAATTATAATCCATATCGTAAGTTCAAATGATTGAGTGTCATTTTTCCTCATATAGCTTTAAAACTTAAACAACTTTTTATATATATTAACTTTTATCTTTTAAAATAATATGTTACAAATATCTTATCTTTCCGTTATATTTTTTCATAAACTCATCAAAAATATTTATACCAAATTTGTTCATTTTTTTTTTAATGTAAAGAATAAATAATACAAAATACATGTGTTCTAAGTTCTAAATTTGTAAAATAAACATCACATCTCTTTTGTCAGTCGGAAAAATAAAAATGCATAAAAGTAAATACTCTTTTTTTTTCATTTACAACGCTAATTTTGTTTACCAAGTTACAAAAGACGCGCGATATAAAAAAAATAACATTTTAAAGTACGCTTTAAAAAAAATGCTCTCTTTTATTTTCTGGATTCTCGCCATTTCTTTTTATTTCTCAATTCTCTTTCTGAAAAAAGAAAAAAAAATCATGCCGAACCTCTCTAAATTGGAAGAAGCATAAATACAACTGTAAACGAATCAGGACCCCTAGGATTTTCTCAGAATCAGGATCCACCCAAAACGCCCTCTTTCTAAGCAAAACCAATGCACGAATAATCATTATTTTGTATTATTATAAATTATGATTATTATATATTTTATATTATTGTAACTTATTAAATTATTATATTATTATTTATTTAAATTAATATATTGTGAAAAATGAAAAAGAAAATTTATAGCTGTGAAAAATTTTGTAGTGAAATAACCTGATTTTTTATAATTACAAGATCTATTAAAACATTTTATAATTCATAAAATAATTATAATTCATATCCTAACTTCAAATGACTGAGTGTCATTTTTCTTTATATAGCTTTAAAACTTAAACAACTTTTTATATATATTAACTTTTATCTTTTTTTTAAAAGAATATTTTAGCTAATATTTTATAAATATCATATCTCTCCGTTACATTTTTTCATAAACTCATCAAAAATAATTACATATGTAAATTTAATCAGTTTTATTTTTTTTAAATATAAAGAATAAATAACACAAAATGGCTGTGTTCTAAATTCTAAATTCGTAAAATAAACATATCTCTTTCGTCAGTCAGAAAAATAAAAAATAACTTTAAATACATAAAAGTAAAAACATTTTTTTTTTTTTTTTTGTTTCCAACGCTAATTATGTTTACCAAGGTACAGAAAGCGTGTGATATAAAAACATAACATTTTTAAAAAAATCGTTCTCTTTTATTTTCTGGGTTCACGCCATTTTTTTTCTTCTTTCTCAATCTCTTTCTGAAAAAAGAAAAAAAAATTAATGCTGAACCTCTCCAAATTGGAAGAACCATAAATACAAATGTAAACGAATCTGGATCCCCAGGATTTTCTCGGAATCAGGATTCACCCAAAACGCCCTCCTTCTAAGCAAAACGAATGCAAGGAAGTTGGCACGAAATTAGGTCATCCATTTGCGTTACGCGTCTCAGACAATGCTAAAGCTGTCAAGAAGACGGTCGCAATGGTGCACATCTTTTTTCCCACGTAATGAGATGGTTGTTGAATTGCTGTTGCATTTGTACTGTATTTCGAAAATTACCATGGGAAATTTACGTCCCTAACATTTAACGATGGTTTCGTGGAATGGTTATATTTAGATGAACCACATGGGAAGCTTTGGTTTTTAAGTCAATTACCACTCTTCGTCTTGATTCCATATGTTTTCGTGTGGCTTTGTAAATAAACATTACTTTAAAAAGGACGTTGACTTATTCGCTTAACAAGCTTCTACTGAAAAGATTTTTCTTTTAGAAGTAGCTGTTGAAAGAAGGATTGAAAGAAAAAAACAGTTTACAAGTTGGTCTGACCTAACAGTTTTAGATTTCTTATTATTTATTATAATCAAGAATTCTTTTTGTATATTCACTATATGATTTTGTATTTGTTAATAATGATATAGTCATAAATACCAACTTAGCTTAACATTTTTTACGCTGCGGTTTGAAAATTTATTTTTATCTAGTGTATAAATTTATTTTTATCTAGTGTATAAATTTAAACCATAACTCAAACCATTCCAACTTCGTAGACAGCAACATCTAGACGAAGTCTAAAACCCATGTGGTATCGTGGAAGGAGGAAAAAGGGGGGATCAGCTTCTGTTGGGGTTTGGTTTGTCACTCTACGGTCATTTTCTGCACAATTCGGTCTAATTAGACCGAGACCTACGGTTTAACATGGATTCCAAACCTCGAACAAACATCCATCCCACCGCCAGGTTTCGAACCTGAAACCTGCGGTACCAAAGGTCAGAATACATCCATGCATCCATGGATCCAGAATACATCCATGCCGAAATCCACTCCCTCTGACCAGGAGAGGAAGTATATTTCGCGAACCCTTGTGTAAATTCTGTGCGTTTTATTAGTCGTTAAAAGGTGCTTCTCTAAATACAAGCTTTCATTTAAATCAGTTGTTTATGTTTTTATAGATTGTTATAGAAAATCACAACTTTATCTCAAATGCCAATAACTCGAATTAAAAATTGAAAGCAAATTATGATTAATAGACGTTTTCATAAATATACATTTTTCAATGTATTTTTACTTTAATAATGACCAATTCAAGTTGTCATCCTCTGAGGTGACGTCAACTCCGTTCCAGGATGTACTCCAGGAGTGCGCGTGGTCGATGTTTCCGATTTTCGGCTTAGAAGAGGAGTCCTTTCACGAATCTATAAATATATGTCTTTAAATATGTTAAATATTGTCTGTCTCCAATTGTATGTGTGGGTGGTTTGTGCGTGAGTAGATAAAACTGTGAGTTCTGCAACCTGCGCCTATAGTATCTCTATAGTATCGCAACCCAATCCCACACAGTTACAATTTGATTGCCCAACCCTCACACTATAATCTTGCGCCTGGATATGGGACTTGCACCCACACCCATACAAAGTTCATAATTGATCTTCTCTAACTTTTACGTGATAAATATTAGTTATAGCCAGTTATATCTACCAAACAAATATTGTCTTACTTAAAAATAGAGCAGATCTTTTAGTTAAAAACAGTTTAGTATGAAATGTTAAATCCACCAATTATTATTGTCGAAAAAAAACATGATTTTATTTGTAATGAATAAATGAAGTTTTAGTAATGTATGTTTAAAATAAAAACATTCGAAACCTATTTTGCATGCATAGATATCAAAGAGAACAGGCAACTGAAACCGAAACAGTAATAAAACGATGTCAACTGCTGACGTAAGTAAACTGGTGTTCGAATTGCACAGAAATTGCACGGATGGCAATCTTGCTGACGTTAGCGATGCCACACTTTCAGCTCTCGAGAATTTATGACTCGCGTTAACAGAATTAAAAATTAGTAAAAAATCGAATTGGAATGTGTTGAACTCCTTATACATTGATAAGAACTGAAATCTGTACTGTATGGACAAATTTTAAATTACATTTAACAACCTCAGAATAAGTGGGGCCTGAACGGCCGAGTGGCTAGCGCTCTGGTGCTCGGTACCACAGGGTTCGAGTTCCGGCGGTGCCATGGATGTTTGTAGTGGTTCGTAATCCACTTTAAACCGTAGGTCCCGGTCTAATATGATCGTAGAGCGTTACGGGGGCATTGTTACTCCGCGTCCATGGCTTATCTTTAAGTTACACGTGCCCCCTGGGTAATGGAAAGTGAGTAACGTCTGTGCAGCGCTTGCCTTAAGGCATCCAAGACGTCCATGTCTGTTTGCCAGCTGCATTGGAAAAAAAAACTCAGAATAAGTCATTCATAAAATTATTTTCATAATTTCATAAAATTCATTATTTTCATAAAATTGAAAATCTTATGTTGTTTCAAAGAAGTTTTACGAGTATGTGCATTGAAAGGCTTATATCTAACCATTTGTTGAAATATGTAGAAAGCTTTGATTTTTTTTTTTTAGGTAAATTATAATTAATATCCAGTAATCCAGTAATAATAATTATCCAGCATTGATATTTCATGACATAATGCATTGAAATATTCAAGAAGATATGTCTTTTTTATGTATAAGTTAACCTAATCATTTTAATATTAAAGTTATTCTAATGATATATACTATACGTTAAACATTTGGGTTTGATAAATCTTTTTTCCAACCATGTGAAATAGTCTTTCGACAATTTTACGAAAAAAAAATTGTAAATCACGTAAAATATATATATATATTTTTTTTGTTCTAATGCAGCTGGCAAATTGCTTGGTCTTGAATGCCAAAAGATCAAGACCTCAGCTTGGTCTTGAATGCCTTAAGGCAAGCGCTGCACAGACGTTACTCACTTTGCATTACCCAGGGGGCGCGTGCAACTTGAAGATACGGACGCGGAGTAACAATGCCGCCGCAACGCTCTACGATCCTATTAGGAACGGGACCTACGGTTTTAAAGTGGATTCCGAACCACTACAAACATCCATGGCACCGCCGGGACTCGAATCCGAAACCTATGATACCTAGCGCCAGAGCGCTAGCCACTCGGCCATTCAGACCCATCACGAAAAATATCACGTAAAATGTATATATACATACATATATATTCATATTTTTCAAATCTTTTCGAAATTTAAAAAAATCAAATCTTTTCGAAGTTTGATATTTGTTATCGTCGTACATAAACTTGAACAAAAAAAATTTTGAAAATGTAAGTCTGATTGTATAATTTAAAAGTAACTATCTTATGACAAAAATTGAAAACTATAAATAAACAACTTCTTAAAATAAAACACTTTAAACTAAATATTTTTTTATAATTTTTTTTTAAAATTATTTTTAGTAATTTGAACTAACTCAAAATAAAATAAATTTAACTATAACCATGAGATAAGTTAAATTTTTCGGTATTATATTATTATTATATTACACAAGATGCATATAAAATATATTTAAATATATTTTCGTTTAATATGTTATATATATTTAAATATAAAATAATAATGTTGTTATATATATTTAAATATAAAATAATAATATTATTATATATATATTTAAATATAAAATTCATATAACAATAAAATATCTTAAAATATTTTATTTTTAAAGAAAATTCGCGACGGATAGCAAAATGAAAATGATATTTTGCATCTTTCTTTCTTATTTTTCTACACGTTTTTTTTTGCTTAATTACATAAGTAATTTATTTATTTGTTTAACCTCAGCCAGACTTTATCTACATTCAATATTTCTACAAAAGAATGTTATATCTGTTAATATTATCCATATCAATATGTTATACTCAAACTATCAGTTACATAAAACTAACACACAAACAAATTAATTAACTAAACACAATTGAATTCAAGAGTTCTTTTAATAATTATATCTTTACCACAAATAATTACATTTCGATCTCAAAAATAGAAAAAAAAATTAATTAAAAAAATTATTAATTTTAAAAACAAAATTAATGAATTTAATTAATCTATTAATCTATATTTTTAATTAATTAAAAAAAATTTATTCATTTATTTTACCTAAATAATTAATTTAGGAATTTATTTTAATTACATTTTTTTATCAAAAATTATACATTTAATTAAATAATTAAATTTAATTAATCTATAAGTTTAATTATCTATTTTATTAATCTTTAAAAGGTGCTTCTAAAAATGAAAGCTTCAATTTAAAACCAATTGTTTATATTTATATAGAATATTACAGAAAATCACAGCTTTATCCCAAATGCTTGTAATTCGAATTGTAAAATTGAAAACAAATTATGATTAATAGTCGTTTTTATAAATACACATTTTTCAAAGTATTTTTGCTTTGATAATGACCAATTCGAGTTGTCATCATCTGTGGTGACGTCAATTCCGTACCAGGATGTGCTCCAGGACATTCGAACAGACGTTGTCCTTCCCTGAAACTTAAACTGAGAACACATGTGGACGTGAAAATGTATGATGAAAACGCGTGATGAAATCCTGATCATATCACTTTTTTTCATTCCATTGCTTCAACAATGAAACGTCTAGATTTCATTTAAACTTGTTTATATTCATATAGATTATTATAGAATAATCTACGGCAGTTCCATAAATTAGAAAATCAAATAAAACGTTGGTGTCTGGTTAAAGATATCAGAAATCTAACATCACTGAAAAAAATAATAATTTTATTAATTTGTCTAAAAAAATTTTTAAAAAATTATTTTATTAATAATTAAACAATATTATTTAATTTAATAATTAATATTATATAATTTAATTATTTAAACTACTTTGATTTAACTATTAATTTATTTATTAATAAAATTATTAAACTAAAACTAATAATTTTATTAATACATAAATAAAAGTAATTAATTAAATAATTTGATTATTTAATTAAATAATTTTATTTTATTTTGTTTATTTATTTATTTAATTATTTATTATTAATTTTATTTAATTATTTAATTCATTTTTATTTACATATTTAACTGTTTAATTAATCATTTTGTTATTATTTAATTTCATAAAATTATGAATTATCATTATACAACACTTTGCAGGGTTAGATTAAGTGTTGAGTTTTTGGCTGCTACTGTAGGCTGAATTTTTACGTTTTGAAACCTTCATTTTTTTAAATAATTTTTTTTTCAAAAATAATAAATGAAGAACACCAACTATTTAATACGAAAGCTTCTCTTTCTCTCTCTCTGCCTATACATGTGTATATTGTATTTTAATAGAAATCAGAGAATATGTAAATAATTAATTATATTTAAATCTACATCTTTCATCAAAAGTAAAACAATTCTTGTTCGTTTATTAAAAGTCTGTTTTTATTTTTATCACAGAATCATTAAATTAAAGATTAATTAACCATAGATCCCATATACATCTATGTATATTATATAATAATAAAAATAAAAAAATAATTAATTTTATTTACGTTTTTCATATATTACCTAAATCTTTCATCAAAAGTAGAACAATTCATGTTCGTTTAAATCTGTTTTGGATTTTTTATCATAGAATTGTTAAATTAAAGATTAATTAACCATGGATCACAACAATATAAGCAAAATTCAAGCACTTGGTAGCTCTGCAATATTTCATCCAAATATCGGTATTTCAACTTAAGTAGATAATAATACAAATATTATGAGATAAATTCGAAAGCATTAATTTTTTTATTAATACAATAACTATTTTAATTTATGCATTAGTTCAATAATTTATAATTTAAACTGAAATACAATAAGTTCAGCTTTATCAATGATTTTTAATAGAAATATTTATGTTGAACTAAATGTTATGATACAATTCAGGAAAACGTTTTCTAAATAAGGAATTAATCTAAAAAAATTTACTAATTAACAAATTTTGAAAAATTATAATTTCACAATTATAATATGAGTGAATTTTAACCACCAATAAATAAAACTAATTTTACAAAATTAATTTATTAATTAATACCAAAATTAATTTTGCATTCCAATTATAAAAAATTTTACATTACGAATCGGACAAGTTTACAAATAAATAAAGATTTTTTTTTAATTTTTAAATCAATTTTATCCAGTTTTAAAAATTGTGTGCAAAAAAAAAAAGTATTTAAATAACCAATCCAAAAATACTCCTTTTTTTCAGTTTTTCAGAGTTTTAAAAGTATTATTTATCTCATTTTAAAATTTCTATTTAAAAACTTATTACACAAGAGATGTGACTTAAAAACACGTGCTGAAATTTTGTCCTCATTGTAAAAGAACAAAAACAAAGTATTATTTTTTTTTTTCATCTAAGTCATCTTTTATTTTTTTAACTCTGCGTTAACACACCTGTTTCTTTTATAACTATTTGGTTTTCTTTTTGCATTGTGCCTATTTCTGCTTTTGTTAAGATAGCTGCTGTTCACGTTTTTCGCCCAGTTCTACTGCCTATTGTTGTTATTTCAGGACAAGAGCACAGTGAAAGTAAAGTTTATTAATCGCCATATAAAATCTATACGCAGCTGCAACAATATTTGTATTTTTAGACTGTGAATCGAAGTTTTGACATGAATATTTTTTTCTACTGATGTGTTGCTTTTATCCAAAATAAAGATGTTGATTTCGAGTTAATTTTAGATTCACCTTTTATAACATTTTTGTTTTCTTTTGTAACATATATAAAAATAGAGTTAACTTTGAATATATATTATGATAAAATTATGTCTTGTCGTTACATATTTTATAAAAAAATAGTTGTTCACTTTAAAATTTTATTATACTTTTAATTTTTATTTTAAATGTAATCTTTAACATTTGAAATAAAAATAAAAGCATGTTTATATCTTCCAAAAATAAATATTATAAATTGTTAAATCTAATGGAAAACTATTAATAATATTTAAATATAATTATCTTTTATTTTCCATTTTAAAAAGTTGCTAATTTATCAGTATTAAGTATTTTTTAATTAGGTATTTTTTTTCATTACATTATGCAAATGCATATAGATTATTATTACATTTATTCAAAATTAAGAGAATTTTCACTTTTAGTCGAATATTTCCAGAACGTATCGACAGATTGTAATGAAATGTATTTGCGTAGGTGACAATCACGTAGACCTCTACGAATATTAACGTAACTGTTAATTTAACTACGTTGACGAGAATTACTGATGAATTCAATTTGAAGAAACATAGAAATAAAGGTTATTTCTAGTAGTGGCGTTAGTAATAGCGCGAATTTTAAAATTAGCTTAATCCTTTTCGGATAGCAAGAATTTGTTATAGCAGTTGATTTCAGCAGTTATTTAATAGTGCTTCATAGCCTAGGCGCTAGGTGGCGTTTGGAGTATCGCGATTAGTAGTGGGTTTTAACACCTGCTTAAAAAATTCAACGGACAATTATCAATCATCAATTTCTTGTCTCAAGCAATCAAGCTCTTGGGTGATTTTAACAAAGTTTTCTCAGCACGCATCTACTATCCTTTAACTGCTTTCGTAAACTATATACGACGCTGAAAATTAGATTTAAGTATCTGGCAATCTGTGCCACATTTCTCCAGCTCATTTTAACATGCAAGCGTTTGTGGTTCCTTATTTTAACTGTTTTCATTTAAATTTCACCTAATATTATTAAACAAAAACACCTATAAATTCGATGAGGTGTGTGCTAGAATAAAGCACAGAAACTGCCATGCACGTTTATAAGGCATGTTCCTCTAGATGAACCTTAGAGGATATATGCGCATGCGTATTCGACACAAATTTGTATCTTTGGAAGGATTATTTTTTATCTTTCGTTTAGTGTTTTTCAAAAAAATGGGCAAAATATGCAAATTATCTTAATTTTGAACACCAGCACAGTTAGAAATATGATAGGAATATATATAGTACGTATCATACTAAAGAAAAATAGTTTTAAAAGTGTAACTGTGCCTTGAAATTCATTCAGCATTTCATTCAAAGGAGACACCATTTTGCGGTTAACAATAAATATAAATCTGATAATGACAATTTTAATTATTATAATTATCTTTATATTTATTTTGTAAAAGAGACTTTACTTATGTCGATATTGAAAAAAAATTTAAATTAAATATGTTTAAATTTTGAATGCACAATCGTAATCGTTAAAAAAAAACGTTATGAATTTTTATTCTCTTATTTAAATTTTTATGGGAAAAAAAATAGTTGGCAGCAAATAAAATATCTAGTACTTTTAGAATACTGGAATTCGCATTTGTATCAAAATTGTATATTGGATTTGCATATTTACTTAAAGATTTTAAAAAAATATTCTAAAATAATTAAATTTCAGAAACAAATTATATTATGTAAAAGAAGAGAAAGAATGGAAAAAAGTTATGCGAAAGAAGAAATTTTGCTTTAATTTCCGCAAAGAATACTCATTTCAGCATGGCAAACCAGGAAAAAAACATCTAATGCTTGTTTTTGTCGTAAATACACTCATAATATTTCCGTTTAAAATTGCATGCTTTTGATGTTGAATGAACAATTTATGTACAATTTTAACAAAGAAACGTTACATTGAATAATTTTGAATAGTAAAAAAATTATTTATTGACACATAAAAGGAAATATAGGAGAAAAATAATTTAGCTATATCGGTAAAAGCAGGTGAAATATCGTTGTTTTTTTCCCCCAACACTTTCATTTCTAAATATATGTACTAGAAAAAACGATAAAAAAAAATAATTAAAAGAATAATAAATTAATTAATGCCATACCTTTCTCGCTATTTACACCCACGTTTTTTACACGATATTGCTCTTACACGGTTTTTAAAAATAAAGCTTGCTAAAAGCAAAAGTCTGTTTTGTGCATATATTTGTACAGCCATTTATAACACAGTTCTTTTAGAACATGAGCAATCAACCGTAAAAAAAAAGGGAATTTTCCCTTTTTTTTAAACAAGGGGAATTTTCCCCTAGTTAGGTAGGGAGATCGTTTTTAGCAACGTAAGTGTGGGTGGACTTTGTTATACCTTATCTAATAGGAAAAAAAGTACTGCAAAAAATTTAATTATTTATCAATAGTTAAAATAATTATATTTTGCATCATTTTATAAACCAATTAAAATACAAAAACTTAAAAAAGCAAATAAATTTTTTTTTTTATCTGTCAAAACCAAAATAAAATTTTGAAAAAGGCAGTGGAGAAAAATATAGCAAAATTACTAAATTATATTGTATTAATGAAGCCATAATAAGAACAATAAGAAAAAAATGAAAGATCGTCTAGTTTTTTTTATTCGAATAAGCACAATTTCATTTGTAGCAGACAATGCAATTAAAATTAGGAAAAAGAAAAATTTATCTTAGTACGAGGTTTGTGAAGATGCAACTAAATTGTAAATATAACTGTCTATTATTAATTTCATTGCAAAGTCTTTTCATAGGGAATTTATTTTTTACTCCATCAATCATAGAACCTGAATTTCTTCAAATAGTGTCGAATAATGAAAAAAAAAAAATCATCGTTTGATTTACACGAGTTTTCATCAAAAACCATTATTTTGATTTACAAGCAACTTTAGGAAGCAATTTTCAATTGGTGCATTCTATGATTAATACTTTTGTAAAAGCATTCTTATTCTTATTTTTAATTTTTCAGACATTATTATAGTAGTTATATATATATATGCTTTACAGTGCTTAGGTAATGATTTTTCATTGCTTCCTTTCTTTAACGATGACTTAAGGTTTATTTTACGACTAAGGAAACGGAAATTCAAAAATATTCTCACAGACGATAATTTTGAGACGTACATTACACTCAAAACTCTCAAACGAAAAGAAAAGAAAAGAAGAAAAAAAGAATTATTTTAAAAGTTAACCAGGCCCATTTTTCGTAGACCATACAATTTTTTTATGTGCTAACTGACAGAATTGCTCAGGATATATCGTACACACCCTACTGCTTCGGCTCGATGTTGTAAAAATAAAACCGAACGAACGTTAAATAACGGATATCTGAGCACTATCACTCACGCTCGGTTTAGCGGTAGGTAAAACGGTGTAGCTCCTCCCACTTTTGTGACGTAGGAGACGCGCGCCTCTTTACAGATCGGTAAATAGCAGTTCCCCTTTTCTCCCAGACTCTCCACTTCAATTTTGCCAGTTCTCTAAGCTCGGTTATCCATTGCGGACTTGCTCTTCCTCAACTTCTGTCAGACGACTTAAATACTGAGCGCGCGAATTTGATTGAGAATTCTTGTTCTCTTTTTCTGAAGTTCAAGCTGGAGTCTTCAATGAAACGCTCGTCGTTAGTTAGTGACATAATGCTGCAATTTTTCATTGTGGTGAGTTTATTTGCTTATTATATTTTTAAAACATGCACATTTAATTACTATTTCATTTTCTTTTTATTCCGTCAGAAAAATTTTTATTTGTGAATAAGAATTCATTTAGAACAATTTTTAAAGTAATTGATTTACAGATTAAATGTTATTTAGAATTATTTCCGAAAAGAACATTTTTAAGAACGTAAAAAAATTGGTGCATATTAATGAAAAATAATAATTTTTTTGTTGTTACAAAATTCATTTAAATAATTGAATGAAAATGTTATTGGTGAATAAAATTTCATTTAGAACATTTTTTAAATTAATTGATTTACTGGTTGAATACTATTTCGAATTTTTTCTGAAAATAAATTTTTTAAGAATGCAAAAAATTGGTGCATGTTATAATTAATTATATCTCGTAATAAAAAATAATTATTTGTTACAAAATTCATATAAATATTATTGTCAGGATTTTGATGTTATTTAAATATTTAAAGTATGAGTGCGATTGGTTTACATTGTAATACTTTTATTTAAAATTGGTTTTGTTGTTTGCAATTTAGTTTTTAATGTTTTAAATTTTATGCGCTTTGCATTTCGATCATATTGTGAAAATATTGCAGAGAAAAAATTGACAATAGGATTAAATGCTGTGTAAGTTGCACAACTGTTATTATTTTTAAAAAAAACCGAATAATTAATTTGAATTTTACGATTGATCATTTTTTTTAAATATCCGTTAACATTAAGTTATTAATTTAATTAATTGATTTTAAAATATTTAATTAAAATAAATTTGTTAGAAATTCGATTACATTTTAGTTTTTGCACGACTAAATATACTTTCAAGCTAAAATTTTTGTTGTTTTGTTGCAAGATTTGTTAGTACGTACCAGTACAGTTGGCATTTTACCAATTTAACAAAGACACGTGTTCTGTGGGATCTAATGCTAAATTTTCTTTGCTTAATATGTGTGATATTATTAGAAACTTTTTAATAATTTTTAAAAAATTTCATGTTTTTTTTCTGTACTTTATACCTATCTTTTTTTGTTTTTATTTTTGTACTTTTTCTTTATTATAAATTCTAATTTTTTTAAATTTTAAAATTATCACTTATTTATTACGAAAAGAAATCTCAATAATTTATGTGAGAGTAACGTACGTATTTTGCTATGTTAGAAGTATAGTAAAAATGAATACAAATTTTGTATTTACGACTTCAATAAATCAAAAAAAGTACTTATTTTACTGTTAAATTATCAACAACAAATTATTTTCTTACAAATAAAATGGGTCGTAAAATTCGATGACGTGCATTTAATGCGTGATGTAATTTTTCTCCTGCAACTTTTTCTGATTAAATCAACTTTTTATTGCAGTTTAATTGTACTTTCCCGTCATCATCTTTCATTATTCTTTATTGTTTCAAATGTTTATTTTATACGCGCTAAAACATTTAATATTAAACGCTAAGTCAGCCACTTGCGTTAGGTTAATGACGTACATAACTGACGCAGGTTAAAAGCTTTTTTGCCAGAAGCAATATATTAATAGCGAAATAAATAACGCATACTTGAGTTAATTATTCAACAAAATTAAATACGTTCCATTTTAAATCTATACAAAATAAAGTGTTTTTGGAATATAATTGAATTTTTAATTAATCGATTTTGTTTTGCGATTAAATAAACGAACTTTAATCGCACTTTAAATTTTTCTACGTTTATTTATATGAAGTCGTTGGTATCTAGAATCATAATTTTGAGAACAAAAAAGTTATCTAAGCACTTAAAACATGATAAAGGCAATTCATTTTAACTTTTTTTTTCTTTTTCTTTACATAATATTTAAACTCAAAGCGGAATATATATTGTCTCTACTACTTCTAAGTAATCTTTTTAGTGATAAAAATGTGATAACGTTGCTACCTTAATACACAAGATAGATAAAGCACGTGTATAGTATCACTATACAAAAAAAAATAACAAAAAAGATAATTTTTTTTTTCAGAAATTCTTTAAATTTAGTAAAATAAAATAAACTCAAGTCAGAAAAATTGAAACTTCTTAATGTAGCATGTTGATATGCAACTAATTATTTGACGTTTATCAAAATTTATTGTCAGATATTTTCAATATCTAATAATTAAAACTCAACTTAATGTACGAAATGATGCTTTTTGCTTGAGAAAAGATCTTAACAACAACCCCGTCTCTTGAGGTTCGAACTCACGACCTTTAGAATTTTCAGAATAATAATTACAATTAATCTTATTTTAATAATGTGTTTATCGCAATTATTAATTATTATTTTAAAATAAATTATTTAAATTCCATTAATTTAATTTATAAATTAAATTATTTAAATTCCACGAAATTGTAATGAAATGTGACGATTTCATACATGAAGCTTTTATCTTAATATTGAGGTCTTAATCTTAATTATTAAATGTTCTTACTATTATAAGATTAAATTATTTTGAGTTTTATAAATTAGATTATTTAAAGGCCACAACAATTGTAATGAAACGAGACCATTTCATACATGACATTTTTATGTAATATTTGTTTTTTAATTTTCTCATTATAGTTCAGAGTAAATCTAATATTATTTTAATAAAATTTTAAATAAAATAAGCTCATTTTAAGATGATAAAGGAAAACTTTTTTAACATTCAGTCAAAAAAGCATGGGCTATTAATTGTTATTTATGACTAGAGGAAAAGTAACAGTAATATCCTTGAATAACGGCAATAAAAAATTCATTCACTTACTTAAAGGGCAAAAATTTATTTGTTTTCAATTTATAGCCCTTTTTCTTAGTCACCTTTTGTAAGTCTCACGTGTAATGCCATATGATTACCTGAATTTAGGCAGTCGTGTGTTTTGAAAAATTGCCAAATTTTTTCCAATAAAAACTGATTCTCAAGGACCATCGAATCTCAATATATTGCTTCTATATCTTTACAACAGGGTGATTTGTGATTTATGTTGATAATTCCTTTTTTCATTTACTTATTTTAAATACAATTCAATCAGAATTTATAAAATTTTTATTTTAATCTGAAAATAAATTTTTATATTTGAATCTGCTGACATTCAATATAACCTTATCTATATAAAAATGCATTTTTTTATTTGAGTTTATAGGAAAGGAAAACTGATGTAGTATTATAAATTATTTCTAGAAATATTCTTATATTGCTTTAGAATTTTCAAAGTTAATTTATTTTTTTCTAAATCAAATTATATTTGCACAATCTCTTTCGCGAAGATAATTTTAACTAAAAGAATGTTAATATTTTAATTTTACTAATATTTCTAATCAATTAATTAAATTTATCGTTTGGTTCATAATTTAAATGAACCAAATGACATCAGTTTTATTTTATTTCTTGCATTTTATTATAAAAGCTGTAAAAAATATATTTTGAAATTTGAAAACAAGAACCTTTGTTAATATTGTATATGCTGCGTAATTAAAAAAATTTTTTTAGTTATCTTGTAAATGGATTTAATAATTAAACTTATTCTGTTTTTTTTAAATAACTTTTTTTCTAATTCTTATTTTTTTTCTTATTTAAAGTTTATTTACTTTTACAATTTATAGCCCTTTTTCACAGTCACTTTTTAAAATTCATCATGAGTAGTTTTTAACGATTCTATGATATTTTTTTAAATATTTTTGTTTTCAATTTGGTTTTTAATTATGTAGATCTTTTGCAATCCCTTTTATACCAACCTTGAAATTCATTGACATTGAATCTTCTTCCTATTGCTCCATTTTTTTAACTAAGGCTATCACCTGTGGTTCAATACCGTTCACGGCCAAATTACACACTATTACTCAACCAAAGCTTCCTGCTAAATTACTGCACAACGCTGCAGACAAGCCAGGTCATGGCTGAAGCATCAATCTCCTGCCTTCGCTGGTGAAAACACTGCTGCTCTAAATCTAATTGAAGGCCTCCGTTGCGAAACGGTACCTACGTCTGAAAAGACCCTGTAGTTAGTTCATCCCTTCATTCCACGTGGTAAATCTTTTCACAACTATCAAGATCTTCTTTAAATCCGACCTCGTGATCCAAACTAAGTCATTTAAGTATTTATAGCGGCGCATTTTTCCCATTAGATTTCTGAAATTTAAAATGTCCGACATCTAGGTCACACCTGAGTCTTAACCTTTATTGAAATGTTTTTATTTCGTTGCCTTGACGTTTAAAGATTCATCCCCCCCCACACACACCAGATTCATTTTTCATTTTGATTCTAACTAAATTATTCCCATTTAAGTATGCATAGCGACATATATTTCCCACTAACACTTCAGAAAAATTAAATTATACCGGTACCTAGATATTTTTTTTTTTTTCGATACGTCTTTTTTAAAGATTTACTCATTTTTTAGATACATCTGTTTTAAAGATTCATCCAATTTTAGATACATCTTTTTTCAAAGTTTCGTCCATTCTTCAGATAAATATTTTTTAAAGATTCATCCTTTTTTAGAGGATCTTTTTTTTTCATTTTTTGAAAAATATTCATCCAATTATTAGATACATCTTTTTTTTAAACGTTCACCCATATTTAGATAAATCTTTTTTTAAAGACTCATCTCTCATCATGATTCAAAATAAATCATTTACATTTTAATATTTATAGTGGCGCATATTTCCACACCAGTTCCACAGAAAGTCCGGTATCCGGGTTATACCTGAATCATAAAATTTTCATTCTAAATGTTCTTATAGCGTTAGGTTGCCACTCAAGGATTCATCTCTTTCTGTAACGTGATGATATTTCTGAATAGAAGTGATGCATGATGGGTGAAAGAAGATTTAAGCCCCTGTCAAGGTAGATCCCCCAAAAAAAAGGTCACCTTGACGCACTTTCACACCAAAATGACCTAGTGAAGAATTTAACATTATTTGTGCCTCTCCTATTTAATGTATTCACTTTCTTAAAGCTTTTATCAAGTGTCCCCTTCGTGAAAAGGGGGAGTGGTGGGGTAAAATGTAAGAGCTTTCTATCGCTCCCACCCAATTCGAACCACCCTCGGTTCCGGGTCCAAACCCCTCTTGCCTCTTAACCTATTTTTTTGCTCTTAAAAAGGAGGAATAAATCGGCTAAAATGATAAGAATTTTAGGTTCTTCTTTTAAATTTTACCAGCGTTTACGTGAAGGTGCCATTATTATTATTTTAATATATTTTTTTTTAATGTAAGAGTTGGTCGTATTTAGGTCATATCCGTGAATGTGTAACGTAGGTAGAAAGGTAGCATAGCGCCCTAGTATGTATATCCTGTTGTTAAATGCTTCGAAAAAAATTGACCTAATTTTTCGCTTATTTTTTAGAAGTAGGACAGTGATTTTGGTTGATCATTTCTGGCAGCCAATGCCATATTTTTGAGAAAAAAAAAAAGAATGAAGAAATGTTAGTCTTGTAAAAATTTTGCATTTATAAAATATTTTTTTGAAAAAAATGTAAAGAAATCAGTTTAGAATTTTAGTTTTAAAGTTTAGTTTTTTTTAAGTTTTAGTTTTATTAAGAAAAGGTCTAAATTTCCTTTCTTTAAATTTAAAATATTTAATAGTTCCTTTTGAAAAAAAAAATTTATACAAAACTGATATAAAATTGATTGTTGAAAAAATTTCTACATTAAGTGTGGAATAGTTTGAAAAAAAAAAGCAATTTTTGCTTTTCTTGATTTTCTATTAAAACCAATTATGAAAAAAAATTATTTTTCCATTTCACGTAAACCTTACAACTAAATTAATTTTTGTCGTCTGCCAGACATTAAAAACGAATGACCAATTTTCGAATATAATATAAATAATAATAAATAAATATATTTTTTCTTGATGAAAAATAAATATAAATTTATCCTTTAAAGTTTATGAAATTTCATAATTATTCTAAATTAATCCCTCCTTTTTTCTAAATTTTCCCTTTTATTTCAAATTTTAAACGCTTCAGTTTCTGTAGGGAAAAAAAGTGTACATTATTATCATAAACATTACTTTAAAAATATTACTTTTTTTAGAAACGTATTAAAACACCTACACATTTTTTTTTCTTTCAAAAAGAAGAAAAAAAAACCGTTTGACCTTCAATAAAATTCTACTAATATTTATTTTTCTGTCTATTTCCGTATACTTGACTCATTAAATACAATCCAGCACTTTCACAATAAAGGAACATATAAGGAGTTTTTATGTATCATTGTTCGGTAATATTTTCACAAAATTATTTGCTTTCAATACTTTCTAAGCTTCTGACGTCAGTATGAATTAAAATAACTTTTTAAAATGGTCTTTCTTTCTTCTAGAATTTTTTTTTTTTTTTTCTCGTCACAATTTATGAGAAGATCCGTAAATATCACAGTCTCTTCTTTTATTGTTTAAAGTAGACTTTTTCAAAAACTTTCATCAATTTATTTTAATATATTATATAAGATAATAAAGGAAAGATATATACCTATGAATAGAGAAAATAAAGGAAAATCTGTTTCAATATATATACATATTATAATAATAAATAAAAAATATTATAATAATTATTATATTAATAGTGATTTTATCGGAGGTTTCGATTATGAAGATCATCTTTAAATTTGCTTAAAATAAATTATCTATTATAAAATAATTAATTATTATTAAAAATGTCAAAAAATTTATATAATTATTATCTCAAAGTTTTAGATGTATTTTTTGGTGAATTAATTTAATAAATAATAAACTTTAAAAAATTGTATATTTTCTGCAAAAAAAAAACCATTATTGAAACATTAAAGGTTGCTTTCCACCTAATATTAAAATTCCAAGTCGTAGAACGCTAGCCAATCGAAAACTCTGTTCTGACCATTTTTGCCTCTGATTGGTTGACGTTCTATGACGTATTTTGGTAACTGGTGGAAACCTATTTTTAGTATTGAATGCTATTAGGAATAATAAGTAAACAAATCTTGTTCGTAGTGCAATTGTTTTTAAAAAATGTGCAATTTTGCAATATATTAATTGTTTTCGATAATTTTTTTTCTCTATTTGCAAATGATTTTCTTTTTGTATAAAGATATAAAGAGATAAATTTGAAAATATGATTCTTTTATAATACTTATATTTAATAAATTTCACTTGTAAAACTTTAAAAAATTCTATAGTATTCTGACGCTTATGGGTGTAATAAAATTTATTAATAATTAATTTAATAATTTAATTAATAATTAGTTAATTTTAATAATTTTCAGATTCTGAATTAAAAAATTTTTTATTCAATTTCGATAAAAAGATGCTAAAAAATTTTCCAGTTAAATACATAAAAATATTATAAATTAATTGCTTATTTTAAAAATATGGATTCATCAATTGTTAAATTTTTATGTACAATTTCAATTTGCCTGTCATTATTAATAATGTATTATTTTATGCTTTCGATAATGATGCATATAAAATTTTATTTCGATTTGTCATGGCAAAAAAATGCTAAAAATAGTATTCTATTTTTAGATATCTAAAATAACTATCTTTAAGAGAATATAATTATATATATCGTAATATCGCTTATTTCCTATTGCTGTTCATTTTTTCTCCCCATTCATTTCCATCATATCATGTTTCTCTTATTTTCCCTAAAGTGTAGGGATTTTTTTTCCCTTTGCAATACATCTTGTCATTTTTCATCGGGCTTGTTCGTTGGTTTGTGTTGCTATATTTATACATAGCTAAACGACCCTTATGGAAGATGAAAAATTACTTTCAAATGAAGCTGATTTTGGAATTTAGTCGTCGGCGCCGATGTTGTGGTCGTTCGTCTTGATTTGGAAGACCTTAAATCTAATGGAATGTTTGAAGCTGTCACAAAATGACTATGTGTTATTCGAATGGCATAACTAGTGTATAGAAAAAAAAAATCTTTTCTGCACTTTCAGTTAGTGAATATGTTGATTTATCTTGGGGAAATAATGTTTTCAGTTCAACAGAAATGTTCTGGTTAAAAAAAAAAAATACTATATAAAAATACTAAACTATTCCAATCGTACTTATAGTTTGAAATATATTTTTTTTTTTTATAGAGGCAGTTGACATTAAATAAATAACAAAAATTCATTCAAAATTGTTAACATATTAATTTATTTTTATTAAATATTATTTATAAAAATAATTAAAAATATTGTTTTTAATTATATTTTTAAAATTTATTTTTTTGTCTATTTAATTAAAATTTTATTTTATTTTTAATTAATAAAATAAATAAATAAAATAAAATACTTAATTATTTTTTATTAAATATCTTTAATAATTTTTTTTTAAATTATTATTTATTTTTTTGGATTTATTTCTGAAGTCATATTTGAGGGAATTTCAAAAGTACTCTACATCATATTATTTATAAATAATTCAATTTTTAAAAAACTGTAATAATTTGATATAATTCTGCAATAAAAACTATTTTATAGTCTATGTGAAAAATTTATATTTTATAAAATTTTATTTAGACAAAAAAAAAAAAAAATTATAATTTTTGAAACCTATCGTTTATTACTTTCGTCATTAGTGATTTTATCTTATTTAAGATTTTTTTATTATTATTTAAAAATTAAACTCACGCTTTAGTAATTTTTAATTTCTTTAATTTTTTTAATAAAACAATATTAAGCCATATTTGAAGGAATTGCAGAAGTACTCTACATCATATTATTTATAAATAATTCATTTTTAATAAAACAATATTAACTTGCTATAATTCTGCAATAAAAAGTTCTATATTCTACTTGAAAAATTATTTAGATAATTTAGATAAAAAAATTTTATTTAGATAAAAAAAAATTGTAATTTTTGTAACTTACCATTTATCGCTGTCATGATTAGTGATTTTGACTTAAGTATGTTTTTTTTTTATTGGCATTTAACAAGTAAATCGACTCTTAAGTAATTTTTTTATCAAATTTGGATTATTTTTGGTGGTTATTTATGGTTTTTAAAAATTATATGTTCATAAATTTGACTATAAGACTTTACAAAATCTAATGAAGAACTATTCCATGGTAAAAAATATGCAAATTCATTTTCAGTTAGATTCAAATTTCTGATTCTTAACAATGCCAATATTATCCATAATTATTTCAAACCGTATTGCGTGGAGAGAAAAGTTTCTATTTATTCATTTCTAAATCAAAAAACCCTTTTGAAAAATCTGCTTCTAAAGTTAACTGGCTTTTTAAACATGCAAGCCAACGTACACATAATTAGTGCAATGGTTGGATCGCTCGTGACAGGGCGGCTTCTTTCTAGTGATATAACACCTCGCCAGTCTTTGTGACTCACTCGCCTGGCTACTGCCAAGATGCTAAGGGATGGAAAAAGAGAAAAAGAATAGCGTCACACCTCCGTTCTTTCAAAATTTCACGCTTTTAGCCAAGAAACGTTTGAAATGAAATCATCCATTCAGCCAGAACGTGTGAGCTGCTCTCTATCCTCAGTGGTTTTATTTTTAAAATATCAAGTCACAGACTGCTGGGTTACGGATGGGACGCGGCAAGGTCATAAACCCAACCAAAAAAAAAATTGGGAACTGAGACTTTTAGTCTCAAAAAAATTAAACTAGCTTAAAATTATGTGGTTAACGATTTCAACTCTCTAAAAGATGGGGGGCTTTTTTCAAAAAAATTATTTTTTTTAATGCTAAAAAAATTCATTCTTCTTCATTGGTGCAACAGCCTCATGGTAGACCAAGGCCGTCTGCCTACTGGCATATTTCGAAACAGGAGATGCTTTCTTTTTACAGGATAAGTTTGCCAGCATTACGTCCAACAGTCATATTAGACCGTGATCTACGGCTTAAAATGGATTCCGAACCACTACAAACATCCATAGAACCGCCAGAACTCGAACCCAAAATCTGTGGCACCGAACCCAGATGTTGCTTAGAGGGTTCGAAGATGCACCTTCGTACCCTCTTCCCCATATAGATATGGGGAAGAGGATACGAAGGGGCATCTTTGCACTACGAAGTACCGAAGTACTTTGGAACGAAGTACCTTCGAACTTCGTAGTTCGAAAATACGACAAGTTCGAAGGAACTTGTGGGGGTAGTGTTACTCGCGTCTGTAGCATATCTTCAAGCTGCACGTACCCCCCTGGGCAGTGCTAAGTGCGTAACAGAGGCGCAGTCTCTATTTATGGCATAAAGATTAACTGTCTTTGTATTGCCAGCTGCATTAGAAAAAAAAAATGGAACATGAAATAATTTTATTATTTTACATTAAATATCACTTACTATTCGTAAAAATTTCAACACTTAAAATGAAAAGAAATATGCGTTTGGTCATTGGGTTTAAGCATTAAAGTTTTAAGTTGAAAAAACAATTATATGCTACAGCTCCATCAGATATTCATGCGTGAAAACTTGCACGTAATAAGCCATACATACAATAAAGAGTTTCATTTTCTTCAACGATTTTACGAGAAAGAGTTAAAAGGAAATTCCGTTGAGCAATACATAAGTCGACGTGACATCAGTAATGTTTTGAACTTTTACCCATTAAAAAGTTTAAAAAAAAGAGTTATAACAACCTTTAAATAGCATCCTCCAAAAACGATCGGCGATAACGCATAAGATACTAACTAACATTATATCTCCCAAAGGCGGCATACGACATACTTCAAAGAAACCCATCTTCCCAAAGACATGGACACCGTCACGTACACAGGCTGAAAGGATTTCTTTGTAATACTCCAGCTTTTTCCTATGAACCCGATTTTTAGTGATGATTTAGTGACGGAATAGGAATCTTATCATCTCCAAGATTACGTCCTCAGCTGTTTAAGCAGAAGCCGAAAAAGCTGCAATCGCTGTAGATGTATCACATAAGAAAAAACCCCGCCCGAAACCGTAACCTTTTGAGAGAGTTCATGTGTTGGTACCACTCTGTCTGATAGTACCAGCAGGCAGCAGTGTCATCTTTGCTGACTCTGTTTTAACTACCGCCGGCTTGCGGTACTTGAAGCGAGTTATAAATAATTTCTTTCTGATGGGGTTGAGTTCGAACGATACAAGTGGTGTTCGAAGACTGTGGTTTTTTTCTATTTTAAAAATGGGGAAGCTCCTGTTTTTGATTTATAGTTTTTGTCTACTACGTAATATTTTTTGGAACGTGTTGTTTTTGTTGTTGTTTCTAAAATAAGGTGGTGATAGCGAGAGTTATTTGGTGTACTGTTTTGATTTAAGGGGGCAGTGTTTTATTTTGGTGCATTATTGTCTTCTGAAAAGTTATGAAATATTCAGGGGTTTTTTTTTATATTTTGTTGCCCGAATGTTGAATTTTTGTCTCTAGTTTTTTTAAGACATTGTTTTTGTAGATTGGTTTGGTTTGGTTTGTCGCTCTACTGTCATTTTGTGCACACTTTGGGCTAATTATACCTGGACTCTCACAAACGTATATGCTACCGCCAGTATACAGTTTTACCAGAAGAAAATTATCTGAAATGTTATGAAGTATTCATTTAAAAAAAAAATTTTTTTTTTTTATTTGTTGCCCAAATATTGGATGTTTGTTTCTTGTTTTTAAAAACGTAAGACACTGTTATTCTAGAAAATTATTATTTCCTTATATTGTTCAGGAAAATAATTCATGGCTGTTGTTTTTTTCCTTTTACATAAATAAAACGTACAATGAAATAAAAACTTGAATCTTCTAAAAATAAATAAAAAACACATAAATACTTTTTTTATTAGAAAACGTGACATTTTATTTTGAAAACGTGAACAGCGACTTTATAAGAAAAATATTATGGCATTATTAATAAAAAAAGTCTTATCATTAGTAAAAAAAAATTTATAATTTTATGTAATAACAGTTATTTTTTATCTTTAAGAAAACACTTTCTTCCTTATTATTTAATTCCCTTTTTTCTCACAACTATCATGTTATCAAATTTGTTTAATTGTTTTGTGTAATTCATACTTTAACATAATAAATGTACATTGATATAAATTAAGCACATCCTTCAAGGGTTATATAAAAAACCCCCAAAACTTCTTAAGTTACATATAACTTTGTCATAAAAGAAGATTTTTTTTCCTTTTCTTCAAGGATATATAACTGCAAATGATAGTGAACGATTATTAAGTGATTTTCTACGGCAATCAGTCACCCATATTTGTTAATGTGAAAGTAGAGAAAGTAACAAAAAAAAATCTTTTCTTCTTTTTTAAATATTGCAATGGGGAAAAAAATTTTTATATTATATTATCTGACTTCAAATGAATTAAAGGTCAGAGAATTCATTAAAAGGTCGTTCATCTGTTTATAAACAGAATTTTAAAAAGCGTCCGTCCATCGTATATGATCATCAACCTTAACGTCTGCGTTTGGTTAACATCTTTAAGCCTTCAAATATGTAGGCGATACTCACTTCCTTATTGGTATGTCTGTAAAAAATTGAATAACTACAAGTCATTAAAAGTGTAGTGGAGTACACGAAAAAAAAAACCATTCTGAATTCATTCATCTTTTAGGATTAAATTACTTTCCCAAAATAACTTGGTTGTGTTTTTAAAAAAAAAAAAAATTTTTTTCTTTATTCATTTTTTTAAAGGAATCCATTTATTAGAAAAGTGATATTTCCTATTTACTAATGAATGACTTGGTGCTGGTAATAAATGCCAAAAATGATGTCAATAATATGAGCTCTATTTTAATTACGTTTTATTTAAAAAACGTTTTGCATAAGTCTGCTAAAGTGAGAAATAATTTTTGGAGAAAGAAAAAAAATTATTATTTTTAATAGTTTTGTAAAACCAAACTATTGGATTAACTTTTAAATAATTTATAAGATTTCGTTAGTTAAAAATTAACTTAAAATTTTTTTTATGAATATGTACTTGAAAATATTACTTTTTTATTGGTATTTGATACTATATTCTGCAATAGTCATTACAATGTAAATCTGTTGAATTTCTTTTTCTGATTAATATTTGACAGTTTTCCAACAATAATTTAGTATTGTATCTAAATGTGCTCGAATATGATCAATTAGTTCAATTTTTGAACTAGAAACAATAGTCATGACAATGCAAATCTGTTGAATTTCTTTTCTCATTAATACTTGACAATTTTCCAACAATAATTCAATATTATACCTAAATGTGCTCTTATATGATCAATTAGTTCAATTTTTCAACGAGAAGCATTCCATAGACATTATAAAATCAGTTATTGTCTATTTTGCTATTCTCCTCCACAATAACATTTTACTACACAGTATCAGAAATCCATCAGCAATCTTAACATGATCAAATAATATTTTTCAATTGGAAGTATTCCATATTCACCAGTAAAATAAGACAAGACAATCTTTTTTTTTCCCCAGCTCATCCATTCTGACGGTTTGACAATTCAACATCAACAACCCACCAATGATTCTAAGTCTGTTCTAATTAGAAATGTTCCATAGTCATTATAAAATCAGTTATTGTCTCGTCTTTAGTTTTTTTAATGTTTTGTGATACTCTTAGACAATAACATTTTACTACTCAGTATCAGAAATACATCAGCAACCTTAAATATACCTTAACATGATCAAATAATATTTTCCAATCGGAAGTACTCCATATTCACTATTAAAATAAGACAAGGCTTTTTTTTCCCAAGCTCATTCATTCCAGTGGTTTGACAATTCAACATCAACAACCCACCAGTGATTCTAAATCAGTTCTAACATATTCAGCTAATCTAATTTTTCCTGTCAGTATCTACTCAGTATCAGAAATTCATCAGCAACCTTAAATATGTCTTTCTATAACCGAATAATATTTTTCAATTGGAAGTACTCCATATTCACTATAAAATAAGATAGAAACAATTTAATTTTTTAAGCTCATCCATTCTGATGACAATTCAACATCCACACAGTTATTCTAAGTCTGTCCTGATGTGAGTCTTAATTTTTCCAAACTGGAATGACTCCATAGTTGACCAGTTAACTACCGAAATATCTGCCTCAATTACTCATCCCACCCAACCTCTGACCTCTGTCCAAATTTACGCACAAACATTCTGGGTCTTTTGAAGCAGTTGTGTTCTGGCAGCCGGCCAAAGGCCAAGACAGCAGAGAGATTGAAGATGACTGAATATGAAACTAAATCATCTCCGATCGCGTGTGAGAAACGAAAAAATAAAGAAAAAATTAATAAGACACAAAAAAAAAAAAAAAAAAAAAAAGAAGAGCAGCAGCGTTCCTTCTCTGATATGAATAAAGATAAGGGTATGGTATTCTTCCACAGTGAGTGCAAGGTCTTTGGGAAAACATATCCCCAGCATTTTTCAGCTCGTTACAGTGAGAGCACATTATAAACAACTCATCATTTCGCAGTTAGTACAACTACTTTAAGCGGTGCTGGCAGATTGGGTGCTCTGGCAAAATACTTTACTTTGGATATTGCTTTGCTTTAGTGATGCTGTGAGTTTGATCTTCTCCGCATTTGAAGTTCGTTATATTCATCGCTTAAAAACAACACTGGATATTCTTTATTTTTTTAACTGTGTGAATTTTTTATGATGTTGATTCAATCTGTTATGCAAGTGGTTTTAAATATGCAGGTATGGATTAAAAAAAATTTTTGTTTTGTTGATTTTAAAAGTGTTAATGAATATGATAAATAGTATTTTTAAATCATTGCAAGTACTGAATTGTAAATAAATGACATAAAAAAAGTTATAAAATAAATGACAATAATAATTTGGGATGGAAAATATTTTAAAAGAATCCTCAAGTCTTTTTTCTGTACAACAAAATGTGTATTTTGTTCAAAATATTTTATTTTATTATTTTTTTTATTTAAGAAAAATTGTTCAGTGCATAGTGAATGATATTCTTTATATGAGAATATAGAATATATATATATATATAAATGTATGTATGTTTATATATATATATATGTTTGTGACTTTATCTATTATTATTTGTTCCGCAATAAAATAAATATAATTAAGGGAAAAATAGTTTTAAAAAAATAATAATTAAAATACTTTGCTTTAATTAAAAGTTTTTTCTTATTTTCATTACATATTTCGATACATTTGAAACTAAAAAACATAATGTTCCATAATAAACATTAGATTGAAACTTTTATACTCTTATTTATTTCTTTAAAATAGTGGAATTAACACAAATATCATAATGAATTATAGAAAATGATGCATGTTTGTAATTAAGAAACGCAAACGTTATCTGTCTACGAAATATCACATTCCTTCTTTGCAGGAAAATTTTTCATAATTATGGAACATCTATTTCGTCTTAAAAATGCATTGTTATAATTGTATTTTTTTATTTAGTTTGATTTTAAGTAAATTTGATAAGCATTCCAGCAAAAGGATAAAAAAAATTAAGATAATTTAATTGTAATGCTTTGAATTCTTAATTATAAATCACATGATTATCTTTAAGGTGGAAATTTTACATTAATTCAGGAAAATAGGATTAATACAAGTATTTAATATTCAGGGAAAAACTAAAGAATATTGAACAAAACAATTGGATTATCGTCATTAATATTTTCCTTGTAAATATTGATTCAATAAATTGGAGATATTTTCATTTATCATTGATATTAAATTCAATTTTTATTGATAAAATATATTAATAATGTTCATCGGGTATTGATTTAAAATTTTTCCTTTTTTAATATTCATTTATCAGATTAATTAAATGATTGAACTGTAATAACTGGAATGTTAATAATAAATGCTTGAACTGTAACTGGAATTTTATATTTACATATATTATGCTAAAAAATGTTAAAAAATGTTTGTTTAATTATATGTTAAAAAAACATTCCTCCAATTTTAAAACACATTTTTGTGTTGATATCTTAAATCATAAATTAAATACAGTTAATTATTAAAATTAATAAATTATCAATCAATTAAAATCTATCAAATTATTATTTATCAATTAATTAATTAAATCAATTTATTAAAAAATTCAATCCGTTAAATCAATCAATTATTATCATTTTCAATCAATTAAATTATCAATTAAAATCAGTTAATTAATAAATTATAACAAGAATAGGTGTTGCCTTATCAACTGAAAACAATTTATATACTATAGTCTACAGTTTTAGAAATCGTTGCAGCTATTGTTATAATAAAAGCAATTGTATTTTTTTTTTCAAAATAAAATTATAATGCAAATTTTTATTTTGAAATAATTATCATTATGTTTATTATTAGGCAATCTTAAAATTTCCCATTTCTATTAAATCTATTATTAAATCAATCAATTATTATTATTATCAGTTAAAATCAGTTAATTAAGAAATTATAATAATTATCAATTAATTAATTAGTAATGCATTATCAATTTAAAAACACGATTCATATACTGCAATCTACATTTTTGAAAATTGTTATACCTATTGTTGTAAAAATAGGTACAATAAAAAATTGTAATAAATTTAAATGTAAATAAAAATAAAAGCATTTATTTTTTTTTTCCAAAATAAAATTATAATGCAAATTTTTATTTTAAAATAAATATCGTAATAAAATGATAAATAAATCGCAATAAATAATTACATTATATTCATATGTGATCAGAATTTATTGTTTCAAAACCGAACTGCTGGTTTTATCCTGACAATTAAAAACAGTTTTAACTTAAAAATACTGCGCGATCCATCAGTTTATTGAATCTTAAATCGCACTACCCTTCATTTTAATTATTCACTTCTGGGCAACCTTAAAAATCCCCACCACTTCTGAGCCGCAGCAATAGAGAGCTGGAACATCATCAAAAACCTTTTTAGTGGATGGTTCTTGGTTCGGTGCCAGCTTCCGCTGTGAGCATGAGAGAGACAGTATCTCGAAACAGCACCTGTCTTGATTGAAGATTGTTTATGCGAAGCCGAGAAATGTTGACTCTGCCTTGGCATTTCCATGAACTCGGAGCAGCGGGTATTCAAATTTCTCACCATATTCGGCGAAACGGCGACTAGCGAAATTTCTCGAGACGCTTTCTGCGTTATGACAGCTCGCAGTTTTTTGGGTTTTTTTCCAACTGTTCTTTTGTGCTTTCTCGTGCGAAAGTGATTTATTTTTATTGTGATTCGTTCGTACTGCTCTCTTTTGTTTTTAGGGGTAGATTTGGTGGATTTATTTTCTGAATTTTTTTTCCATGGAGAATTTGCGCCGATGAAATACTACATAATGATTTGCAGTTTTTGTTTCGGTATTGAACAAAGTATATCTTAAAATTTTTAATGTATACGTTTAATGAATAAATGCAAATCTGTTCAAAACTAAAGAGTTGCAAAATTGGTAAGTGCAGAATTTTTTTAATTTTACGATGCTCAAATTATACTCAAAACTGCTCATATAATAAATGATATCAGCACAAAAATATATCATTTATGGGTACGGGGGTTACAAGGGGTACGTGCATCTTGAAGATATGCTAAGGACGCGAGTAGCACTACCTCCACAACAGTCTACGATCATATTAGATCGGGACCTATGGTTTAAAATAGATTCCAAACAATTGCAAACATCCATGGCACCACCGGGACTCGAACTCGAAACCTGTGGCACCGAACGCCAGCAACCCGACCATCAGGCCCCCATATATTTAAATAGCTTCTGAAACTGGGATTCAGTAAGCATATTGTTATTTCGTTTCTTTTCTTTTTTTCTGATAATAAATAAAATTTTATTAAAAGGTTTAGTTAAAATTACAGAAATTATTGCACAATTTAAAAAATTCCAATAAATCTCCATCTAAATAACAATAATAATTGAACCACTTTTCAATTAATAATAATGATTATCTAAGTTCGCAAGACTCCCGGTTTTGTTCTTAACTGTTACCCATTCATTATCCATAGCAACAGACATCTTTCGGTGACCTTTTAAAATGAGAAGGGGT
The DNA here is from genome assembly GCA_021605075.1 of Caerostris darwini. Classification (NCBI taxonomy): domain Eukaryota; kingdom Metazoa; phylum Arthropoda; class Arachnida; order Araneae; family Araneidae; genus Caerostris; species Caerostris darwini. Next base: position 439,685 of record BPLQ01008840.1, read on the forward strand.
GAAAAGAAAAAAAAAAGGTTTCGGTCTGGGAACCTAGTCACTGAAGCAGTCTTTTGTTCACCCTGTGAGTTTTTTCATTAGTAATATAATCAAACCCAAAAAGATTCGGAAGCTTCGGAAGAAAGAAAAAAAAAATGTTTTGTTTTTCCAACTCTTTTATGCATTCGCATTTGTCCGGATTCGTCTATTGTAGGATCATTTGCCATGCTTTTGTTAAGAAGAGGGACCATTCAATGCCTTCCAGAATTTTTGAAAATGCCAATTGTGGAAGTAAGTTTATTGTAAAAAGAATTAATTTAGTCGACAGCTATGTAAATTAAAATAAAATTTAAATATATATTTTTACGTTAATTAAAAAAAGGCTTTTGAAATAAGTAAAATTTTGATGATAACATTTATATGTCATATATCATTAAATGTCATTATGTCGTTAAATGTCATTATGTCGTTAAATGTCATATATGTATGCCATTAAATGTCATATGTGCATGCCATTAAATGTCATATATGTGTCATTATATGCCATATATCATTTAAGTTTTTAGTCCTTAAAATCTCATAAAATATCCATGAATTAATTTTTAATTTTTTAATTAAATTTTAAAAAATTAATTTTTAAAAAAAATTTGTGTAAATAGGTATTTAATCATTATTTTACATTTATTTATTTATTTATTTTCATTTAATTATAATTTATTTTATGTAATCGATCATTTTTGAAATCAATTTATTTAATTAAACCTTTGAACTGGGTTATTTACAATTTAATATAAAAAATTATTTTTACTGCTTTACAGAAATTTTATTTATAAATATAAGAATTTTTTCTCCTTCAAAATATTAAAGGCTCTCCTTTTTTTTTTAAACTGGCCTGATGGCCAATTGGCGAACACTTTGATCCTTGTTACCATTGGCTTCAGATTCGAATCCTGGCGGTGGCATGGATATTTGTTAGTGGTTCAGAATCCTCTTTAAAATGTAGATCCCGGTCTGTTTAGCCCTCTTGTGCACAAGATGACTGTACAGCGACAAACAAAACCAAACATTGGTACCACAGGTTTGGCTTGGTATCTACAAGTTTGAATTCTGGCGGTGGCATGGATGTTTATTAGTGGTTCGGAATCCACTTTAAACTGTAGATCCCGGTCTAATTAGCCTAAAGGGTGCAAAAAATGAACGTAGAGCGCCAAACCAAATTTTTTTTTAAAGTTCATACAAAAATAATTGGTCTGAAATTTTTAAAAATTCCAAACATAAACATGGCTTTGCGGAAAGACCTTCAGAAGTGAAATATATCGTTTGTTGACGCTGAAATCATCGGAGAATTCAACCTTATTTACTCCCTTATCTCAAGAAAAGATTCTTTACATGGTTTTTTTTTTTTTTTTCTCTTTATTCAGAAAGAGGGAGCGGTATCTTTGAACCATCATTTCATAACTCGAGAATGAAAGAAAAAAAAAATACTTTTTATAAACAGATGAAATGAAATTCTTTGCGATTTCTTCACAAGTCAAACAAGGCTTACATTCATGTTTGTGTGTGTTTGCATTTGCTTTCGGACATTTTTCCCTTTGATCTGATTTCTTTTATTATTTGTCAAAATATTATGGCGTTGTAGATGTTTGTAGATATTTTTTTTCCTTGTGTTTGCATGATTATTACTCACTTAATAAAAGTAAGAAATGAATTAAATTTATATTTAATTAAACTACATATTTTATGATCATTGATTTTTGACTGATTAAAATATTATCCGCAAACAAATTGATCGGCCACGCATTTTATCTTTTAATTAATTGTTTATCTCATTAATCAATTAAATTTTTACTATAAATTTTTATCGCGTACAATTATTAGATAATTTATGTTCCTTTATTTTATTAAAGAATTAATGTAAAAATATTATACAGAAAATTTTTGAGTGGGAAAAAAATTGTCATTTAAGAACATTTTTGTGTTGTGAGTCCTATTTAAGATAAAATATTAACTTCATTGTTTTAAAAATTAAATTATTATATTCATTATTTTATTGTTATTTTTTAAATATTTTATTGTTTTTAATAATTATTAATTATTTTTTATTATTATTACAAATTATTATTATTAAATATTACTCATTTTTAATACAATTATAAAATAATAAAGTATTTAAAAAAAGATTAACAAAATAGTGATTAATAAAATCATTTTATTAATAATGATTAATAAAATGATTCTACAATTATTATATTATCACTAATACATTCAGAAAAAAGATATCAAATTTAATATTTACATTCAGGTCATAATAATAATAAAATAAGATTTTTAAGTAATTTTTAAAATTCACAAAAAAAAATGGTTCATATTTTTTTAATTGTTATATTGCTGTGCATTTTAAATATTTTAATTCGAAATTAAATGAAATTTATAAGTAATTCAAAATAAAAACTTTTTATTATAAGTCCACAAATAAGCCTTCAACGGCTCAAACATGTATCGATAATTATGTATATATATATTATATATTACGTATACATAATTATATTATATATTTATATCATAATAGTGGTGTATTATTATTTATCTTTAAAACAAATTATATCCTGTCTTTGTTTACGTTTTTTTAACTTCAAATCTTCTTCCATCGTTAATTTAAGTCCACAAACAAGCTTTCAACGGCTCGAACATGTATTGATAATTACGTATAAGATCGTAACGATCGAAGAACGGAATGCGAATGAATCGGCTGAATTCATCTAGATAAAACCTGACCGGGTTGATAAGTCTTTCCTGATAATGAAATTCGACCCTTTCGCTACTCAAATATTCATAACTGGAATTTGTTATGCGTGACTTGGACATATGTGCCGCTTCGATGAAAGATCACGAACATCGATGAAGTACTACGGCATTGATCGCGAAAATCGATAAAGAGCTAGACGCTTACAAAAGTGATATTTGCTTCTCTTAAGAACGGTAAAGGTGTCGATTTTTTTTTTTTTTTTTTTTTTTTTTTGTTCGGCCGGTATTTGCCAAATTTTTATCGGTACCATGTGTGCTAGATAACGATGTGTTTGAGAAACAAAGCAATTGGTTTTTGATCCATTAGTGTTACTGTGGCAACTGATATATATTAAAAAACGAAGAGGTATTTTTAAATAACAAATACCGTTGTTAAGAAATATGCAGACCAGTGCTTAGAATGCAAATTCTTCTGTTTGTATATAACAACAGAATGTACAAATTTAGATTCAGAAAAAATATTTTATCTGTTTATGAACAAACAAAAAAATCTTTCCACAATCTTTTTTTTTTTTTCACTCGTGTAAATTTATATGATGTAAATTCTCTCCAAAGCGAAACATCTATGGATATAATATATTCAAATTTCACATGTCTGTCGCTGTGTTGAATATAAATAATACATTTTAAATCCAATTATGTCTTTTATCGTCATACATAATGCTATCTTTATAGCTGTTACCTTTTCTTTACAGCCCCATGGTGGGCCAAGGCCGTCAATCCTACGCCCAACAGTCATATTAAACCAGAATGTACGGTTTAAAGTGGATTCGGAACCATTACAAACATCCATGCCACCGCCGGGACTCGAGCCGAGATCTGATGGATAATTGGTTAGCGCTCTGGCAGTTGGTACCACAGGCTTCAGGCTCGAATCCTGGCGGTGGCATGGAAGTTTGTTAGGGGTTTGGAATCCACGTTAAATTGTAAGTGTCGATCTAATTAGCCCAAAGTGTGAAGAAAAGAACCGTAGAGCTACAAACCAAACCGAGACTTGAGCTCGAAACCCATGGCACTAAGCGCCACAGCGCTAGTCGCTCGCCCATCAGGCCCCGTTTACTTACCTCTATATGCATGTAAAAACGAAAAATATTACTATCTTTTTTTTTAATATAAATTGTAGATCAAAAGACAAATTTTTAAAGTGTAAATTTTATTAAAAAAATTCGTAAATCTAAATAATAGATATCTTTGTCAGAATAACCTTGAAAGTAAACAATAAATTTTACATTTAAATGTGCCCATTGTAGTAAGAGTTACTAAATTTACTTACTCCTTGAATAATGCTCTTGGCCTTTGAAGTTGACTGAACTGCTTCTAAATATAAAGGAAACAATTGTCATTTCCTTCTTTCCTAACGTTCCTCTTGTGCGTTTACTATACATAAATCGCATTTACCTTGCTGCATTGACGTAACCTAAACGTGAAGGTTGGTCCTTGGAAAACATATGCCATTTCCCAATGCCATACAGAATCGATATATTCTGAACCCCCTCCGTCTAAACATGAATTACGGTCATAATAGTAGAAGACCGAAACATTTAATATTCAGCATTTCTTTTGTATTCTACGTCGCCAACGACGACCATTGCCCGCCTACTGACTGTGAGGTTAAGTAATGTGCTATGCAAAGGTTTTGACGGTTCCCGTCCCCCTACTGTTAGCGGACGTAGTAAAGAAGGCATAAGTATCCTCGTAAATTCTTTCTTTACTTGTTTTATCTTCCTTTTTCGACACCGTTTCTTAGGATATTTAGAAATTTGATGTTCCCCGGCCTGGCCTTTTAATGCTTCCTGTAGCAAGCAGTATCTCGTTCTCACTGACACGGGTTAATTTGGCTTCATTCTAAGTCGGTAATGACTTTCGCTTCCCGAATATGGTACTAGATAGTTTTTTAAATGTTGGGAACTATCAATCCTTTTAAGATGAGTCCAAAGACCTCGGGTATTTCCTGGAAATTTGGCAGAAAGTGATATTGTGTCATGAAAAGAGTGTTTCGTCAAGAGTGCTTGTGAATCACGCAGCTCAAAGCGTGATAATGCGCCATTTTTTTTTTATTTTGAAGGACTAAATTTGATTGAGTAATAATTGCATCATTTTTTTTTAACTTTATAAGCGTATATAGATTTTAAATATTATGTGATTTATACATTACTCTTAAATATTAGAATTTATAATTATAATGATGTTTAATTAATATTTCCAAACAAAAATTATTCACTTTGGCAATGAAAAAAATTGTAACTTGACTTACGTAAAAATAAAAATAATGAAGAAATAGATGAATAAGAATACGCAAAACATTCTTCATCTTCATTGGCACAACTGCCCCATGGTGGACCAAGGCCATCTACCTATAGGCAGATTTCGAGACAAGAGATCATTTCTTTTACGGGAAAGGGATGTCAGCCCTATGCCCAACACTCTACTGTCATATTAGATCGGGTCCTACGGTTTAAAGTGGATTCCGAACGAATACAAACATCCATGGCAACGCCGGGACTCGAACCCAAAACCTGGGGAACTCAGCGCCAATCACTGGGTCATCAGGCCCCACACAAAACATTTAATTCCTCAAGAAATAACGCGTACAAAAATCACTGATATTCAGCTCATAGTTCAATGTAACCAGCACAACTAGGTTGGGGCCTGAATGGCCGAGTGTCTACTCAGTGCCACAGTTTTCGGGTTCGATTAAAATAGACCTGTAATGAGTATTTTTGAGTCCAATTAAATAACATGTAAGCTTATATTAATTATTTTTGTCTGCTTAAAATAACGAGAAATATTTGTCTATCAAATCAAAACTCACTGGGTGTGAGATTATAAGATTTAACTAAAAATCATTTTTAAGTGGATCTTTTTTTAAGGGCTATCGTTTCTATAAATACAATTCTTAAATGGCTTGATTATGCACTTTTTAATCATGTACAGCATGATTTATAGCAATTATACCTTTAAAGAATTCAGCATTTTGCTTGAAGTACTGCTATTCTCCAATTTGCAATGCTCTTTTGAACATTTAAGTGCCAATTATTGTAGTAAAAGGTAATACTCCATATCTCATACTTAAAAAAAAACTAATTGTAAAGGGCGACGACCTGATTAGCAGGAGTTGCTGTAGCAAAATCTTTTAATCAGATTATAGCAGCTAAAAAACGACATATGACATTTCTTATAATAAGAATCGTTCGATATTAAGAATATATGCCTTGGATAATAAGATGATTTTCTTAAATTCAATCAAACACATTCAACAAATATTCGTAGTTCAACAACCTTATTTAATCTTTAGAGGTTCAAAAAAAAATTTTTTTTATTTATTAGTAAAGGAAAACGTAATTTTTTTTTCAAATAATAAATTAATAATCATTTTTATAATGCAAAAAAAATGTGTATATTTGATTAAATGCATAATTTTTTAACTATCAATTACTCAGATGAGGTAATTATAATTACAGAATATGATTCTGAAAAAGGTTTAAAACGTTTAAACAATTTCTGGACATTTTTTTCTTTGATTTAAAATAATTATAAATTAATCTTATAGTTTATTTTGAAATTATATTTATTAAAAAAAATATTCTGCAATAAATCCAGTCAGTTATAAATAGTATCGACATATGTACTGTAGCATTAAGTTTTAAATCTCTAAATTAATCTTATTTTAATTAAAATTTTAAAAAACTAAAACTACTAAACTAATTCCTATTGTAGTAAATCTAAATTAAGCCTATTTTAGTTAAAACTTCTTTTTAAAAAAAACTGCATTACTTGTTATTATAAATGGCAGCTACAGTTGCGGATATATATCTATACTGTGAATTTATAATACATGAACTATGCAATCATCATCATCAGTGGCGCAACAGCCTTAATGGGCCAAGGCCTTCTACTGGCAGATTTCGAAACGTTTTGAGATGTTTTCTTTTTAACGGTTAGAGTTGTCAGCCCTACGTCCAACGCTCTGCAGTCATATTAGACTGGGACCTACGGTTTAAAGTGGATTCCGAACCACTATGCCGGGACACGAACCCGAAACCTGTAGCACAGCGCCAGAGCCCTAGTCACACGGCTATCAGACCCCATACTATGCAATGCATGAACTGATATATCTAGACTATACAATATATAGTATGTATATGTAGCATATACAATATATATGTATATACAACATATAATATATAATACTGCTATACTATACAATAAATGAACTATCTATACTAATACATGAACTATACATTTATGCTATGAAATTTGTGGTAAAGTAATCATGTGCTTGCTACTTACTATTGATAAGCATTAAAAACTACTTAAAATTGTCTCAGATATTACTACATTTCATAAGAGGTTGATGGAGATCACACATATCCTTTACGTACAAAATCTATATTAATTATTAATCATTTTTATACAGATTTTGTACATAAATATATGTGACATGTATATTTTATTCTAAAATATGGAAAAATTAATTTCCATTGCAGATATGAGAATTAATCTTCCTATTTACAATGCGAGATAAACAAACTTTTTATCTGTTGCGTACAGAGACTTCATACATAAATGTATGAAAACATCCACTACAGTTCAGAAAAGGACAGGAAAACAAAGTTGTACTATCGACAGATTCATTAATATGGTATCCCGGGCCAGAAGATAAATAACTTATGGAGTGCTTCCGGCACTGCTGTGGGTTGAGTTGAGATGTGTTGTTGTTTATTTGGGAGAGATGTCCCTTTATAGAAAAATCGATTACCAGAAGTTATTTCTTCCCATTTGCAGCGCTTTCCATTCGTTGGTGGGGCATAGAAACGTTCTTTTTCTCGGCAATCTCACGAAATCGTTTTGCCAGAATAATAATTTATTTTTCTTATATCTGGCAACACTGGAATTTTTCTTTGTTGTTGAAGCAATTGTTTGATATACTTATTTAATATCAATATGCAATCTCAATTTTCTGTTCATTTTCAATATTTGAATGAAATATTCTTTCTCTCGGCAATCTCTCGAAATCGTTGTGCCAGAATAATAATTTTTTTTGCTAAATTTATTTGGCAACACTGGAATTTTTTTGCTGTCGGAGCAATTGTTTGATATGCTTATTTAATATCGATATGCAATCTCAATTTTTTCATTTTTAATATTTATTTGAAATATAATTTTCTTTCTTATTTTAACACTTTTAATAAATTTATTATATTATATTTCATAATATAAAGGGAAAAAATGACATTATAAAAACTAATGTGAAAGTAATTTTATTTTTAAAAAGTTACTAATATTTAATATATTATTTAAAATTTACTAATAAAACTCTACTGCTATTTTTGATGGTACTAAAATCTATAACTATACAATCTGTAAAAACAGTAATGTACCACTTTTATTTTAAAAAGAAGTCGCTTTTTATTTTTTAATTTTATTTTTAACTTATTCTTCTCATTTTCCAATTCATATTCTAAGAAATTAAGGTTGAAGATTAGTTTTCGTGCAGTTTGTTTTTCTTTTATAGATTCTATTAATCGTAATTTTTTCAGACGATTCTTTTTATGTTTTCTTTTTGATGTTCTAAATGTAGCAGAACGTTTCATATTGGCTTAAGTTTAAGCTTGATGATATTTTTTTTTAAATATATTTTTATTTTCTAAAAGAAAAAAAAATTTTTGGATGTAAAACAAAAAAAAATTAATATATATCTCATTCCTGACTATTTGTAATGACGTGTTATTGCATCAAAGTAGCTTTAATTATTTTCTAGTTATTATTTATAGACGATTTTTATGTTAATCTCATCATTAGTAAAATATTTTTTGCATTTTTAATTAACGTATGAGATTTAATTCTTTTTTTTTTTTTATTCGATATTAAAAAAAAAACTGTTTGTGCTACAATCTAACTAATTAGATGGATTGTATTACAAAGTTGCATCTTTAATGACACTGAAGTTACTAAATTAATAAATTGCTTCATCCATTTGTAATATTTCTATAATATCTGCAACTATATTTAAATTTTTTTAATTGATTCTTATTAAAAAAATTTATTCGTTTTCTAATGATTAAAATATTTTTGGAAAAGGATTATGTCTTGAATACCAATTTCTATTTTTATGATTATTTCATTTCAATTAGATGATTCTAAAACTTTAAACACAAAATCGATACAAAACATATTTAACTACTCAATTATTTGAAATTTGTTATTTTTTTTCATTTCTAATCAATTTCTAATAAAATAGTTGTGCTTTTTTTTTTGTGATCTCAATACATCAAAAGTTTTTTTTCGGAGCATATAATTTTAATTATTATTATTTTTTATTATTTAGCATTATAATTTATTTCTTAATTAAATAAATAAATTTTAATGATAATTAAAAAAAGAAAATAAAGAATTACTGACATAAATTAATTTTTGACATAATAAAGAATTACTGAGATAATTCGTAAATCATAACAAACAAAAAAATTATTTTGATGACATAAAAAACTTAATTTTCATGTTAATTAAATTATAATAAAATATATATATAAATATACAATAAGATTATATATTATATAATATAATAATTAATATAATATATATAAATATCTATATATATATATATATTTTTTTAGAGATAAAATAAATATATAAATATTTATCTTAAGTTTTCAAAGTAGAAAGTCAACAAGTTAACATTTTATATGAAAAATAAATTACATAGCAATTATCACTAGATAATTTTTGATATATTTATTATTTCAGACGATTATAAACTTCATTTTGTTAACCTTTAAAACTAAAGACCTTAGCAACTGTAAGCAAAAATTATAACCTTATATAAGCAAAACGAAATATCTCCTTAAAATTATTACCTCGGCAGTTCGAGATTTTTAATTCTCCCAGTGATTAAGAATGACAGCGAATTATGCTTTGTAGAGGTTAAATGTCATTTCCGGATGTGCATGGCCACGACTAATTTGTCACCATGCGCTTCGTTCAATTACGTTTTGCCGTTTTTTTATACTACGTTATCTCTCTCTAATGATGTAGGTTAGTGAGAAGAAATAAAATACTCAAATATGTATATTTCTTTTTTTTTTAGCCTGTTACGAAAACGAAGTCGGCGGACTCGGCTCCATGCAGTCGGGAAGATGGGGACGAAAAACAAAAAAAGAACAGAAAAACTTTGTAAGTATTTTTATCTTTTCTTTTTCTTTCTTTTTAATGGTCAATATTAAAAATGGTAGTTAAATTATCCTTTTCCGTGTGGGTTAATTACTTCTGGTTAATTATATGACGTATACAACGCATACTTTTCGTTGTAAACAGCTAAAATTAGATCTGATGAATGCTTTATTTAGCTGTGTTAAAATTATAAAAACTATCTATACAATTGACTGTAGAGGACACATATTAATCCTAATAATATATTTAAACGTTAATCATATCATTAAATGTTAATCATATCCAAAATTAATTTTTAAAAATTATAAATATTTTTTTTATTTGGTGGATTTAAAGTACCAACTATAAGAGTTTTTAATGTCATGTTTTCACTCTTTTGTGAAAATATCCTTTTAGAATGTGATACCAGCATAAATGTAATTCTGGAAAAAAAAATTAATTAATACGATTTCTGCAATCAGCGATTCAATTATAGGTTAATTTCTTTCATCCGATCATAATTATGAGTTTTATTTTTCTACATACTCATTAGATAAGCAAGAAAATAAAAAACATAAATAAACATAAGAATATAAAGAAGTAAAAGAAACATAATTAACATTGGCAGTATATAGTTGTTAATTTCATATCTTTTGGCGTATTAGTTTATAAAATGATTGTTTTAATTAAAATGATTAAGTGTCTTTAAAATTCTTTCTATATTATTTTTATTTAAATTACAAATAAAATTTTGAAAGAAATTAATTTTTAACTGAACATATGTTTTTATGTTCATTTTTAAAATATCGCAATCAGCCTTATAAAATTTTTATTAGTTTTTAGCAAAAAAATTTATTGATTTATTCTTAATCGATAACCTTCAATATATTTATAAATCCATATAAAAATATCAATAATCGAAATATAATATATTTATATCGATTTAAATAAAACAACTCATATTAATAAATATGATAATGAATATAATAAATAACTTTGTGTTTTACATTATATTAGTATTATATAGATATAATATTTTTTTAAAAATAAAAATGAAATTAATTTAGAAATAGTTTCTCACGATTTAAAAGAGTTATTTGAAATATTGTGTTACATAGAAAAATTCAAGTTTTATTTTGCTCTCTCGCGCTTTCTCTCTCTATATATATATAAAGACAGAGCAAAATAAAACTTGAATATATATATATACATATATTCGCTCTATCAATTTAACATCAAGTCCATTTAATTCGTCCATCGTTAAAAAAAATTGGTTTAGAAAATATTTCGTAACGATTCTATTATCTATTTTTTACTCGGACAAAAAATCTTAACGAACCTAATATAAGTCTTCGACTTTTATTTACCAGACTGTTATTTTTTTTCTGTGGCACAGGGCGCAAGACATGAAAATGCGACTGAGTTTCTTGCGTAGGCGGCACACGGACAGCTCTCTCCAGCCTTCTTCTGTGAGGCCATCCCCCGAAGAAGCTCACAAATGGGCAGAATCCTTTCAAGACCTGACAAACAGCAAATGTAAGAAAATACTCTTTATTTCAAAGGATTTCGTATTTTGAAGTCACCCTTTAAATAAACAAATCCCGAACGACAGGAAATCTTTTAAAATGTGAATGCTGGGTTTTGTGCACTTATAGGATTGTTTTACAATAACAAGTCTTAATTTTCCTGTCTTTGAATGATTGGTGGAAAATAAGCTAATTAATTATTGGTCTAAAAATAGTTTAAGGAAAAAGTCGTAGTGGTTTTTTTTTTAATTGATTACAACTTATACTTTAATTTTTCTGAGACTGTAATTGTAACTGATTTTTATTTCACTTTCACTTTTAAGAAATTGTTAATGTACACATTAAGCATATTTTATTTATCATTAAAATTTCAATATATGTATGTAAAAAAACGAAAATATAAAAAATTTACTAATTTTATATCATGAATATTTTTTATTTATTACTAAATGTTTACTATTATAAATAATTAAATAAATCTTTTTTTATTTCTTAATTAAATAAATAATTTTTAAAAAATTTAAATAAATAAAGAATTTTAATTAAATAAATATTTTTTAATTAAATTCTTAATTCTCTTAATATCAAGCACATTTATTCATGGTTATATTAACATCAAAAATTAATTATAAAGAATACAAAATTATTCAAATAATTTAAGTAAAGTTATGTTTTAATATCTACAGTATCTAAATTGTTCATTAATTTAATTTTCGATTCAATTCTTATTATTCTAGTATGATATATTCGATTTATCGATTTTATTTTTATTCAAATCTATAGAAAAATAAATGAATATCGATTCCATTAAGACAGATTATTAGGATATAAATTCATCTAATTTTTATTTTAAATTTTATTTCTGTTGCCAATAGTATAATTTAATTAACCAATAAAGTAATCAAGATTTTTCATTTGTGCTTACAGATGGTTTGTCACTATTCCGAGCTTTTCTGTCTCGCGAATTTAGTGAAGAAAATATTGAATTCTGGCTGGCATGTGAAGAATATAAGAGGACCAGAGGAAATAAATTGGTTGCTAAAGCCCGCAAGCTCTACGATGATTTTGTTGCAGTCCAAGCTCCTAAAGAGGTACGTACGTTTTAAATATATATATATATTTTTTTTTTTCCCTTTTTTAGAATTGCATGTTGATTTGTGAAATATTTTTAGCTCTTTCGTTCATTGAATAAAATCTTTATTTATTCGTATTAAAAAGCGTAAAAGTTCATTTTAAGGAACTATTAATTATTCTATAAAAAATCATTTTATAAATTTAACAGATCATTTAAATAATATATAGTTTTATTTATGATTTATGAGACAAATAACTTTATTGCACGGGGATATAAACAACTATTTCGTGGAACACTTCCGTAGATTGTATGGAACATAGTTCGAATACTACTGTATTAATGCATGAAAAATATAATTTAAACTTGTGAAAATAAGATTGTAGGTTCAGGTTGGACAACCAGATTGTAACTAGGTGTGATTAAATTGAGATACTTGAGGCACAGGTTTGAGAACTCACGGCTACATTAACACACGCAAAAACACCACACATATATAATTAGAGGCATACAATATTTAACACATAATTATAGATTCGTGGAAGGACTCCTCTTCTAAATCGGAAACTCGAAACTTGGCTACGCGCAGGGTGGCGAAATATATTTCCTCTCTAGGTGAGAGTCTGTGGGCCAATTAATACGCAAATTTGCGCTTAATATACTTCCTCTCGGAGTAAGAGATTGTAATCCAACTAAATGGTTGCACTGTAAGAAGTCTTGAGGCAGACTGACCATTTCTAAAGAAAGCCAACTCTTGCCAGTGTGTAGGAGGAAACATAGTTACAAGATCAATTATTTTTTATTGATCATGTCCCCATCAAAAACATCTATATAAAATATAAAACTGATAAAATAATAATAGTAAAATATAAACGTTTATAAAATTATGTTATTAAAAAGGTATTTTTTGTCCTTTCCAGGTGAACTTAGATTCTTCTATGCGTTCCGCCATCCACGACCACCTGCAGAATCCTGACAGGCACTCGTTCGATTCAGCGCAAAGGAGGATCCAGGGCTTGATGGAACAGGACGCCTACGTCAGGTTTCTGCAGTCAGACCTCTACACAGACCTCGTGCAAGGCAACTCACCCAACACCTCCAGTTGAGAGACTTTCCCCACACTTCTGCAACCATTCAAACATTCCCTTACACACGATGGACACTGAACCGATTACGTCTTCGGTTTTCATTTTTTTAAAAAAGGAAAATGTTTTTGACATTGTCTTGTTGTGGCCATGCTCAGACTTCTAGGACCGTCAGATGAACGGAAGGAACTGCTATGTAGAAAAGCAGTGCAAAGTCTATAATAGTAGTGCTCTCGTTTAATTTTCATAGAAATTAGTTACTCGATATTTTATCATTTAAGTTTGAAACGAAATTATTTCTTTTTCACTTTTGATTTTAACGATTTAAAATAGGTTTTCTGTCACTTAAATTTAATTATTAACTTTTTTACTTTAATAAACTCCATATCGACTTAAAAATATTTCAAATTCATCACCAATGCAATTATTCTGATACTAATTTCAAAATCTTATTTGTCGTTACTTCTTTTGAATAGTGACAATCTATTGATTTTATGCCAAATTTTTATAAGATAATTTAATTTAAAGTCTTAACATGCATTTCTGATGGATTTATCGGTAATTCTGATGAATTTATCGGTATTATTCATTTTAAATTTCATATCTGCATACTGTTGTTTGTTTTATTTATTTATAATAAGAAAACCCGGAAAATTTGTTAATCATAAATGTTACATTAGGCTTTGAATACGTAATTTATGAAAAATATTCAAAAAACACAAATACATGTATAATATTAATATTGAATGGACAAAAAGCTTTCATCTTGAGCATTGCTATGAAGTTCCTTCCGTTCATTGAGACTTCAGTTTTGTAAAGTTAACATTTTGGAAATGAAAAAGGTTCGAAATAAGTGTAAACTATCGGCGAATCATTATGATATGTGTGATTCATTGTTATGAAAATATCAGAAAAGTGATATACCTTATGTTAAGTTATATAAATTTGTTACTTTCAAGTTAGAGTACATTATGTACTCTAACTTGATCATGCCGATACTGTGCGATGCCTCGTTAATCTTTATGAAACTGGAGTCGAGTCTTTGTCTAGTCGATTTCATTCCATTGACATTGTATGATATCCAAAAGTTGCTAAAAATCATAGGGTTGGTCAGTCGAAAGCATGGCATCATCATATCATCAGCCCCGAGTTGAATCTCGTTAAAAGAATGGAGGGGTCCTTTTCTTTACGGTGGTAGATCGCATCGATTGTTGTAAATTATTAGTTTCGTGTACTGTATTATTTAAAGGACATATTTTCTTAATGGCATGTTGCTTGGAAAATTATGCAGAAGATGGATGATTCATCCTCTGCTAGTTGCAGCAGTTAGCTGTATTATTTTATATTAATAGAATCTTTTTTGATGCAATGAATGTAACGTGGAATGAAACGGGAAAATTATCAGTAAAAAAAAAAGAAAATATGGATTATTATTTTTTTTTTTTTCATTTATAATACATGAAGGCAAAGTTATCATTGTAATTTATATTAACTGAAAAATTAATTGAATAAAATACTCTCATTTTAAGTTATTATTAAATATAATATCATTAAAATTTAATTTTTTTTTTATAATAATTTATATAATTCTTTAGGACTAGTGAATATTTTAAATAAATATTTATATAAAATTAATTAATTTTTAAAAGTTAAAATGTTTAGTAAAATTTGGTAAAAAAAAGTGTTTTATTGCCTTTTAATTAATCTTATTAAAAAGTTTTTTAATAAGTTTAATTAAATTTTTAATTTTAAGATTTTTAATTAATTTTTTTAATCTTAAAAAATAGATTTTTATGATTTAAAAAAAAAAAATTTTTTTTTAGATATTTTTTTAAAAAGATTAATATTTTTTTTTTTTTTTTTTTTTTTTAATATATATAAGACTTAAAACTTTTAAATTTATGACAATAGATTAATATTAAAGTATTGTATCAACATCAAATCCCGGCATTCCACATTTATTCCTTGCATCTACTTTTTACTTATTACCTCATTATGGTTTTTGTTATATTTTTGTTGTTTTCTTTGACGAAAATGACGCTCTTAAAAAGACGAGAAAAGTTGTAAAAAGACGTGAGTGCAAGATGCATTTCAATAAGCAGCACCTCTACGTGTTTAACTGAAAAATGTTGGTCTGTGTTTATGAAAAGTAGCTTATAAAATAGTCACATCATTCCAGTTTTGTTTTTTAAAATATTGAAAAATTATAATTATCTAAAATAAAACTTGGATAAGTCTTGATATATCCGTTTCTATTATTGTAATACAATAATAAATGTGATTGAAATATTGAAATCACCAGATCCAATTCATTTTTTAAACAAAATTTAACAATAAATAGTACTTTCAATTTTCTACTTTTTTACACGAATTAATAAACCATAATTCAGAAGTAAAATGTTATCATGGCCCTATTTTATAAGCTACAAAATGCGCGAACTTAGTAAATGTAGATTGACAAAGTTATGAGAAGTATTATGTATAAAAAAAACTGCATTTGTATCAAATATTTATACATATGTATATCCTGTTTGTGAGTGTGTATTATTTAATATTTACCACGTCATGTAATAACATAGTTGTGCTTGAATGTGTGTTTATTTATTTAAATTATTGGACGTGGTTTATGAAACCTAATTTTTTCAAAATTAATTAAAAAGAAATAATGAAAAATTATTAATTAATCTATGTACAAAAAATATGCATTATATTTGAAGTAATTGTGTATAATAAGGGTTGTGTTTTCATGTATGTATATTAGTAGAAATGTAAATAATGCACGTGAAACCCATGTTTACATCTATTACAAAAATAATCACATATTTCATTTTTTTTTTTTTTTGATTAAATAAAAACTAAATATATTAGTAATTTAAATTCAGATGAAAAAGATGAAGAAATTTTAATTTCTTTCTTAATATTGTATTGGTCGTTTTATAGAATTTAAGTAAAAGTGTTTTTTTGTGAAACAAAATCTCACTAATATATTATGAAATTTATAATATCCATTTCTTATTCTATAAGATCTGATATCTGTGTCGCTAAATAGCTTTTGATGTTGCATACATTTCACTAGGAATGTAGTAGAAACTTACGATACTTTGTAAACATTGAAAAGAATGCATGCCCTTCACTTGTGATGAAAATTGCTCTCGTATGTTTTCTGTTACTTAATTGTGAACAAAATATGTAATCATCAACTTGTAATAGCACGCAAAAAAATATTCGAATAAAATTTCCTGATACATATATTTTTGTATTGATTATTTACGTCTCTAAATCACTTTTTAATCTGAGTTACTTACCAGATACAATATCCTTTATTAGAATTTTTGTATGTACATAAAAGTAAGTCACAGATTCTTAAAAATAATAATAATACCTTCAATGTATGAAAGAATTGCCTAAAAGTTTATTGCTTCCATGGCAACAACATAACAAACATAAGCTATTGTCAGCTAGAGAAAGGTAAGATCATATTAGAGTTGAAAACTTAATTTAAGAACTTCCATAGAACCTATTTCGAATACTATTATAATACCCCTATGAATTCATTCTATTTATCAATTCAAAAAATAAGCTAATTTTTAAATAATTCGATATTTTTATTCTTGATTACTTATAAAATACAATATCCTTTATTAGAATTTTTGTATGTACATAAAGTAAGTCACAAATCTTTAAAAATAATAATAATACTTTCAATGTATGAAAGAATTAGCTAAAAGTTTGTTGTTTCTATGACAACAACACAGCAAACATAAACTATCAGCTAGAGAAAGAACAGATCATATTATAGTTGAAAACATAATTTCAGAGCTTTCACAGAACCTATTTCGAATATTATTAAAAAACCCAATAAATTCTTCAATCTGTTTATCAATTCAAAAAATAAATTATTGTAAGAACATTTTTTTAAATTGAAAATGGGAGAAAATCAATTGCAATTTTCTTTCTTTTGAGAACGCCATCTGTCGACAAATCTCTGAACTAAGTATTTTTCTGTCTGATGATTTAATTCTGCGTTAATCAATCTAATTTAAATAACTTGCATTTTAGAACGGTAAAAATTTAAAACATGCGACGTCTATTAAAACCAAATATATTGCTTTATGTCGGCAATTTAAATAGATATCTTAATTTAAATTTGAAATAGAATTCTAATTTAATTTTAAAGAGGATTGAAAATTGAATCTAACAAAAAAAATCTGTATTCTTCAGATCATTTTAGTTGTGAAACAATTTACGAAATTTTAATAACTTATGAATATTAAAGACTCGCAATTGGTAACTGGTAAATATATTTACAAGAAATATTGGATTTATATCATAATGCCATATTTTATCAAAATGCCATTGCCATATAACTTAATTCAAATATAGATAAACAGGATAAAGTTTTCAAATTAATTGCGTAATTTATGAAATGAAATAAAGGTAAGGCTACTTACAAAAGTCCAAATATAATAAAAAGATATGAATATAATTTATAAAATATTATTTATAAATTAATATAATTTAATTATATTAAAAATAACAATTATTATCAACAATTAAAATTATTATATAAAATGTTATTTTATTTGTTCAAGACTAAAATTACATCTGAATAATGCGTAGCTACTTGCAAGCTACTAAATTCAATAACTAGTATTTTTTTTTAAACCTTTTTGTGATAGAATCAATAAAAGTTACAAAAAAATAAATAAATACATATAAATATAATCCATAGTGAAAAATAAAAATACGTCATAAATGTTGTAAATTCTGCCTTAAAAAAAAATATTTTTTGCTGTTGCCATCCGCAATCAATAAATTTAAAAAGAAAACGATAATTAAAAAAAAAAAAAAAAAAAAAAAGCAACGAATATGTCAGAAGAAAAGAAAAAAAATTACCGTTCAAGCAATCTAGGAATTAAAGAGAACACCTTTGAAGTTTTCAATTTTGAAAAAAATTAATATTAATATTATTTTTATTTTTTGTATGTATTGATGTTTGAGAAAAAAATTGAAGAATTAAAAGTGATTTAATGTATGTTAATTGATACATTTATCAATATGAAGTACAATAAATATTCCTAGATTATTTAAGTATTCAAAACAACTTGCTTTATTTCGGTAATTATAATTGTGTGATTACTTATAATAATTTACTGAATTTTGATGGAATTTATTAGACACTACAGAATTATTAAAATTTATTATAGATTACAAAATTATTATTAAAAGTTATTATACATATAATAAATTATTCTGCATTATATAATAAAATAAAAACGTTGAATATTGTGAACATTAGTGTAATTAACATATTGATATTCGACTACACACCAAGAAGAAGTATGAGAGAAATATTATTCGCATAATTATTTAAATTAAGAAAAATATATAAATTGGCTTTTCTACGTCTTCTAAAATAATTAAGTTTCTTTAATTACTAAAAATATTTTTCTTTGAATAAATTAAGATATGATGCAATGCAGCACTATGAATGAAATCCAAGTTCCATGTAGTTAATTTTCTGTTTCACTGTGAATAATATTAACTACTTTAAAAATTTTTGACTTTGTGGAATCTTTGTTATTAAATATTTTAAAAAATCATTCAAATGAGGATGCTGTTGTAAAATGACTCAATTTTTAAATCAAAAATTTATTTAAACAGCAAAAATTTATAGCGTCATGAAACTATTATATAAATATTTCAATTATTCTTTAAAAAATTTAACATTATAGAAAAATAAACTAATTGTTTAATATTTAGTCAGTTAATTATTATGTATCTTAATACAAAATCTTACAAATTTGTATTTTTATAAAATTTAGGGGGAAAAAAACTAACATTAGCCTGCAAAAATAAATAAATAAAACTTACATTAGAATTAAAAAAAACTAACATTAGAATTTGTTAATAAGAAAAAAAAACTTAAACTAGCATTAGAATTTGTTAATAAGGACAAAAAAATAACATTAGAATTTTTTTAACATAATGTTTTAGTAAGGAAAAAAAATTAACATTAGAATTTCTTTTAGAAAAAAAATTACTTACTTTAAACTTTAATAATTTTAATTATTTTTTTATTTAATTTATGTGCCGTACGCCTAAAAAACTATTAAAATTACACAACAAATGTCACAGTTCACCGTTAATTTTTTTTTTTATGTACTGAATCATCGCACGAACTATTTTAACGTATAAAGTCTTTTTAACTACTCATTTTGTTCAAGCCTCATACGAAACATTTTAACATAGACTCTGTCTACTTGGAATAAAAAACATTACTTTTCCTATGAAAATATCTAATGCGTTTTTATAACACGTTCAATTTATAGTAGAAGATAATTTGATTTTTAGCAGCCATTTTTTCAGAGAAATTAGCATCGGAAACAATTCATCGAATAAATAATTGATAATAATAATAATAATGATAATGAAAATAGAAAAAGATAACTTACTTTTTCAAAGCAAAGTCAATAATCGGCTGAGCCAGTATACAAGTTACCCATAAAATTTAGAATTTAATGTTAGAACAAAACACATAACAGAAATCTTTAAAAATAATAAAACTGTAGAATTCCAAACGATTTTCTTTTCTTGTAAAATCTCATTTTCATTTTGAAATAAAGTTGGTTTTGCTTTCACCAGACGATTTTTTTAGAACAATTTTACATTATTTAATTGGATAATTATTAGCACGTGAAAGAAATTTAAATAAACCAATAGGTTTAATTTAAGTTTAGTTTGTCGCTCTACTGTCATTTTTTTTTTTTTTTTTTTTTTTTTTGCACACTTTGGGCTAATTAGACCCGGACATACAGAAATAAACCAATAAGAATACCTATTTTAATTTTTTTCTCTAAAAAAACGATGGAAGTGGTCAAGTAAATGAAAAATTGATCAAAGACAAGAAAAAAAATAATCAAAGAAATGGAAAAATCCAGCTTTCTAAAACAATACTCATAATTTTATGAATAACAAACTTTTATTTAAGATATCGGAAAAACAAAAAAAGCAATTTAATCAATAAATTGTAAATGTAAGTACGATAAGGGTAGTAAAAAATTATTTGAGGATTTTGCAATGTATTGCATAAAGAAATGGTGGAGGAAAATCATATACCATTGTCATAGTGATATCACTCACAATTAATTAATCAGCATCTTAAAGAATTGCTGTGAACAGCCTTGACAAATTACATGCCAGATTTTAAAAAATTATCAAAGGAAAATCGACATTCTGTTTTTTTTTTAATTGTATTTATTTTATAAAATTTTTACCTAGATTTTTTTTAATTCATATTGCATATAACTCATATTACCTGAATTCATATAAATATTAGCTATTGTATCTAATTTTATTAAAAACATGACACGGATACCAAAAAAAAAAAAAAAAAAAAAAAAATGTGAAACCTATATAGGGCTCCGGTTAACCTAAACCTCTGCCCACTCCTAACAAAAAAATTAATAAAAAAATTACAGTACTTAATAAGCAAAAATAAATTATAATATTGTAAAAAGTATAACTAAAGTAAGTATTATAAAGCAATAAAATAATTTGAGGAAAAAATAAATAATAATTAGTTCCTATTGACATTATTTATAATAAATTATACTGTTGGAAAGAGTATAGATAAAAAAGTATTATAAAGCACTAAAGTAAGTTGAGGTAAATTAGTAACAATTAGTTCCTATTGACATTATATATATTAGAAA
This sequence comes from Caerostris darwini, assembly GCA_021605075.1. Classification (NCBI taxonomy): domain Eukaryota; kingdom Metazoa; phylum Arthropoda; class Arachnida; order Araneae; family Araneidae; genus Caerostris; species Caerostris darwini. Next base: position 461,016 of record BPLQ01008840.1, read on the forward strand.
TGATACTATTGCAAATAGTATGGCTACAATAAGTATTACAAAGCAATAAAGTAAGTTGAGGTAAATAAATAATAATTAGTTCCTATTGTCCTTGTATATAAGAAATGATACTATTGCAGAAAGTATAGTCGAAACAAGTATTACAAAGCAATAAAGTTGAGGTAAATAAATAACAATTAGTTCCTAATGCCATAAAATATAAGAAATTATTGAATAAAAATCAAGGAATAGAATATTTTATATTTTATTATTCATTTCTAAATGTGGTGATAGAAAATAGAATCATGAATTAATTAATAAAATCGAAAAAACTAAAAGCAAACAGCGATTTCTCCAAAATTAATTAAATTTTTTTTTTAGTGATTGTTTCAAATTCATAATTATATCTTATAATACACGTTCTCTTATTCATTAAGAAAAGTTTTCTCTAAAAAGTTAACACGTTCTCTTATTCATTAACAAAACTGAAAATTAAAACAAAAATGATTAAAATTAACATAAATTCCTACATAGAGAGCAAACTCATGATAATCTCCCACATTCATAACAGTTTTACAAGGTAGGTGCGTACCACATGAGCATCACTCGGTTTTTGAATGCATCATTTCGACATCCCTATAGGATGCATTCCATTATGAAGGATCCGACCCACGTCACGAGAATAATATGTATCCATTTAAAACGGTAGTGGAGGAGACGACGACGACCACTACATGCATATTATAAAAGAAAACGAAAATGACGAAACCCTTCTTCCCGACCCAGGGGGAGTCCCGCCAACGTATTCTTTGCCCAGATTATGTGACAGACGCATGCACTCACGTGCAAGGATCCCGCACGTGATGAGAGGCTATGTGCATGAATGGGGAGAAGGCTCGCTGGACAGGGTAGTAAGTGATGTGTTTATGTGTAGGAAAATATGTATTAAGTTCGTGTATTGAAACATTTATTAGAGATTTAATCAAAGCAACATTTAGTACAGTTGTAAATAGTGTCAGATTTAATGAACTGCGGAATTGTTGTGTTGTTGATTTTTCTTTTTAATTGCAGTGTGGGGATATTGGTTTGACTTGTGATCTAGTTGTAATACTGACAATTAGTGGGCAGTGGGTTGAAATTTGAATTGGTAAGTGCAGCTTTAAATGTCTTCAGCTTTAAAGAAAGATATTTACCAAATTAATTGTTGATTTTTCTTTTTAATTGCAATGTGGGGATATTGGTTTCCAGTTGTAAACAATTAGCATGAATGGGAGCTGAGGTTCAATTCTGTAAGTGTAGCTGTAAATGTCTTCAAATTTAAGGAAAGAGATTTACCAAATTAACTGTTCCTTTTTCTTTTTAATTGGAGATATTGATTTGACTTGAGATCCAATTGTAACACTCAGAATTAGCAGGCATGAGGTTGAGGTTTGAATTTGTAAATACAGCTTTAAATATCTTTATATTTAATTAAAAGAGATTTACTTCTGAATTGTTGATTTTTTTTTTAATTTCAATGTGGGGATATTGGTTTGACTTGTGATCCGTTTATAACACTCACAATTAACATGCGAGAAAGCTGAGGTTCGAATCTGTAAGTGCAGCTGCAAATATCTTCAGATTTACTGCTGAATTGTTGTATTGCTGATTTTTTTTCATTGCAATGTGGATATATTGGTTTGACTTGTGATCTATTTGTAACACTCACAATTAGCCAACAAGAGCTTAGGTTCGAATCTGTTAATGCAGCTGTACATGCCTTCAGATTTGATAAAAGAGATTTACCATTGAATTGTTGATTTTTCCTTCTTAGTTGCAATGTGGGGATATTGGTTTAACTTTTATCCAGTTGTAATACTCACAATTAGCATGTAAGGCAGCTGAGGTTCGAATCTGTTAATGTCTTCATATTTAATGAAAAAGATTTATTGCTGAATTGCTGTGTTGTTGATTTTTCTTTTTAATTGCAGTGTGGGGACATTGAATTGACTTGTAATCCAGTTTTAACACTCACAATACAGGAGTTTGAAGTTTGAATCTGTAAGGGTAGTTGTAAATGGCTGCAGCTTTAATGAAAGAGATTTACCATTGAATTGTTGATTTTTCTTTTTAACTGCAATGTGAGGATATGGGTTTGACTTGCATTCCAATGGTAACGCTCCCGACTAGCATATTGGAAAACTGAGGTTCGAATCCACAGACAGCCTTTCACGAACTAGAAGACTCCATGGCTATTGTGTCAATGTGCATTGTAGTCACAACTTTCAAAAATAAGAAGATTCGATGCTTAGTAAGAGAAGACGCGATGGTAATTATGACAACGTATATTGCTTTCAGAAATAAGATGACTTGAGAATATAAACCAAGAGATGCGATAGAGATTGTGATAGCCTGTTTACGCGTTTTGGCATCAACAGTCAGACTGCTTGATGAGATTTTCTGAGTTTTTTTTGGTAGGATATATACTGTAAGATTTCTTTTATACATTATGGAGCAGTTTCTAACAAAAGCGCCTTCGTAAGACATCGATAACCTTTCCCTTCTGTCTCTACCCTTTTGTAAGCTGTTTGTGGCACATATAAATGAAATAAAACTAATACTTAATTCAGATGCCCAATGCTATAATTATCAGTGCTGTTTAGGTGGATACGCAATACTACTACTTGTGGCAATTTTAAATAAACGTTTTTAAAAAAATATTAAATATTTCAGATATCTTTGAAAACTGTGTTTATAATAGGTTTTTTTAGTTGTTTCCTAGTTCAAAAATAATTAGGTATACAAGCATTATGTATAGTATTTTTTTGTAATATTTGAAATTGTATTTATGATTCTATCTTTTTTGGTAATATATTAAACGAAAAGTAATGAATACTCAGCATATTTTAAAATCTTTTTTAACTCTTATAAATACATGAATATATGTTTCATTTAATTATCTTATTTAACGTACAGTTAGTCTGATTGCCAGTAAGAAATTCTTCGTTAAAAATTAAAAAATTTGCTTATTAAGTTGGTATGTTTTACTGTTGTAATAAAATGAGAACATTAAAGAAACAAATTATTATTTTGTGTGATATTAAAAGATAATAAATATATATACAACGTTAATCAAAGAAACAAATTACTATTTTGTGCGTATTAAAAGATAGCAAAGATATATACAATGGTAATCATTAAAGAAACAAATTACTATTTTGTGTGATATTAAAAGATAACAAAGATATATATACAATGTTAATCATTTAAAAAAAATACAATTTTGTGTGATATTAAAAGATAACTAAGATATATATAATGTTTTATATAAAAGATATATACAAGGTTATACACTCATGTCTATAAATTAAGGATAATTCAGAATCCCACAGAAATTGAACTCTAAAATAAAAATTTCACCTGTAGAATTATCACACACATCTTGAAGAAGAATATGCAAATTACAGGAAACCACCAGATGGCGCGGATAGTACGTCACAATGACGAGAGTGTAAGAGAGGGGTATATAACGAATGGTGGCAAAGAAGTAAAATTGTTCACAAACGCTTTAAAAGCCTTTCAGTGCAATAACCGCATAGTTATGGCACAAAGGAAGCATTTGGATGATTTTTTACGTGGTAGAATTATCGGACGACTGGAATGTGGACGTACCCAGCTAGAAGTATCCGAGGAACTTGGAATCGCCCAGAATGTCATCTCCAGGATTTGGCAACGATTCCAAGATGATGGTAACGTGAGTAGATGTTACAGCACAGGTCGCCCTCGAGTTACAACGCCGAATGAGGACCGGTATTTAGCAGTTACTGCCAAAAGAAACAGACGGAGCACAGCATCAGACCTGTCTCGTCAGCTCTCTTCAGCTACCGGTACGACAGTTTCAAGGCAGACCGTGTACAGACGCTTAGGGCACATTGGTCTATATGCTCGTAGGCCTGTCAGATGTGTTCCACTTACCGCAACTCACTGTCGCCTGCGATTAACCTGGAGTAGAGAGCATGCATTGTGGACACCGCGACAGTGGTCTTGTGTGATGTTTTCCGACGAGTCCAGGTTTAGTTTGCAGTCTTATTCTCGCCGGACTTTCATATGGAGAGCGCCAGGTACCCGTTACCACCAAGAGAACACTATTGAACGACACCGTTACGGTGGTGCAGGATGGCTCGTTTGGGGAGGAATTATTCTTGGTTCCAGAACTGACCTGCATGTTCAGAGTGTAACGATGACAGGCCACATCTATCGGGATGTCATTCTGGAACAACATGTACGTTTGTTTCGGGGCGCCATGTGTGCTGAATTTCTGTTTATGGATGACAACTCCCGTCCTCACCGTGCAAACATTGTAGACGAATGCCTTCAATAGGAGGATATCACCCGTATGGATTGGCCAGCAGGGCTGCTTCGGAGGGCATTGCTTGATGAGTGGTGTAATATTCCCCAAGATCAGATTGATAATTTGATACTCAGCATGCCTAGGCGTTGTAAGGCCTGTATTGCATCGTCCGGGAGACATACTCCATATTAATCCTCATACTAACCATGTTATACTGTTTTTTGTAAATAGGTTCTTTTTTGAAATTTGCTCCAGGGAGTAAAAATCGCAGTTTTTATTAATTATGTCAAACATATAGCATCTTTTTTGCTCTTTACCTTTTGTTTAATAAATAGACTTTACAAATAAGTCAAATTTGTTTTGCTTCTGTCTCTTTCTTTGCCTGAACGTCATTATCCTTAATTTATGGAACATGAGTGTATTTAATAAAGATATATATAATCTTAATCATTAAAGAAACAAATTACAATTTTGTGTGATATTAAAAGATAACAAAGATATATACCATGTTAATCATTAAAGAAAAAAATTACTATTTTGTGTGATATTAAAAGATAGCAAATATATATATAAGCAATAATAAACTTTATAATTTTACTGGAACGTTGAAACAAATAAAAACTACAGATATGATAAAAATGGTTAGTCTAGTAATTCAGGATAATCAACCATCATCATTAGCTTTGAACATTAGTGAATAATATTCTCATTTTTATTTATAATTTTACATATCTTTAAACAGAAAAAAAGAACTCTCGGGAAATATCTATGTGCCTGTCAATAGCATCTGGTTGTTATTCTCTGTTAGTTTGCGAAGAGAATATTTTTTTTGAATAAATATGAAAGATTCGAAAACACTGGAGTTATCATTATGACATCTTCCAGAACTTTCCCTTTTTCACTTTATTTGAATTCTGTCACATTCGCTGTCAATATGTCAACGAAAAGAACATTCTTTGAGATATTCTATTTATATCAGGAAAATCGATATAAATAGAATGACTTAACTGATTATTATTTCAAGTTCCTTTTTTTTTTCTTGTTATGACTGTTTTTTATCAATTTTTATTTTGACTTCTGCTCAATTTTGTGTTTAGAATAATCTAGTATTAAGCTACCGGGTTCTTTTTATTGACTTTGACATATCTGACAATTTATTCCAAAATACTCCTTGTAAGGAATAAATGAAAGGTATTTTTTTTAAGTATAAATATTTTTATTAGTAAAAAAATATTATTAGTTTCAATAAAAACTTATTTTTGGAACTTTTATTTCGGAAAACGTATTTTTATTATTTACTCGTGCGCTAATAAATTTTTCTTGGCACACAAATATCATTAAAATTTTTTTTAAATTCTTAAAGTTTCCAAGCATTAAAATTATTTATTTATTATGGTTGTTTTTATTTTTTATTTTTATGGAAAGTAAATTAATAATTATTATATTCTTATTAAACCTACAGTATTAAAAGGAAACTTTTTAAAAACTTAAAACATTTAAAAAAATTTTAATTAGTTAAAATTATATAAATAACCCTTTTTTCAAATTAATTTTTAAAAAAGTCAGTGGTATATTTCTGTGAATTTTGTAATCTTAAAGTAGATGTGAAAATAATTTTTGAATTGGAAAACTTTTAATTCATATTCAAAAATATACAAAAAGCATTACACAAGAAGAAAAATGATAACAAAATGTGATAAAATCCTATGTTTTGAACTCTATACTATTCTTCCAAAAATATGCTTGGTTTACAGTCATCTTGTGCACACGAGGGCTAAACAGACCTTGACCTACAGTTCAAAGTGGATTCCGAACCACTAATTAACATTCATGCCACCGCCAGGATTCGAACCTGAAGCTACCAAAGGCCAGAGCGCTAACCACTTGGCCACCAGGCCGCATTCCAAAAAGAAGTAGTAGAAAGAACCAATTCTACTCTCTTGCAATAATATTTACATAAGGACGAGAAAGTTTGGATATTTTCAATTGCAATTCCACGATTAGACATGTTTTCTATCAGGTATCAAACATAATTACAGATTTAAAAGAACAACTTTAGCTAGCCCGAGAGGGGATTTATCTATATTTAACTAGAACATCGCCCTTGAATTTATTTTTGCTTAAAAGATATCTTTGAAATCGATATTACGCAATTCGTCTTTCGAAAAGTTTCAAGAGTTAAAATAAAGTATCTAATGAGATAAGTTTAGAAACTTTACCGAAATCAAATAGTAGAAACCTTGAAAATTAAATATAAAAAAACATTTCAAAATTATATTGCAACGTCTGGGCCTATACTAGACCTATAACGGCTTCAAGAAGAGGGTCACTTTCAGGTTCATGGGAGTACTTTAATTTTTATTTACAAACATTCAAACATTATATATATATATATATATATATAACTCTATTTACATAAAAAATGCAAATTAAAAACAATTTGATTCGCAAGTGCAGTTCACTCCAAGGACAGAGATTTCTCGAGTCTACGACGAATCTCAATACACGTGTTCCGCGTTAGATTTTAATTATCACACGTCATGATACATGTAACCACAAGGGGCTCACTTTGGAAACAGGTGGAAACTCCGGCCTATTCAGTCACAACACTCTATGTCGATTCGTCGCAGAACTCTCTTCCTTCTCCAAAAACCTCCCTTTCAGAAAATCCATCAAGAGGAGGGGTCAGCTTCCCTCACTTATCTTTGAGGTAGACATTTTCTCAGCCCATGGACCATCACCAATCACGATACAACAACACAAGGTGTAGTCCATATTCCATCTGTAATTGTTTCGACCTGTAAAGATCGCACAGACAATCGCTAATTTCATGAGATTTCATTATCCATGACACTGAATATTTGCTATCAGATTTCAGTGGCAGGTTGTTCTCATTAGTACAAAACACTAATTGGATGTAAAATAACAATCCACAACACTGCTTATCTACAGTCAAATTTGAGTGATAGGTTGTTATTATGTACTTGTCAAAGAATATACATTCCTCTCTAACGAGAAAGAAATGCCACAACTCTTCCCCTGGGAAAATATGCTACAATATCCTCAAGTATTCTATATGAATTGCTTATCAGTTTGAATTGGGTAATAGAAATTGTTATAAAAATGAAAGATATTGGAAAAGCATTGAGCATAATTGATAAATTTTATAATTTTTGTTCACATTTCAAAAAGACAAAACCTATTGATAGCAAAAATTGAATATACTCCAGAAACCAAAAGAAAAAATTTACAACAGCTATGTCGTACTAGACGGATATAAAGATGTGAGTCAACGGTGACAATAATGGAAGAATTCTTCAGTTTCATAGTTCACATCCTGGAAGAAATAGTCACTTCGAATGACAGTGATATGTTCACATCCTGGGAGAAATAGTGTCTTGAAATGACAGTGAAATGTCATCTACTGATGAAATGTTATCGCATGCCTTGAAGCAAACAATTTTTTAATATCATTCTATGTATTAGATAAATTGTTCGTGTATACATTTTCTCTGTGCAAATCGTTACAAAACCCTGATAACGAACTTAACGCTTCATTTAAGTTTTATTGATGACGTTATTGCTCAAATTAATGCTATGCTCCAAAGATTTCGAAATTCGATTTAAATTTTTTTTTTTTTTACTTCTGTTAGTGATATAATTCAATTTTGAAATAAAATAATAACAATATTAACCTCCTAGCAAATGCCAGCCTATTTGATTTATTCTTTTCCAAAAAACCGATATGTATTGCATTTTTTTAATGAATTGTTGAGCCAAATAACTGTTGTATTGAAAGAGATGTTTAATAATCACAAAATTGTGTAGTGCGAAGGTTGGGCAACCAGATTGTAACTGGGTTGGGTTGAGATTTGATAGCATCTATGTTGTCGTCACTAACCCTCCGACAACGCTAGACAATCCATGAGTAGTCAACTCATGGATGGAGAGAAAGGGGGCAGCTTCTGTTGTGATGGAGCACACGTAGTTAGAAGTCTGACTTGGCTCCGAGTCACTGAAGAAGAACAGTGACTTTTGAGGAAGACTTTTAGGTGAAACTACCCCGCAATTGCGTATCGTATGGGAGAAAACCCAGGAAAACTCCCACCTGGCAATCCGACTAACGAGGCAAGATGCTGAAAATCCCCAAATGCCATCGAGTTTTCTCGTTTTTTGAAACAGTGTCTACAATGCCGCCAGCGGATTAAACCTCAGTCCTAAAGCTTACCAGCGGCGCTCTTTGTCACGTATCGGGCCATAACATCTATAAATAGTTGTAGAAACCATAAAATACCCCTACTTCTCTTCATTTGCAATAATATTTGCATAAGGACGAGAAGGTTAACATCTGTCCAGTTGTAAATCTTACGTCAGACATGTTTTCTACATATCGAACTTCACATTTAAAAAAAAACACTTTCTTTACTTTAAAGGAAATTTTGCTATATTTAGTCAAGCACATTGACCCTGAGATTACATTGCTTTCAAATCAATATCACGTAATTCTCATCTAGAAAAGTCTCTCCTACAAAAAGAAGAAACACAAATTAAAGCATCTAATGAGATAAATTTAGGAAACCTCATTGAAAATAAATAGTGTGGAAACTCTTAAAGTTGCGTAACACTTATTACAATTCTAAAGGACAATTATAGATTGTTCAAAGAAATCCAAGCCTGTTATGCAATGCATAGAAGAAACGTGAACTGATTGGCTAGCGACATATTTTGAGAAACTGCACTTGAAGGTTGTTTTTGAATCGCATGAGACCAAATTAAAAAAGCAAGTGATTTCTATAGTACTTAAAAAAATCACAGGAGGAATAAATTGTTTTTATTGTCCACATTTCTCAGAAGAGTACAGCTATTTTTAAATCTTTTAATTTTGCTATTTTTATTACTTGAGGGTAAGTTTTTAAAGTTTTCTTTTAATTATTATTACCATTATTTAAATTATAATATATATATATATATATATATCTTCACCAAATCGAATTTTTTATATTTTGTTACATGCAGTTCCAATAACCAATTATATTCTCAGACAGTGAATTTTATTTAAAAAAATATATATATAATTACACAAAAACAATTCATTTTTAAGGGATGTTACTGAAAAAATAGTTCATTCTGTTACAATATTAATAAAAAAAATATAAACATTAATATATTTAACGTGTTTTTATCAATAAAAAAATTCCCTTCTACTTTTAAATAAACTCCCTTGTAAAATTACTAAAGAGCGTTTCGTGTTCGAGTTCCGCCGGTACCATGGATGTTTGTAGTACTGCCACTTTAAACAGTAGATCCCAGTCTTATATGACCACAGGGATGACAACCCTACCCCGTAAAAAGACAGGTCGAAACAATTATAGATGGAATATGGACTACACCATGAGTTGTTCCATCAGGATTGGTGATCGACCATGAGCTGAGAAAATGCCTACTCCAATAAGAAATGAAGGAAGTTGACCCCCATTGGCGGATTGTCTTAAAGGGAGGTTTTTTGGAGAAGGGGATTCTGAGAAGTGTCGACAAAGAGTGTTGTTTATATTTTTTTCCCGGAAGTAACAGAACAGGCCGGAGTTTCCGCCTGCTTCCAAAAAGAGGCTCTTGTGGTTTCGTGTATCACGCCATGTTTTTCTCACTCTCACTCAATCAATAGCACTTTAGATATTGCAATAACAAAAAATTTCAACACTGGCAATGCTACTTCTATAAATGACCTCTCCAGCGATCATAATCCAGTTTTATTTCACTTCAATAGCAATTATTTTCTTCCACCCCAATTGCGTTGTCTCACAACTACCAACTGGTCCAAATTTCACGACAACTTAGACTCAATAATCAAAGGTAATCCCATTATTAATAATAGTAACGACATCGACTCGGCACTTGATCAATTCAATTCATCTGTTATCTCGTCAATAAACTTTTCAAGTTCTTCTCGTGAAATTAAAACCGAGCATCATAAATTACCAGTAGAGATAAGGAGGCTCATCGCAATTAAAAACAGCATTAGAAAATTATGGCAAGAAACCAGATACCCTCCATATAAAAATAGTCTAAATATTCTTCAAAACAGAATCAAAAAAGAAATCAAAATCTTAAAAAATAAAAGGTGGCGAGAGTTCTTAATTGGCCTCAATCCTGAAGATAATTCGCTCTATTACATGAATAAATATTTTACTAAAAAAATACAAAAAACTCCTCCTCTACTGGGAAACAATGGCATTGTTTTCACCCCTGCTGAAAAGGCCAATGTTTTTGCCGATCACCTAGAAAATTCTTTTCAAGAAAACGTTGAACCTTATGACAATTCTCATATCGAAATGGTTGAAGACAGTATTGCTCAATTTTTTGATAACACTACCTCTGTTCCTATACCTCCACTCTTAAGTCCGAGCGTTGTTAAATCTGTCATCTGCAAATTAAACATCCGAAAATCAAATGGGCCAGACAATATTCCAAATAAAGCTCTCCAGTGCCTCCCCACTAAAGCCATCACTAATATCACTAAAATTTTCAATAAATGCCTGATTTATCATCATTTCCCATCATGCTGGAAACACGCAATAATAAAAATGATTCCGAAACCAGGTAAAGACCATAAATTCCCGCAGCATTTTCGCCCTATTAGCCTCCTAAGTTGTGTTGCAAAAATGTTTGAAAAATTACTCTACAATAGAATTTATTCTTTCTGTGTTGACAACAATATCTTTCCTCCGGAACAATTTGGGTTTCGCCCACAACACTCAACAACCCATCAGCTTCTCAGAGTTACCAATATCATTACTGAGAGTATGAATAATAAACTTATTACCGGAGGTGTCTTCCTTGATGTGGCAAAAGCTTTTGACCGATTGTGGCACGACGGTCTACTTTATAAATTGATTACACTTAAATTTCCTCCCTATATCATTTACATAATTCATGATTATTTAAGCAATAGAGCTTTCCAAGTAAAAGTAAATGGGGACCTCTCCCACGTCGGTCAAATTAAGGCTGGTTCCCCTCAGGGAAGATACTATATAACATCTACACCCACGATTTCCCTCAAGTGAATTATGTAAGCTCCTGTCTTTTCGCAGATGATTCCGCTGCACTTGTGCAGGGTTCAACTCTCAGATTTGTAACGAGAACCTTGCAAATTTTCCTTGAAGCGCTAGAAATCTGGCTCACAAAATGGAGAATTGCTGTCAACACAGATAAAAGTCAAGCAATAATATTCAGAAAAGGAAATACACCAAACCCCAGTGATAACATTTACCTATTTGACGAACCAATTGAATGGGTAAACGAAGTTAAATATTTAGGTCTCATCATTGATAAAAAATTAATTTTCAATAGCCATATCACTTACATCAAAAATAAATGCTGGAATAAAATTCGTCTCAGTCTCCCTTTAATTGGTAAATATTCAGCCCTATCACTTCAAAATAAAGTTCTACTTTACAAGCAGGTCATCCGCCCTATTCTTACTTATGCTGCACCTATTTGGGGACTTGCTTGTAAAACTAATAAATACAAAATTCAAGTACTACAAAACAAAATTCTTCGTATAATCACTGGGGCCCCCTGGTTTATCAGAAACGACGTTATTCATAATGATCTCAGAATTGCTACAATAGATAACTACATTACTGATCTCTCCAGAAACTTCTTCCTTGGCTTGAGAAACCATAATAATAACCTAATCAAAGCACAACTATTTTTTGCACACAACGAAGGAAAACATAAATATCCTTTTTCAACTACAAAATGATCAGCAGACCTGCGCCCACCATAAAGATATTTTTTCTTTCTTAGAACTCCTGGATTTCGAACGTTTTCGTAAACATTTTTCCTTTATTCATATTTGTTCACACGCTCATGTGTCTGTTCATCTATTCATTACCGATGGTAGCTTTACATTACAAGTCATTACGGGTCTTATATCATTCCTTTTTATTATTTTATTGTTCCTTCTCCCCATTTTTTTTTCTGGGAATTGTCGTTTTGCCCCCCCTCTCCCGGATATCATTTTATCTATTGTATTTGGATTTTTCTTCGGTTCTTTATAATCTTTCAATTTACATATTCTTATTATCCCTCCTTCATTTACATATTATTTTTAATTGCTGTTTCTCACATCCTACTTTTAATTTGATTTTGAGTAGATGTGCGCTTCGCACACAGGTACTCGACCTGCATTCAATCTAAGTGTATCACGCCACGTAATAATTAAGGTCTGCCGCACGCAGACTAAGTGTTTTGAAATTCGACGTAGACTCGAGAACTCTGAAAATCTCCGACATTGGAGGGATTCGCACTTGTGATTTAATCGTGAATTATTAATCAAATTTATATTTTATATTTATTTACTTTATATCTTATATTTATTTTTTAATTTCACATTTATTTACATGCACTATATATATATATATATATATATATAGTGCTTGTAAATAAAAATTAAAGTGTTCCCATGATCCTGAAAGTGGCCCTCTTCTTGTAGCCATCTACACTGCGTAAAAAAAATAGAAGGACAGTGTTTTTTGCCAATTAATATCTCTTATTTTCTCCTAACTACCAGATATTTATGCAGATTTAGTTTAATGACCCTTTTTTCCATTTTAGGCAAAAATTAAACATCTACCACTAATATTAATAATAAAATTAGTATATATAATTTCCGATGAGTAAAAAAAATTGAAGGACACTTGCTAATATATTTAATTTAGTGAGATGTTCTTTACTTAAATAGTGATTTTGTACTTTGTTTTATCCTTTTCTGTCAAAAAAATCTAATTTGTTTAAAAGTTACACTGTTTCTCCATTTTCAGAAATGCCTAAAGGAATACCTTTGAACGATTTTCAAAAAGGCCGAATTTCCGCATATCAAAATGATGGTAAAGGTGTCAGAGAGATTGCTCGATTGTTGCAGGTGAGCCCCAATACAGTTTCAAACTTTATCAGATATCCTTATAAAAATGGAAAGAAAAAGAATGACTGGTAGACCAAAAAAGATAACACCACGTGATGAAAGAAAACTTGTTCGTGTGCTTAAGAAGAACAAAGGAAGTGTTTCAAACTCATGAAATCAAGCAGGACTTAATCATGTGACGAAACAAACAGTTTACAACTATATTAAAAGATCTAAAAAATTCATTTTCAAAAAACGGAAACATCATCCTAAGTGGACACAAGCTCACATTGATAACCGTTTAGCGTGGGTTAAGGAGCACATGTCCTGGACTACAGAATGGACTTCTGTGATATTTTCCGATGAAAAGAAATTTAACTTAGACGGTCCAGACGGATATCAGCACTACTGGCATTGTCTGGGGAATGAAGACGAATACTATTCAACACGACGAATGGAAGGAGGGAGTTTAAGGGTTTGGTTGGCTGTTGGATACGGAGGAAGGACAAGTCTAGTTTTCTTAAATGGTAGGCAAAAACATAGAGACTACATTCAAGTGCTGAATTCCGAGCTTCTTCCTTATGGTTCTGACTTGGGGGGTGAAGAGTGGAAGTTTCAGCAAGACGGAGCTTCCCTTCACACCGCGACTGGAGTCAAAAACTGGTTCCTAACAAATAATGTGGATGTTTTACCATGGCCAGTCAAAAGTCCTGACCTTAATATAGTGGAAAACATCTGGGCAATGCTAGTTCGTCGAGTTTATGCTGATAGAAGGCAATTTGATTCGCTAATTCAGCTTCGAGAAGCACTGAATGACTCGTGGGACAATTTTTGTCAAACAGAAGTTTTATCTCTATACAATTCACTTCCAAACAGAATATTTGAAGTTATTAAGGCCAAAGGGAAGAACATTCTTTATTAAAATCCCTATTTTTTCATTGATTATAATGCTGTCCTTCTACTTTTTTTACAAAGTTTCAAAAAAGAGAAACTATTTTTGTTGCCATTAATATTTTATATTTGAATATCATAATTCTGATGTTAAAATTGTATTTTTAAAATATTTGTAAAATGTTGCTAATAAAAAATTTTAGTAAAAATAAAATATTTTTCTGTTATTGTTACAAAATCAAGTGTCCTTCTACTTTTTTTACGTAGTGTATATAGGTCGAGACGTTATAAGGCAGAAGAAGAAAATAGTAAGATATTTAAAGTAAAAACTTAATGATTAAGATTATTTACCATCACTTCTCATCGATTTGGAATTGATGTTAAATAAATTTGATGTCATTCGCTACTAAAACAGTAGATTCAGCATTATCCAATGTGCGCCACAGAACTGCGAAGTTACATTACATTTTATTGTCACAATTTTGAGCATTTCAAAGGTGGCTTCTATGAGCGTGGAAGGCCACAACTTCCTTCTAGAGACAACAGGAAGGTTTTTTCGGGCCCAAGGATTAATCATATCCATTTCCTTCATAGGCATGCGAGTTTTTGGTACAGCTTTATATAACGGGTTTCCAATCAGAATTCCCCAATTTCGGGAAGCTTAACGTGAACTCCACATAACCACTCTGCTCTTATATTACAAACATAATATGATCACTAGGTCATAAATTTAAATTTATATAATCCAACTATAAATTTGTTTAAATAATAAAGAAACTTTGAATGTATAGTTGCCTTTCATAGGTTCGCGTACTTTTTGTTTTAGTTCCTTTTATATATTTAGCCTGATGAGTTATTACCCTTTTTTAACAAAGAATTCTATACAAATAACTTAACACATCATACAAGAATGAATCTATTTGATTTCCAAAATGCTAACGAGGAAAAATAATGTAAAAAAATGTTTTTAATAAAAAAAAGGATATTTGAAAAAAGTACGAAACATTGCATTTCATCCAAAAATTACCAGATGCCCAAATCTATTTCCAATAATAGCTGTCATTTCCTAAATTGCAGAAATCGAAATCTTTAAACGATTTTTAACCAGGACGTCATCAGGAACAATCTGCTTTGGGCCATCTAAAGCTTGTAGGTCGATTATTTGATCATTATTTTCAGGAATTTCAATCGATTTTCAATTAAAATAGAACATTCATTACTTTACGCTGTGAAATTTTCACCACAGTGTACTATTAATCAGAATTTCAGTAAAAGTACATTCAATAAAAGTAATTTCACTTTGGAATAAAACTTTTGTAATTTTGATACATTATAAATTGTACGATAATCAAAAATTAAACATATATGTATACAATCAACTCATCCGATAAAAGGCCGATATAGTAAGAGATAAGTAGTAAGAGATAAGTTAATAATAAGAGTAAGAGATAAGTTAATAATAAGAGTAAGAGATAAGGAGATAATTTATAGTTAGAAATAAGGGGCCTGAATGGCCGAGTGGCTAGAGCTCGGTGACACAGGTTTCGTGTTCGAATCCCTGCGGTGCCATGGTTGTTTGTAGTGGTTCGGAATCCACTTTAAACCGTAGGTCCCGGTCCTAATAGGATCGTAGAGCGTTGCGGGGGCATTGTTACTCTGCGTCCGTGGCTTATCTTCAAGTGACACGCGCCCCCTGGGTAATACAAAGTGAGTAACGTCTGTGCAGCGCTTGCCTTAATGCATCCAAGACCAAGCTGTCTACGTGTTTGCCAGCTGCATTAGAACGAAAAAAAAAATAGTAAGAGATAATTTGATTTTTAGCAGACATTTTCTCAGAGAAATTAACATCGGAAACAATTCATCAAAAAAAAATAAATAATGAAAATAGAAAAAAGGTAACTTACTTTTTCAAAGCAAAGTAAATAATCGGCTGGGCAGTTATACGGGTTACTCATAAAATTTCGAATTTAATGTAAGAACAAAACGCATAACAGCAAACTTAAAAAAATAAAACTCTAGAATGCCAAACGATTTTCTTTTCTTGAAAAAGTTCATTTTCTCTTTGAAATAAAATCGTCTTTTCTTTCACCAGACGATTTTTTAGAACAATTTTACGTTACTTAATTATATAATTATTAGCTCTGAAAGAAATTTAAATAAACGAATAAGAATAGCCAGTGATTTTTTTTTTTTTTTTAATTATCCAATAAGAAACGTTGAAAGTGGTCAAGGACAAATAAAAAAAAAATCAAGGAAACGAAAAACTCCGCTCTCGAAAACAATATCCATAATTTTAAGGGTAAAAATTATCCTAATGAAGCATATATTACAATTCTTTAAAAACGAAACACGAATCTCCCCACTTCCTCGAACCTTTCTCTTTTATGGATACATCGTATTCATCCCGTCATGAACAGGCCTGATTTTGGCTTATCATCACTTGCTGAGTTTCAAACCAAGTTTAGAAAGCCATTGAGCTATCCACCAGACCAGTCTGACCCCCAATAAAGTGGAAACTTAAAAATCATTTTCTTTTTCTACCATCTTAAGTTAGAAGGATTCAATAATTAAAGTTGTAATGTGCAAGTTGGCCAACCATACTGTAACTGGGTGGGGTTGGGTTCAGATACTTGAGGCACATTTTGGAGAACTCACAGTTTTATTGACACACTCACAAAAACCACACACATACAATATTTAACCCATTTAAAGATATATAATTATAGATTCGTGTAAAGACTCCACATCTCCAAGCCGAAAACCCAATACTCGGCTACGCGTAGAGTGCGCTAGTTATATTTCCTCTCCGGTGAGGGTCTGTAGGCCAATTAATGCTCAGGGTTGCGCTTCATTATATTTCTTTTCGGAGTGGAACATTAGATCAACGAAACATTTCTCAGCAGAAGCGCATGGTTGAATCATACTTCCTCTCCGATGAGAGTCTTGAGGTCTACTAACCATTTCTCCTGAATGAAACAGGGGGTGCTCTTGCCACAGGGGAAGCATGGTTACAAATTAAGATAGTTTTTTTTTAAAACCTGTTCTCCATCAAACGAACTACTATTAATTTTTAAGAAGTAGTAGCCGACTTTTGAAATTTGGCTATATGAGGTACGCTGTTCTAAAATACGCAAGACAAGGAGTTTTATAATAATAGCACGCCATCATGAATCATTTCAAAATCATCTTGGATCAGCGAAAATCAACCCACCATTCATAAAACACCTTATCCTTGCTCAAAGGAAAAAAATCCATCATCTAAATATCTTATTGAGTGTATAACGATGCAATATATATTATAGTGTATTTTGTAATTTAGCATGTTGTAAATAATAAAAAATTTAAATTAACAGATTTTTGGAAAATTTTATCGATAAAATTCGTAGAATAACCACTTTAAACCATACAACACCCTTGCATCAATTTATTTAATCCACGGTTAACTGTATATATTGACACATATATATATAACTGTATATATTCATACATATACATTCCCGGATATTGGAAAGAAATGTTTATAATCGAAAGAAATATTATCCAGATGTATAATGCACATACCTAGAAGAATGAGATGACTATGCATTAATCTACACTCATGTCCATAAATTAAGGATAATTCAGAATCACACAGAAATTGAACTGTAAAATAAAAATTTCACCTGTAGAATTATCACACACATCTTAAAGAAGAATATGCAAATTACAGGAAACCACCAGATGGCGCGGATAGAACGTCACAATGACGAGAGTGTAAGAGAGGGGTATATAAGGAATGGTGGCAAAGAAGTAAAATTGTTCACAAGCGCTTTAAAAGCCTTTCAGTGCAATAACCGCATAGTTATGGCACAAAGGAAGCATTTGGATGATTTTTTACGTGGTAGAATTATCGGACGACTGGAATGTGGACGTACCCAGCTGGAAGTATCCGAGGAACTTGGAATCGCCCAGAGTGCCATCTCCAGGCTTTGGCAACAATTCCAAGATGATGGTAATGTGAGTAGATGTTACAGCACAGGTCGCCCTCGAGTTACAACGCCGAATGAGGACCGATATTTAGCAGTTACTGCCAAAAGAAACAGACGGAGCACAGCATCAGACCTGTCTCGTCAGCTCTCTTCAGCTACCGATACGACAGTTTCAAGGCAGACCGTGCACAGACGCTTAGGGCATATTGGTCTATATGCTCGTAGGCCTATCAGATGTGGTCCACTTACCGCAACTCACTGTCGCCTGCGATTAACCTGGAGTAGAGAGAATGCATTGTGGACACCGCAACAGTGGTCTTGTGTGATGTTTTCCGACGAGTCCAGATTTAGTTTGCAGTCTGATTCTCGCCGGACTTTCATATGGAGAGCGCCAGATACCCGTTACCACCAAGAGAACACCATTGAACGACACAGTTACGGTGGTGCAGGATGGCTCGTTTGGGGAGGAATTATTCTTGGTTCCAGAACTGACCTGCATGTTCAGAGTGTAACGATGGTAGGCCACATCTATCGGGATGTCTTTCTGGAACAACATGTACGTTTGTTTCGGGGCGCCATGAGTGCTGAATTTCTGTTTATGGATAACAACGCCCGTCCTCACCGTGCAAACATTGTAGACGAATGCCTTCAATTGGAGGATATCACCCGTATGGATTGGCCAGCATACTCACCGGACTTGAATCCAATAGAGCATGTGTGGGACATGCTTGGTCGACGAATTACAGCCCGTCAACCCCCTCCCACCTGACAACCGGAACTTCGGAGGGCATTGCTTGATGAGTGGTGTAATATTCCCCAAGATCAGATTGATAATTTTATACTCAGCATGCCTAGGCGTTGTAAGGCCTGTATTGCATCGTCCGGGAGACATACTCCATATTAACCATCATACTAATCATGTTATGCTGTTTTTTGTAAATAGGTTCTTTTTTTAAATATGCTCCAGGGAGTAATAATCGCAATTTTTATTAATTATGTCAAACATATAACATCTTTTTTGCTCTTTACCTTTTGTTTAATAAATAGACTTTACAAATAAGTCAAATTTGTTTTGCTTCTGTCTCTTTCTTTGCCTGAACTTCATTATCCTTAATTTATGGACATGAGTGTAATTACTTTACATTAATTCAATCACAATTTATTTAATTATAAATCATTTTTTAAAAGAAAATAGTAAAGAATCCACCATCCAGAAAAACTATATAGCGGACCATGTGAGGAGAGAAAAAGAAAAATGTTTAAATAAACTTTACTCGAGATGAGTAGCAACAGTAGAGTGTTCTATCGTCTTAAAAAAATTACATATTAGTTAGTCATTGCTTTTTTAATTGGTCATTGTTTTGTTAGTTAGTTGCAGTTTAGACTTTTGAGTTGTAATCATTGCCTTGCATTCATTATTTTGAGTTGTAGAAAATAAATTACATGTTTGTGTCAACGTCTCCTCTTAATTCTAACATTTCAAAAATCATATTTACCTTATGTTCACCGTTTTTTGGAACACGAAAATTCTACTTTCGTGAAAGTTTCGTAGTTGCAGATTGCGTAGAATTTAAGCATTGTGCAGAGTCCATAGAATTTCTGCCTCGGTGATCTTTTCAGTATTTAAAAAATTTTGTAATGGTTGAATTTAATCTTTTGAAGTAGATGAACAACGAAGCACATTGCTCACGTAAATTGATTTTATACTTTTTGATTCATTTTTACTTACAATAACTTTATATATCGCTGGTGAGGGCTTGCTTACCCATATTAATTAAAGCTAAGGCAGCGTCTTTATCTTCTTTCAATCATCTCTTAGTGTAGTATCTCTTTTTCTCGATGATTTTCGATATCTCCGACATCTTTTTTTTAATGTCTTTTCAGACCACACGCCCTTCACTCATTATTAGCTGGATTTTCTTCATAAATTAAGCCCCTGGGTCTATAGATCTTTTCATTGGTTGGGGTGAATGTCGACACTTAATCAAGTCGAAGAGGTGGCTAGACCTTTTTGTACATTTTTTCTCAAAACATGTCCTTATCATGCTATCCGCCGCCAAAATAATTTGTTTCCGTTCTCCCTCATTAAATTACGCGAGCACAGATAACTCTCGCTAATTAATACTACACAAAGATATCACTTTCAGTCGTAGTTGAGGCAAAAGCTATTGAGGCTAAAGCGTAGTTGAGGCTATTTCCTCCGGAAGCTGGGCATTCTTTACACAGATCGGATTCGCATCCGGTAAGGTCTAGTGACCATCAAATACACCCTTCCGAGGGACACACATAAAATATACCAATACAACACAATTATATAATAATAATTAACAAACAATTTTACCTTAATACAAAAATATTTATAAATACATATTGACACGACACATCATTTGTGCGATTACGCCAGGAAAACCTAACTTCAGAGCGCATTTCCGACTATCGACCGTCGAGTTTCTTTTCTTGTATTGCAGTCGGAACAAAAAAAAAATGAAGCGGGAGTAAATATACAAAAATTTGAAAAATCAACATTAATTTCTCTGCATTTCTAAAGAATCTCACGAGGAGTTAGGGGGGGAGGAGGAATACAAGCCAGCAAAACTCCTTTTAAAGTGGACAAAAAAAAGCCGAAGATTATATAGGTTTGGTCTGTCACTCTACGATCATTTTTTGCACACTTTGGGCTAATTAGATCAGGACTTACAATTTAAATTGGATTCCGAACCCCTAACAAATGTCCATGCCACGGCCAAGATCCGAACCTGAAGCCTGTGGAACCAAAAGCCAGAGCCCTAGGCAATTGGCCATCAGGCCGCTAAAAGCCGAAAAATCTCATAGCTATTTTCAACAGAAACAAGTAATATAAAAAAAAAAGTTTTAAGTCAATTCCTACTTTTTTTTTCACTAAATTGCAGAAAGTCCTTTATAAATAATTTTCATTCATTTTTTTAAGTTTATCTGGTGCCATCTATTGGTAGATATATGCAACTTCAATCTCAAAAAAACTAAAATTAATTAATTAAATTTAATTACTGAATTAATATTTGAAAAAATTGTATTAACATTCAGTGTCATCCACTACAAGTTAAAAAAAAATGTATTTGAACTTGAGTGGATGAATAAAAAGTATTTTTTGAACGATCGAAAATTTGAGCAAGATATATATAGGGAGAGTGTGAGCTAATAGAAGGAATTGAAAAAGAAAAAACATCAATAAAAAAATTAACCTGTTAAGTGATGAAAAAAAACACGGTCCAATTTTTTTTAGTTAAAATCCAAGTTAATTTCCGTATGTTATGTTAAGACATAAGGGAGGTGGGGTTGATACTCGAGTGACAAGCGCTCGGTGACACAGGTTTCGGGTTCGAGTCCCAGCGCCGACATGTATGTTTGTAGTGGTTCAGAATCCACTTTAAACCGTAGGTTCCGGTCTAATATAACTTTTTTAGGTTAGGGCTGACAACCTTAACCTAAAAAAGAAAACATTTCTTGTCTCGAAATTTGCCAGTAGGCAGACGGTGATGATGAATGAAGTGGTATATGGGGATGTGAAGCAACAAGGACTATAATCCCCTAATCACTATATATATGAGCAGTTAGTTTTCCTTATTTTATTTTTTTTAATATGTCACTCTCCACAACGCTCTACGATCGTGTTAGACCGGGGCCAACGGTTTAAAGTGGATTCCGAACCATTACAAACATCCATGGCACCGCCGGGACTCGAACCCGAAACCTGTGGTACCGAGCGCTAGCCATTCAGGCCCCTAGGCAGACGGTCTTGGCACACCATGGGGCTGTTGCGCCAATGAAGTTAAGACTTAAGTTTAGTTATTTTGCAATATATCTGGAATCGAAAGCTATATAATTTTTATCAGTTTCCTTTTATGGTCACATATATTCTCTTTAATTTTGTAAAGCAACATTAATTCATGTTCACTCATGCTTCATAACACAAAACCTCTCCCTAAATGTTTAAAGAGGAAAAAAATCATTGTTAATGTGAGGGATGGCTGATATTTTCCATTATTTATCAACACTTGAAAATTTATATCGTACGACTCCGAAAATCCGGACTTCAAAACAGATCAAAATCTTTTTTGCGACCAATAAAAAATCCGTTTTGCCGGCCGATGTCTTGAAAATACGGACGCTGTTCTTAAAAGTTTGGGGGAAACAGAAAATCAACAACCCCCTTCCCCCGATTTTGTGGACTTCGCCAAGTCTTCCCACCCATTCCCGAACCTAGGAACTTCAGCTTGGGAAGTAGGGAAAAAAAGAACTGCAGCATGGAAAGATAAGGGGAGAAAAAAGTAATCGTAAAAAAATGGTTGCTATACACCAGGGATGGGCAAACTACGGCACGACTATAATAAGGTTCAATATATAAGGTTATAATATAAGGTTCAAACCGGCCCGCGAATAGAATTTTAATTTGCCGGTCGGAGGCAAATTAAAAGAAATATGTATTTATATATTATATATCCATCTCTTTTTCTACTTTGATTCAATATTATTTTTTTTCAAAGGATTGATTATCTTTTTACTTTCTCTATTTTTGTTCTACAAAACGTAAATCGACGAAAATAGCAAGCACAGATAGCTTTCAATCGGTAAAGTGTTAAAAGCGGAAGTTATTTGTTAGTTATAGGAATTAAAAGTTAGAGTTTTACAAATCATTATCGAAAGTAAGTTTCCCAAATTTAATATCTCACGCCCAGAAAATCAGTGCTATGTTTGCTTCATCTTATATATGTGAACAAGTGTTTTCAACTATGAACCTTAGAAAGAATTATTTCACAAGTAGATCGAAAGAGGAGCATTTAGTCTCGTTCCTTAGAATCAGTACATCTCACTTCGAACCTCAATATAAGGAACTTTTAAAAATGAAATCGCAATTTCATTCATCTCATTAACATATTTAAATTGTAATACTTGTATATTGTTTTTAAAATTTTATAAAAATTTATCTTGGCCCGCCAAACTTTTTTTTTCGATTTTTGGCTCGCGACCAAAAATGTTTGCCCATCCCTGCTGTACACGATATTGGAACCATCGTCACTTTAGCGATGGCCATTTTAGCGTGAAACTGAAACTTGGCGACTGAGGTCACATCATTGAAGTATCCCCACTTTTCTTTCCGTTTGGCTCTGAAACCTTCCGTTTTAAAATTCATTTTTTCCAAAAGTTTAGAGTTTTACAAATCATTATCGAAAGTAAGTTTCCCAAATTTAATATCTCACGCCCAGAAAATCAGAGCTATGTTTGCTTCATTTTATATATCCCCACTTTTCTTTCCGTTTGGCTCTGAAACCTTTCATTGTAAAATTCATTTTTTCCAAAAGTTTAGTGTTTCAAACCTTCAATTTGTTACACTTTTTACTTTTAAAAAAAAAAAAAAAAAATTTCTTTTTTTTTTTTTTCAAAAATTGCCTGACTTTTCCGTTTTCAGGTTGAGTGGTCATCCTGTTTAATTTTTAATATTTAGTAATATAACTTAACAAGAATTTTTAATATAACATTCCAAGAATATGAATAAAAATTTAAAACATACTATATTGAAACATTTTTTTTTTTTTTTTTTTTAATAAAGTCGGCGGCAAAAAATTAGGGTGGTTTGGGCTTGGATGCCTTAAGGCAAGCGCTGCACAGACGTAACTCACTTTGCATTACCCAGGGGGCGCGTGTAACTTGAATATAAGCCACGGACGCGGAGTAACAATGCCCCTGCAACGCTCTACGATCCTATTAGGACCGGGACCTACGATTTAAAGTGGATTCTGAACCACTAAAAACACCCATGCCACCGCCGGGACTCGGAACCCGAAACCTGTGGTACCGAGCACCAGAATATTGACACATATAACCTAGCTTCAGAAAATAAGAGCTATTTTTTTTATTGTCAAAATAATAAATTTTTTTAATAAATGATAAAACAATAATCAGCTTCCAGCAATCTTTTCTAAGGAATTTCGAAAAATTTCATTGCAAACCCAAAACATTGAATAACAAGCAAAAATAAAATTAGATAGCATAATAAAACCAGAAGCATAATATCAAAATGTTGTTAGATGCAAAACCTGATACGTTATTTTCCATTCAGAATTCTTAAGCAGTTAGTGCCATCTGGTGCCAAAAACTTTTTTGATTAAAAAAAAATTACTTAGAAATCTTTTTTATATAATTTTTGATTATTCACCAAATGAAATAGTAAAAGCCTAATTGTTTTGAATTTATGTGCTATAACTTTTAAAAGAGGGGCCTGATGGAATCCACTTTAAATGATAGGCCCCGGTTCTAATAGGATCAGGCAGGGGCATTTTTACTTCGCGTCTGTGGCTTACTATCAAACTACACGCGCCCCCTGAGTAATGTAAAGTGAGTAACGTCTGCGCGGCGCTTGCCTTAAGGCATCCAAGACCAAAAAAAAAAAAAAAAAACTTTTAAAAGTATTATAATAATCTATCTCCATATTTTTTATAGATCTATGCACTGCTCTTTATTAGAGTCAATTCAAGTTTGTTTTAATATATACATATTCTCTTCTTACACAGCATTGTGAAGAGAACAATAAAAACCAACCTTAAATTCAACAAATTTTTTCTCCAAACTTCCCAGTAAAACAGCACCCAATAGCATCAATAGTGAAATTTTCACCAACAAAAAGATAGCAAATTGGCATAAAACCTAATTTATCCCAATTTAGGTTGTTTTTTTTTGTACAATTTCAATTTTTTTAGTTGATCCAAGCTTTGTATTAGAAATATCCCTGTCAATTGAATGCAAATTGAGGCTGTGAATAGAACACACAAATTTCAAGATTTATATATATATATATATATATATATAAACACATAATTCCTTTTGAAAAAAATTGAAATGATTTTAGCTTAGCTAATTTTAACATGAATATATATAGTTGTAAAAATGCATTAGAACTGAAAATCCTTACATTTTTCCCCCTTCAAGAATCAATAGATTCCAACATGCATTATAGTAAAATTATAATCGTAGTTTAGTTTTTTTACTGGATTAAGCATTAATAAAATATTATACATTAGCCCTACACATTAGTGATTCAATTTTATACAGAATTTCGGAAAACAATTATTTTTTACTATTTATTATTGATTACTATTTTTACTCCTGACAAACATACATTTTAAATTCATTTAGAGAAATTACAATACTTTTTAATTTAAGAAGCATGATTCATTATATGTTTTATATTATAAATACAGCTTCAAGACTTCTCCCTCAAATAACTACTTATTAACTGATAAATTTAAAATAATTAATTGACAGAAAAAAAATTTTTTTTTTTTTTGTTTATAAATATTTTAAAAAATAAACACGCAAGTAATTCATCATCAATTCCATGGTTTAAAATTTCAATAATTATATTTCTGTCTAATAGTGTCACTGTTCATATTAATATAACATTTTATTTAATGTAATTGCAAGTTTACATGAATACAATTTTCAATTTTAGCAAATGTAAAAAAAAATTTCAGTGTTTATCTTTTTATCACTGATACAACTTGATTTTTAAGTTGTATATTATTATTTTTTTTTTTTTCAAATATATGTCAATAAAAAATATTATACTTTTAAATTACAGTGAAATTTAAGATATGAAAATATTTAGATATAATAAATAATTAATAATATTCTTTAAATTAAAGAATTAATTTTGTTTTAAAAAACAGTGTCCTACTTTCCATTATTATTATATAACAACAGCTAGTTAAAAAATAAATTTATTTAGCTTTTTTTTTTTTTTAATTAAAACAAAAATATTGCTAGCACTTACATTCTTATTTATTTTTGCTTTAATCTAAAGTTATAACTGAATTGTTTAATTTAGTTTGCATAACAAAAATAATTTCGAATGTACTGAAGTAATAAACAGTTTATTATCTTGGCTGAGTATTGTACAGTTAATGATAAATCTGTCGAACAAAAATATTTTATGTGCAAAAATCTTAGCTTCATAACCATCACATGAAATGAGAATGAAGAACAATGTTCAGCACAGCATTTTAAAGGTTACATTCTGAGAAATGATTTATTGAAATGGAATCAAGTCGGAATGACTAGGCACCTGTTCTAACGTTAACGAATAGCTATGAGTCCAGATTCCAATAGCTTTTGAATTTTTGCAGCTATGTCGGGATTTTTCAGATGCCTAGAAAATACGAAGATAGTACATAAATTTTTTAAGATATATCTCTTAATCTTATTAAAAAATTCTTAAACTATTTAATTCTATTGGTTATGGATAGCATTTAATTGAATAATATAAAGAATAAAACATCTATTTAACAACAATTTTAAACTTAAAAACAATATATATAACATCTCATTTTCACTTCAACAAAGATTTCATTCAATTTCAATTGTATTTAGAAAAATAGATGATTCTTACAAAATTCAGAAATTTTAATAAAACAATCACAAAATTTTTTTTAATATTTTCAACAGTTGCGATTTTCCTGTTTTAAATAAATTTTATGCATAAAATCATACAATGTGATACAAATAAATTTTTTATCTTGGGTTATCAAACTAAAACATATGCTATAACTATAGTTTGAGTAACATATATACAGTAACTCCATTTTAAAATATAACTAATTAAGAAAAAAAAGTTTCAAATTAAAATGTGTTTAAGCAAACCTACATACAGAACAAAATTAGTGAAAACTTACCGACATTGTTTTTACATTTTTAATTTTTTTTTCAATTACATTTTTTTTTCACTCAATTTAATTTTCTTCTAAATTCTGATTTTAAACTAAAATGACCATTTTAAAAATAAATCCTCAATATATAACAGAAATAATCTACTTTAAATCATAGGTCACGTTCTAATACGAGTGTACAGCATTGGGCAACCCTACCCAATAAAATAAAACATCTGTTTCGAAATCTGCTCCATCATAGAGCTTTTGCACCAATGAAGAAGATATAACAAAAATGCTCAATTTGATATAACTATACAATTTTTTTTCCCTTGAAATTTATTAATATATGTAAATAATAGGTAACAGCAGATATTTCAGTTTCTTTACTTGACAATGTGTTGAACATAATTCTTGAAAATATAAAAGTTTATACAGAGAGCTTCAAATTATAATTCATCATGAATCCTTTCAAAGTGATATTTGAAATATACATGTTAGTAACTTATTTCAAATGTTAAAAAAAATTTTTAAATAAAAACTTACTCTTGTAAAGCCCTGGGGTCATTCTGCATTTGTTCCAAGATTAACCTCATAGCAGGGTCTGCCAAAATTTGCTGAACTTCGGGGTCTGACATGGCCTGCTTTCGAATTTCTTCTGGGTTAGAACTGCTGGCCGAAATACACTTCCTATATGCATCTAATGCATCCTGTAATGCATTAAATTCCCATTTAATACTTTATCATTCTTTAAGATGGATATATATTTTAAACTGAATATATAATTGTATCAAACAGTTAGTTACCTGGTTATTTGGATCTAATTCTAAGGCCTTTTGAAATGTTGAAGATGCTTTAGCATGTTCTTTTAATGCCATTAAAGCCATTCCTTTCCTTACATAACCTCGCACTGAAAGAAAATAAAAATTATTACTAATAGTATAATATACAATAAAAAAAAATTTAAATATAGCTCATTTTAAAATAATCAGCAAGTATAATAAAAAGTTACACAGTATTCTAAATAATAAGAAAGTGTTTAAAAGATATCCAAGTCTTTTTTCTTATTTAACAGTCCACAATATTGTAATTTAAAAGATTATAAACATCTACAGATTCTTTTTTATTTAAAATATATGTCGATAAAATGAAAATGATAAAATTACCAACATTTGTTACAGAAAATTTTAGTTTCATAGAAATTAAATGCATCTTGAATGATAAAAGACTAGTCATTTATGTAGTTATTTCTGCAAATATAACAAACTGACTTAACTAAACATCAATGCATTATTGGGGGCAGGAATTAAACATCAATGCATTATAAGAGGAGGGAGATACATTTTAAAAATCATAGTCAACAGAAAGCTTTCAGAGAATATAAACAATACACTCTTTCTTTAAATACAAATATTGCAATATTTTTATAAATTAAGTATATTTTAACAAGCATAGGTGTTAATTGTAATTATTCTATAGAATTCTAAAGGGGGAAAAAATATCCAATATTATTATCATCAGAAAATCTGAAACATTTTCCCCAAACAAATTTATAACAAACTGATAGAAATGCTGCAGCTCATTTTTGCAATACTATTTAAAAGCAGTCAGCAATCAAAACCAATTTCTTTTTCTTATAATAAAAGCATGTTTCAAGTATTTTAAAAGAAAAAGTGAAGCATAAGTAAAATCTAAATCCCTTCAATTATTTTAACAAACATACACTCTCTTCTCCACGGTTGCTTAAACTACACTAACAATTATTTTTCATTGGATGTGTTAAACGCTAAAATGTTGCATGAATTTTGATAACCACCAATTAAATTAACAACAATTTAAAAAAAATTTTTTAAAGATACCTGAAAAATTTAAAACTAGACTATATATAATTTAAATTGTTTATAATACTAACCAAATGATGGGTCCAATTTAATACAAGTTTCACAATCTTTTAAGGCTAATGGAAATTCTGCCAATTTTTGATAACAGGCTGCTCGATTACTATACAAAATAGCATCATCTGGATTTCGCTTAATAGCTTCAGTATAATGCTTAATGGCGCCAGGATAATCACCTAAACAAAATACATATAAGGTATCAAAAAGAATAAGAACTACATTTTAAGGTTTGCTTTTTTAACATACTCAAATATCGAAAATAATTTCACAGATTCTGAAAGATGAAAAATACAAACAGGAAATTCTACCAGTTTTAAATAGAATAACAACTAAATTTTAATACTATCACATTATTATATCATAAAAAGTATGCGACATTAAAAAACTCTTATAATTTTCTGAGAAGTACAAATATAAATCAAAATTTATTTTTTCATTATGTACATTAAATGTTAAAAGATTTTAAAACTTATTTTTATATCAAGTCAATATTACATGTTTAATCAATTCAATATAACTTAAAATTAAGAGATAAAGTATTAAAAATAATCATTTAAGCTAACAAATTAAAAAAAAAAAAAAATTTTTAAAAATTTTTATAGATATTAAAAAAAAAAAACATTCTTTCAAACCTCAGCTCAGCATTTAGTTTTTCTAGTAAGGAAAAATAAATGAAATGCTCCAAGTTTTTCCTAATGTTCATATATAATTAAGTATTTAGGAAAAGATAAATATGTATATTTAAAAACTATTATTCAAATCATAATTTCCCTGCTGCTTTTTTCCTCTAAAAAAGGGACAACAAGAATCTTTCTCTTTCAAATACCTTTTTGAAAGCATTCTTTTCCTTTATTTTTCTCTTCCAATGCTTTTTCAGGATCAAGAAATTTTTTCTTTTCTTCCTCTTTAATTAATTTTTCTACCTAAAATGTAACGCATGAATTATTCTATAAGTAATCAATGTATATGAAAAGAAAATAATTATATTAATGTTAATTTTAATAAACAGCTATAACACACATATCTCATACAATATAAAGTCATTTTGTTAATATTAAATATTATGCCTATATGACATTTAAATTTAATCTAGAATCTTTTTTCAGTTAAATACAAATGTTTTCTATAATTAAAAAGATTTTGCATGTTTAAAAGAAAAAATAAGATTTTAGTTCATTGGTTATATGCAAAACAAAATACTAACAGAAAAGTATTTAACACTGTAAAATGCTATTAAAATGCAAAAAATAATTTTAGTACTAAATATTTTCTTGAATATCACTACATAATTAATTACAAAATATTTCTTTGAAAAGTATAGCATCTTTTATAAACGATATTTTGAAATTTTATGGTGGAATAAAGAATTAATTTTGATACAAAACAAGTAAGTATTCGATAAAATAATCAATTCATTTCATCACTATACTTTTCCTCTCCATAAGAATTCATTTAAGTTCAAATTATTTCCCCAAAACTGGATTATTTAATCCCAAAAAGTAGAAATTTCAATTGAAATAAATTTGGAATTAAAAAAGTGAAAATTTACAGTTGTACGAAATGAATCACAGTATAAATGAGCTTTGGTTGAAAGAGGAAAAAATTTTTAGGAGATACATTCATAGTTTCAGCATTTTAACTATAATTATCAAAAACAAATTTTATTTAACTAGTAAGTTGTGGGTATTTTTTTCAGTTTAGTTATTTTTATTATTATTATTTTTTTTATTATTTCAGAGATATTATAAGTTTTATAATGTATCAGGCGATTGAAATATTGCAGAATATTTGAAAAATTCTTATATCATGAAATGAGAACAAAAAAGTTAGTCTGACAACTAATCGAATCGAAAAGTGGTAATCAGCCAAGTCAGTCGGATTAAAACAGTGTCATTTAAGAGGGGTTTTAATTATAAAAAGAATTTTAATTTTTAAAATTTTAGAAAACATTACATTAAAAGAAAAACCAGATGAAAAAAATCTCACACTAATACTTATACTTTTCTTCTTTCAAAGTAACTTTGTGCCACATTTATCTGTCTAGTACTCGCAGAAGGAATTAATTCATTTCTGCCATTAAACAGGTTGTTTTACCATTCCAAACATATTAAGTGTAAGATTTTTGTTTAAAAAAAAAATCTGATCTATCTGGTCATGTTATATAGAATTGCAGAATTTAACTCTTTGTATTACTTAAAGCTGCAGTATAATACATTTAGAGTATAATACATTACATTTTAGATGTAATAAAATAACATTTTTAACATGTCTACAAAAACAGAAAGATAAAATCTGACATCATTCACAATAAGATTGATTCAGGCTTCATAGCCATAATTGTAACGTGTCTGACAGTAACTAAGGTTTAAAGTAATTGATGTGTCTGACAACCTGAAGGACTAAACATAAGATTCTTCCTTAAATATATTTAACTTGGAAGTACTACCTTATGTTGCATAAAAGTGCAACATAAGATAATACTTCCATCTTTTTAAAGATAGTTTTATACAATTATATTTTTTAATAAAACTACATTATTTCATTGATATCTGTACTTATGCTTCTTATTCTATAAAATATGGATTTTCTAATTTAAATAACTAAATCATTTGATATACATTAAAATTTTCATACTTATTTAAGTTTAGTATTGTGTTCCCAAATACATCAGAATAAATTCATATTTTGAAACATAAAAATTTACCTCAGAAAGTTTATCTAGAGTTTCTCGAGTTCTATGTTCAGTCAAAGCCTTCTGAAAATATGTTCTAGAATTATAATAATCTTTCAGCTTCAAATATGAAGCAGCCATTCTTGAATAAGCTCTAGAAATACACAAGAATTTACAATTAAAATCGCTTAATATATCCTTTCAATCAATAAAAGAAAATTTTCTTCCTCATAGCTCAGAAATATTTTATATAATTATTAATTAAGGTTGAATATGAGGTATAAAATTTTTTAAATTACAAATTAGTATTAATAAGGTATTATTTAAACTTATTAATATTTTGTAAATGCAGAAAATAAACACATAACTTCTGGGGTTTAAAAATATTTTCTTTTATTTTTCTCCCCAAGTGTTCTACGAAAAAAAAAATTATCTTCAATATATCGTTATAGTTTAATCATAATATAGTTAGGTACACGGAATAAATTAATTTATCTTAAACACTTAATAAAATGTATTATATTATTAAATAACATATTCAGATTTAATGTCTTTCAGAAGATGCTTTGAAAAAAAAATTTAATTTTTTTTAAAAAACATTCTTATAAAAATACCAAATGCTATGTAACTATTTAAAAGCTTACTTAGCAATTTTCTTATAATCAGCTCTATTTTCTTTGCCGACTTCAACTGCTTTCTCGCACTGTTTGATGCAAGTTTCAAATTCTTTCTGTTCAAAATAAACAGCTAAAAACCAACAAAAAGGTTACTTTTTTTTTTCACTAACTTTTTTTTTTAATTTTAAGAATGATACAGTCCGAAATTAACATACCAGCTTTGTTTGTAAGAAAAGTCATTTCAGTTGGATCCAATTCAATTGCCTTATCGTAATGAGTTAAAGCCTCATCAAATTTTCTTGCTTTGTAGAGTTCATTTCCTTTGTCCTTTTCTTCAACAGCCTAAATTATAACAAGTTAATATATATAAAACCAAATTTTGTAATGCAAGATAAAATTTTAGGATTATAAAATTTGTCTTATTAACAAATTAAATGATATATTTTTCTTTTAAAAATGTTTGTAATCCTAAATGAGTAAGGAAATGATAGAAAATATATCTTTAAGATTCATGTATATATATTAAATATAACTTATGCAATAAAATAAAACTTATTGTGAACAACTATAAAAGGAAGACAAAAATTGAAATGAAAACTACATTCAGATTCCAAGTTCAATTCAATACAGCTTTATTAATATTAATATAAAGGAAATTTAATAATAAAGTAAATGACAATATATATTTTATTATTGGATATTTTATGAAACCGTTTAGGAAGAATTCTTATTAACATAGTTTTACTTCAGTATCCAATTCATCTCCCATTTTATATAGCAATACATCTAATTTTTCACATATAATAGCATATATAAATGCCAGGGAATATTAAAAAAAAATTAAACCTTAAAAGAATTTCACGAAGAATCCTATTTTTAATATAATTTGCCTTTTTGTCCATTTAATTTTTTAGCTATTCTTTATTTTGCTTGTTTAGTGTTTCTTATATATTTTGTTATGGTAATTAAAATTTTTATTTTCTCTCAATAGAAATAAGAGCAAGTCTGTTCTTAGAACTTTCATTTCCAGTAAATAATTTAAGATAACTTATATGTCAAATAATGAAATCTTTGAGTAGCAGCTCTTTCCTTTTTTTTTTTTAGATTAATTACTTAAGAAATTGTATTTTTTAGAGAAAAATGGAAAGAGGTCAGAGAATATGGAAAATGTTTAAGGCATGGATGTAGACAAACTTTGAAAATAGCATGGGCTGATAGGTCCTGAAATACAACCTACACCATCATGCTTGATGAACATAAAATAAAATATACTTAGTTTAATAAAAAAAATAATAATAAATTAACAAGTTTTTAACATAAAATTTTAAAGTCGGATGTGTATCAATAACAAACTTACAATTATTCTTAATTAAGATATACATATCCTACAACAAATATGTTTTATTGAACAACTTAATGAATATAAAAAAAACCTGAGGAAAATTTGAACTTATAAGCATAGTTAAAAGAATTTTTAATTTTCCTTAAGATCATTCTATATTATATATATGTATGTATTTTTTTAAATGAAAGAAATATGTAAAAACATTAAATAGTTTAAATTATTTTTATCACAGAAATAGATCAATTTCATATTGAAATAAAAACCTGTTTCTTTTCTGCAGAGAGCTCTACTTCCATGGGTTCCTCTTTTGGTTTAGGAGTTTCCGGTTTAGGTGTTTCCATTTCAACATCGTCATCATCTTGCACATTAGCATTATTAAGATCAATATTTAATAAGACACTCAGTGTGGTCATGATTCTAGGATCCTTTAATTTATCTCTGAAATGAAATTTTCTTAGTTAAAAAAAAATTAACACAGTAAAATTTTCCCATTTCTTTTGTAAAAAAATTGTTATTTTTTTTACAAAAAATTAATTTACTAAAAACATTGTATAAGAAACACCATTTAATACAAATATGAATTAAATTCTACTTATTTTTAAGATGAACAAAATTATTTCAATATTAAACTATTCAGTTTAAATTTATAATTTTCGAAAATTACCATTACAATAAAGCAATTGTAAAAAGATATAGTACCTTCTTTTTGATTTTCTAAAAAAGCTGGAGCTTTACATGAAAAATAACTTTTCTTTACATCACAGAAAAAGGGCTAGTAGAATAAAGACTACAAAAAGAGGCCGATTTTAAAGGTTTGTTTTTTACTTTCTCAACTTTAAAATATTTAGGAATGTACCAAAATTTATTTAAAAGTTCATTTCATGATAACTTATATACATATAGGATATTAACAAAAGGAATGCTAAATAAAAGTAAATTATATTTCAACTTGTACGAAAATAATACTGATAAAATAAACTTTTTTAAAATGAGTTATTTATACATCTACTTTTTAATTACACTTATAAACATTTTTATTGATATATAAAATTTTAAGAATATAATTTGCAAGAAATGGAACAAATTTATTATCGAGATTTTTTGAGTTATCGTCAAATAAGTAAACCATGAAAAACATTTTTATCTTTTCAAATACCAAAAGCTGCAAATATTTTAAATAAATTTTTAAACTTATAGACAGAAGTAATAGGCATCAAAAGCACAGGAGTTTTTGTTATGATAAAACACAACGTGTATGATAAGCAAATGTGGGTTGCAAATAAAAAAAAATTATTTAAAACATTGCACATGCATAACTTTACTTGATCTGTTATTGTATAGTAACCAATGAAATACAAAAGTTTCCGGTAATATCAATAAAATAACATTTATTTTGCATATTTGCTGAAAGTACAACTGTGAAAGTCTATTTGATGTATGCATTATAAAAAGTATAAGATAAACATTCCCAATCTGCCTTTAAAAGTTGTATCCTCCAACAAAATTAAATAAGTATTGCACTATGATATTCCTACTGCACTTTAACTTAATATCCATTTCTTTTTAACATTTTACAGTTATTTATGAATGTAAAAGCAATATTACATTCTGGGACAATTCAAATTCAATCAAGTTCTTTTTTTCAAAACATCAGGACACTTTTAAAAGTTAAATAAACACATTGAAATTAATTTTACAACTTACACCATCATCGTAGGGTTCTGTTGCAGATCCATAAGCAGTTGTATATATGATGGGTCATTAAAGAAGTCCTTGGTTCTTGGGTCAGTTCTTAATTTTTCAACTACTTCAGGTCCTTTAAATGGATTTGGAAAACCACCCGAATTAAATTGTGAACCTGAAATAGAAATACATATAAATTAAAATCACTATACAAAAAAATAATTAAGTCTCTTCAAATATTAAAAATAAAATTAATAAAATAATGTATATATAAATATATTTCATATATTTAAAATGCTTTAAAAAATAGGATAATACACATAAGAAAAATATTAAGTATGGAGTTGTAATAAAACAGTAAAATTGCAATTAAGTGATAAATCAAGTTTGATATTGCATTGACATTTGTCTTAGATAATTCTTAATACAGAAAAAACTTTGATAATGTTTACATTAGGAAAAAAAAAAAAAAAAATTCCGGAAATGACATGATTATTAACATGTACAAAAAATGAAATCAAAGATAAATTATGTATTTAATAAAAAAGGACAGAACGATATTGAAGTTTTGAAAATTGATAAAATCACCTATCTAATATCACAATATATCAATTTTATATCTTAAAATATTGAATATGGAACTTATTTTTGAATTGTAAACAACAAAATGTGAGTCTCCAAGTTTACATGACCACCAAATTAAAAAAAAAAAAAGTTTTTAATGATTATTTTCTAAAATGAATTATATTCATTTTTGTTTACTTGATCTTTCATTGTCTTTAACCGAAAGTTATTTCACATTTCAAAACAAAATATTTTCTTTTCCCCTTTGATTATGCATATTCCGTTGCAAAGTATTTCATTTAATGCTAAATAAGTGTATTTGTTATGATTTTCATGTACAGCTTTAACTTAGAATACCATCTTTTTCTTGTGTAATAAATAAACAAATTTATAATCAATGTAAAGAATTTGAGTACCTGAAAGATAGTTACTAGTGAACTTATTTAAAAAGAAAGAAGGAAGGCAAACTATCTTATTATTTTTCAAAATTTAAATTCTTATTTCTTAACCATGAGTTTTTATCATCTAAATAAGAATTTCATGATTTTTCCCAAATTATTTATATAAATTTTTTTTTAAGAAAATAATTTATTATTGTTATAATTAAAAAAATTTCTTGTACCATAAAACTTTTTTTTTATAAATACATGAAATATTTTTAAAAATATCAAAAATATACACAATATTTCAACTTACTTTCACTAGCTTGAGCTTTAACTTCCTTTATTCCTTCTTTAATTTGTTCATTATTGGGATCTCTCTTTAAACCTTCACTATATGCTGTTAAAGCATCAGGATATTTTTTTAAATATGCTAATGCGGCTCCTTTTCTAGAATAACCCTTTTGAAAAGAAAATGATGAAAGTAAGAAAAATTTTTTTAACAAAAGTACATGTGCAACACATTTACAATGCATTAAGATAATTATTTAAGCATTTAGATTTTACTTGGAATGTAGTCCATAGTCCATGGTAGCCAGAAGGTTTATATCTTTTTACTGTACATCATAATTTTTGTAATGCAGAAAACATATAACATAAAATTTGTACAACATTTTTTTTTAATTTTTGACTTTTAAGGAGTATTTTTAGTGCTTTCAATAAAAAAAGAGAAGAAGGAATAAGGTAGTAGAAGTTAGAAAACATACAGGTAAAGAAGTAAACACTAAAGAAAAAACTAAATACACATTTTTTTGATGATTTGCAAGTACTGGACAGTATATACTTTCATTATTAACTTGGTCTTCTATAAACAAATTTATGCTTTCAATCTGTCTATATATTTATAGTTTTTCAAAGTTAGTATGTATGATGTGTTCATCAATACATGGTCTCAATTTACATCCATATTTTCCCAAAATTGAAAAGGATACTTCTAATATAAAGCCTCAAATGAAAAAAAAAAAATCTTGAAATTAAATTGATATTCATTAAAAAAATTTGCCTATTTACGTATTACACCTATTTGGTGATTTTTCATGGTTGGCAAATTTTTCCATTTTTGCATTTCAATTTTACTAATAAATATGTCCTGGTCAAATTGCAGTTTAGGGGACACAGAAATTTGGAGGAAATTTTGAGCAAAATGGAAGATAAGGTGTTTTGGAAAAAGGAAACAATCATGTTTTTCCTTTCTCGCACTTAAATAAGCCATCTTAGGTTTCAAAATTTTGCAAGGGTAAAGAGGGAGGTGAAAGGAAGTATTTACATAGGAGAATGTTTCATTGAAATTCACAATTGTTTTTATAGTTAAATTTTTCATGCAGTCTAAGAAATGAAAACTATTCAATTGGACACTAGAACTGAAGAAAGTGAAGACGCTGTCTTGAACAAACATGAATATAAATAAAAGTTAATAAGTTTTATTTTCTGGAACGGTATAATCCTGGGTTATATGTACTAGTAATTAATATATAAAAAAAATTTTAATTCAAAAATAAATATAACTGCAAAATTTGAGTCAATATTGCTAAAAGACTTTTGTAAACATATTAAATAATATGAAAGTAGCTCTTTTTTTAAATAAGATAAGTACTTATTAATTTTAATGAGTTTTTTTTAAATTAAAATAAGTGATATTTATTTTCCAAGACAGCATTGGCATTTTTGGAGCCAGCACTGGTGCAAATCAGGTATGCAATGTGTAGCCACATTTTATATACAGACAAAAACAATACTGTCAAAACAATTTACCATATTTTGAGCTAAACTAAAAACATATTTTTAAAATTTCAGAAATGTTAACTATATTTGTTTTATCATTTGTATTTTTGTACAATGAAATGTATTTCATTTTATTTTTGCAGAATCAAAACTTTTTAAAGATAATTTTCTTTTTAAAAATGGTTAGCGAATATTTTTAAGTTATTCAATGCTAAACTAAGTTTGAATGACATATAAATATGACTTACCAGCTGCTCAATTATGTAATACAATAAACATGGGCATACCTGACTGAGATGTCAAAAATGCCAATGCTGAGAATGCTACTTTACAACAAGGAAAGTGGCAGTCTCATATCATAAAGACTTTAAACAAAGGCTAAATTTAACTTGTACCATAAAACAAAAAGTTTGATATTTTTTTGCAAATTTTCAGAAAAAGGAAATATATTAAAATGAAAGGCATAAAATTATATAAACAATTTAAAAAAAAATTTTTTTTTCCTAAATAAGTAGTGAATGAAATTAGTAGACCTCTATAATATATAGAGTATAAATATTTAAATTTAAATGTTAAAAAAAGATAATTCTAGCATATTACCTTAACAAATTCAGGCTTTAATTCTACTGTTTTCTCTGCATCCTTTAAGGCATCTTCATATTTAGCAGCTTTACAATAAGCAGCACTTCTATTACTATACAAAACATGATTTGAAGGGTCTACTTTGATGGCCTCGGAGTAAAATCTTATGGCTTCATCAAATTTTCCAGCATTTAATGCAGAATTACCCTGATCCTTAAGTAGTAATACCTATGAATATGAGGAAAAAAAAAAATGTCAAAATACAATGCAGAAAAGTATCTATAATACTTTCATTTTTAAAAAATTCTCTGTTTTAATTATTTCTTTATTGAATTTCAGTATACATATACCTACCAACATGTCAAATTTTCATGATTCACCCTTTGAATGTACTTAAAACATTTGTAAAACCCATATAAAAGTATTTCCTGAGAAATTGCACATTATTTTGCTCCTTTTACTGGTTTGAAGTGTTTATAAGTAGTCTATTTGAATTTCATCAAATTTTTGGTTAAAACAATGTATCCATTGCACGTTTTAATCAATTAAAAATATTATTTTCATGTGACGGAAAGTTTATAATTTTTTTTTTTTTTTTTAAATTTTTTTTATTATTTAATAATTTTATAAAAAAAAAAAAAAAAAAAAAAAGACAGCAAGCAACTGTAAACAAAATGGTATCTTACAATTAATTGAAAATAGCTAAGTGACAAGTTTTATCCTTCTCCTACTATTTTTTTATATTTTATGAGTGAATATTAAAAATCTCATGCAAAATTTGTATATTTACCAAGTTGAATTATGTATCACCCTATCTGAAAGCTAAATTCAATACTTGCTGATGAGTAGCTCAAAAAGAACAGTCTCCCAAATCTGTCAGCAAGTATGTCCATATTAAGACAATAGCTCATAATGAAATTTAATTCAAGATTTGAAACAATACTAAATATCTTCTAAAAGCAAATTCTTATAAAATCCTTCCTTGGTTTTTTTTTTCTTTTTATAATGAGACGTAAAATATAGAAACACAAATTGTAATATAGATTTTACTTTATTATTTGTACTTTCTGGAAAATGTTTTTTCTAAAATTCAATTTATTCTACCAGATGCTATAGAATAAAAAAAATCTATCAATATTTCTCTATTTTTCATTTATAAATATTTAAGGAGGAATTTGCAGCAAAACTCAAACAATTTTGAAAGATATATTTTAAATTAAATTTCTTTGTTTATACTACTATATGGTAAACGTTTAAATCAAATTTTATTTGAAAAAAAATTTTCTAATTAAAATTGTAATTTTAATTTTTTTACAATTTAATTTTCAATTAGAATTAATAATATAACAGCAATAACTAAAAACAAATAGAAGAAATTAAAATTAATATTTTGCTAACTGCAAAAAATTTTAATTTTAAAATCAGATTTCAGTTTAGGGTGTTATGAATTTTTTTTTTTAAATTTAGAAATAATGCAGTGCATAGTAACTGGTATAAAAAGTTTCACAAGTATCAAAATGACAAACACAAAATAAATAAATAAATAATGTAAAATTATACAAAGATTATTACATATATTACTTATGACATTTAAAAATAAATTAATTAAATATTTAACAAAGAATAATAAAAGATCTATTAAACAGAAATTCAGGGATGACAACGCATGGTTTCTTAATTTAATGTACAGTTTCCTGTTTATTTCTTCTGGAATGTATTCATATTAATTTTAACAAAAATTCTAAGAAATTAACACTAAATAAATTAGCATTGTCATTTCAGATTGTATGAAGGTGATAAATTTATTATACGATGATGAATTTAAATATTTACACAAAGAAGCTAAAAAACAAAAAGACAATCAATACATTATATTAAATTTCGGAGTCACTTTTTTTCAAATTCTTCGAAAACTCAATACACTAAGAAGAAATTTCATTACCTTGTCTTTGTCAGCCATGATTTACAATACAGTAGACACAAAATGAAACAATACTTCTAAAACGTTTGACCGGTAGATCAAGATTACAAAATTTCTGGAACTTTAAACACGAGGAAAAGCACCCTTTTTTAACTAGAATGTTCGAGCTCTATCGCACATTGGTACACTCAAAGGAGTTTAGTTGCAGAAGTCTTTTTGCACCTCAACTTATTTTCGTCTTAATAAAAAACAAAAAATGTGACAAAGGTGGTATAAGAATGAATTTTTGATTCCCAATTATATAATTATATTTTTATCTTTTTTATGTATGCGATAAGGATTAATTAATTAAATGCAAAGGACAATGCCCATTTGTTCTACAATTCGCACTGTCTGTTATGATGAAATGTCTCAACAAATCGTGAATTGATAGACTCGAATTTATCCACAAGTTCTCATATATTAGAAGCTTAAAAGGCCAATAGCAGTTTTTTTTTCATTCCTAGTGCCATCACATACCATTGAGTAGATGAACGCTTCGCGTTCAGGCACTCGACATCTTTATTCAACTTATTAGTAGTCATCTATATTGATGGATGAAAGACATGTCTATTGGAAACCAAAGTACTGATAACAAGAAAATAATT
Organism: Caerostris darwini; assembly: GCA_021605075.1. NCBI lineage: Eukaryota > Metazoa > Arthropoda > Arachnida > Araneae > Araneidae > Caerostris > Caerostris darwini. The sequence goes on from BPLQ01008840.1 coordinate 501,854, forward strand.
CCAAAGAAAAAGAAAATTTTTGGTTCGAATTTTGCACTCATTTGCTAAATTTGAGCCTTATCAAGAAATTCAGAACTTTTTCATCTATTAATAATAAAAACATATGGATTTATTTATTTATCTTTAGAGATTACTAATTACATGGGAAGCTGTCAAACTTTGGGTCAAGGGTTGTTGAGGCATGGAGAATGAAAGATATTTTTGTAGAGAGGTAAACAAATCCTGACTTTTCTCAGAGCAGGAAAAGTTGAAAATTTTATTCAAAATAGCAGGGAAAAAAATAATTTGATTCCCTGAAAAATTGTGATTATTTTTCTGTACCAAGGCAAATATAGTATATTTGTTTCATTCATCACATTTAATAAAATTAAAATAAATCCGATTAAGTGTGAGTGTCTCACGTTCAGTAGAGCGTTACGTCAGGGGGATCCCCAGAATGTCATCACGTTAGACTATTTCGTTAGACGAAAATTTATTCATAGAGACCTAGAAGTGGAAGGTGTGGTGGCTTTGTAAAGGTTGCGTAGTGTTATCAAAATCCAGACGGCAAAAAAAAAAGACGATAATCAATTTTCACATTTATAACATCTTTATTCCATTTCTAACACCAACTACGTTCTGTTTTCATTATAGAGGGAAAATTCCCTTTTTAACAGTGAAAGTAGAAGTTTTTAAATTTGTACTCCTTTTTCCATCAATAGGTGTCGCTACATCACTCTCTTATCAGTAACAAAGTTACGTTACTTTAAAAAGGGTAGAAGAATTAATATATCTATACAAGTAATTGCGAACAAATACACATGGATAAACAAACACAAAATAATTACAAATACAATTACATATAAACATTTACATACAATAATTCAAGTTAATTTTTAAAATGGACATAGACGAATTATAATTTTGAAGAAAAATCAATAATGTCATTGAAACGAACAGGAAGTTTTACTTGTCTTCTACAACGTGTTGTTGTGTTTGGTTGTGCAACTTGCTGACTTGGTATAAATGTTTGCTCACTCGGCACAGATGTATGATCATTTGATGACGTTGGATTCAGAAGTCCATTAGGTTGTAACACATATGCCGGTTTTAATCTATCCACGGAAATATTAATTTGTTTATTTTTAATTGATAGAAGAAATTTTTTCGGGGATCTTTGCAATACCAAATAGGGTCCTTCATATGGGGGTTCTAAAGGTTTTTTAACTCTGTCAATTCGCAGAAACACATGTGAGCATGTGTACAAATCTTTGGGAATGAAGATCTTTTGTTTACATTTGTTTTTGGATTGGTATGGTTTTAAGTCGGCCATCTGTTTTCGAAGTTTGCTTATGAAATTATCATCAGATATTGGCAATCTGGATTCTTCAAAGAATTCGCCTGGTAATTTAATAGTTTTGCCATAAACCATTTCAGCTATTGTATACTAATAGTCCTCATGTAGAGCAGCTCGCAAACAGATAAGAACCGTTGGTAATGTGTCCGTCCAACGAACGTTGTTATGACATCTAATAGCTGTTTTCAAGGTACGGTGAAGACGTTCAACTTTTCCATTACTCTGAGGATGGTAAGAAGACGTATGGTTTACTTTAACACCACATAGCGCAGCTAAACTTCTAAATAGTTCTGAAATAAATTGAGTGCCTCTGTCAGTAATAACACAAGTAGGTACATCAAATCGGGTAATCCAATGCTCATAAAAAGCTTTTGCTATACTTTCTGCAGTGATATTTGATAGCGGTACCACTTCCATCCAAGAGGTAAACCGATCAATACACGTCAAGCAGTATGTGTATCCATTAGAAGGTGAATAAGGTCCAATTAAATCTATATGAACGACACTAAATCTCTCATCTGGTGCTTGAAATTGTGAATATTCTGATTTTGTATGTTTAGTTATTTTATTTTTCTGACAGTTGATGCAAGTTTGAGTTCACTGTTTAACATCTTTTTTCATATTTGGCAAAATGAATCTTTTAGTTATTTCTTTTACAGTAGTTCGAATTGCAGAATGAGCTAAACTGTGAATTGTATTAAATATTGTCATTCGAAAATTTTTTGGTATGAATGATCTGATACTGGAAGTAGAGGTATCACAATACAAGAGCTTTCCTGATGGCAATTGGTGTTCTTTAAACTGTAATGATTTGGAATGTAATTTCAATTGTTGCAGTTCATCATCATTAATTTGTGCATCTGCTATCAAGTCATAATCGACAATA